>OZ024825.1:12374687-12804687 GCA_964016985.1 Anodontia alba | reverse complement strand
ACTTCTCTGCATACTTGGAAAAGTTTAAAATATCCAATGGAGAAAATTTGCATGAAGCCTCAATTCCTGAGTTCTGGGTGAAATAAGAAAAAAAATCAGTATGTCGTTGCTGAAAATATTTATCCTATATATATATATACATGTGTGTGTGTGTGTGTGTGTGTGTGTGTGTGTGTGTGTGTGTAACTGATTGTATGTATGTATGTATGTATGTATGTACTTTTTTATAGGTACGGAACGTACTGTAGTCTCATTGCGTTAACAGATTACTAGAACATTGGATGCAGTTAAGACCTATATGTCAAAAGCTGAAAATTCCAAACACTGATTGCAATCAAATCAATGACATAGATGCCATGGTTGTTTTGTTTTATATATTTTGCTACAAGCCTACTGATATTTGTGCTTTAGTGGCTGTTGTAATTTCCGTACATATGAGATAAAAAAAATGTGCTTCTTTGAACATGTAACTGTGCGATAGTGTGTGTGTGTGTGTGTGTGTGTGTGTGTGTGTGTGTGTGTGTGTGACTTAAAAGCGGACAAAAATACAAAGATATATTAATCGCCTAAAGAGTATTATGAATATTTCGTTTTCTTTTCATTTTCCTTTCTCCCCGCTTTTCTTCTGGTAATGAAAGCGAAGCCATGTCCCCAGTATGGCAATACGACGCTGGGTCGGGGTCCGGACTTCTCTCTCATATATCCAGACATAAAAAAATAATAAGATTTTGAGGAAACATTGGTCATTATTATCGACACTGCATTTCGTTTCAGTTTGTTTTGTGTATTTTTCTTCCACTGTTGTCCTCTCTTTCTTTATTATGTAATCAGATTTGTTGGTGTATCCGCCGTAACGCTTCATGTATGTTTGATATATGTTCTAGATCTACATGTTGTTAGCATAGCTAAACTGTATGTAGTAAAGAATTTGAATTTGAATTTTGAGCATTAAAATTACAACACCTATCCATACCTCACCTGCTACAAAGCTGTCTTGGACAGTAAAACATCCAGTCCACGATTTAAGTGCATAACCACAAATGCTAATCACAACTACTGCAGACGAGTTTATTTTTTTATTTATTTATTTTTTTTTTCAGAGAAAGCAAATTTTGACATTCCATGTGAATCCTCAATTTACATGAAATGCCAAGATTTATTTTCTCTCAAATTATTTAAACCATCACGAAACATGCCTATATCGTTTTGACCCCCTTAAACCCCACTTTTATATAGTAAAATTGGGGTTTACAGGGGTATACATTAATTTTCTTATTCCTGCTCAAAAACATAAATTGTGGGTACTCATTAGAACCGCCTCGCCGAGGCAGTTCTAACGAGTGCCCACAATCTATGTTTTGAGCAAAAATATGAAAAATATCAGAATTTTTTATCTGAAAACTTTCCGTTTTTGGTGTTGAAATTTTCAATATATTTGAATAGGCGTGTTTTCGTAATGAAAATTAGATTGTCGTCTGCTACAATTTTGTTTAGCGCTTTAAGATTTAATATATTATAGGTCACAGACATTTTATTAGACTTTTTTTCGCAAAATAAACACAACTTGTTTTATATTGTGATACTTATTACGTGATGTGCCTCGCCACAACATATATTTCCGTGGAGAAATAAGAAAAAATCATTAAAATTTATCCAGACGCGCATTTAGTAGGAAGCGTAATTAACACTAGGTATCATTAATTTCCTGAATAAACAAGCCAGTATAATGTTAATAATATAATGATCGATTTCATTTTGTATCATAATACTTATAGTAATACAATACGTGTCTCTGTCTCTTTACAATCAAAGCACTGACAGCACTAGCGAATCGATTGTCTCTTGACTGTAAGCTGGGAAATTGGTCATTAACGGAGACTGTTTCATTTAGATCTTAACTTCCCGTAGTTAAAGCATTGAAGCGTTCTGTGGCATCTGAACTGATCTGCACCGTTTGCCTTTGCCCCAGTCCAAGTTTTACAGATAACCCTTTTTTTTTTTACACCGCACTCTGACGTCACAGCGACAAGAATAGCAGGCTATAAATAACCATTATCTAAATAAATACATAAAAAACTGGATTTCGTGTAAGCTCGCGGTTTGATTTCATTGGTCAATGATAATCATGTGGACAACACTCTTAAGGAAATTTTGGTGTATTTATACTCGGCGATCCTATCACGGAAACGTGCCTATATAATTTTGACCCCCTTGAACCCCACTTTTTTATAGCAAAACTGGGGTTTACAGGGGTATACATTATTTTTCTTATTTCTTCTCAAACACATAGATTGTGGGTACTCGTTAGAACCGCCTCATCGAGGCGGTTCTAACAAGTATGCGCAATCTATGTTTTTGAGCAGAAATATGAAAAATATAAGAATTTTTTTTATCTGAAAATTTTCTTTTTTAATTTGTAAAATTTTCAAATATTTGAATAGGCATGTTTTCGTTATGCAATGAGCCGAGTCATCGGAAGATCTCATTACCTTCACAAGTCTAAGTAATGTGTACCCTTATATTATAATATTAACATATAGTGAAAACAGGTTTCTACATTATTACAAATGGGAGGGGTAAAAATGTATTGCATTTAAATGACATTTCTATGCCTTTATTACTGATAGCAAGCATTTTGCAACATAAATCTGGCTTAAAGTGGTATAACCAATATCTGTTTTATTTCCCATATTAGATGGAGAAAATTAAGAAAAATACACAGCTCTAGATAAAAGTGTGTGTGCGTGGTGGGGTGTGGGGGGCTTTTAAGAGGCGCTTTTAATGAGTACCCATAACATATATTGTAATGCTAAAATAAGAAGAAATATGAATAGTTTCGGCTAAAAATATTGCTATCTTAATCAATGGCTAATGCATAACATTATAGATAGATGCGTAAACATATTCTGTTTGAGGGCATGGGCCGCAGTAAGCAAATGGACCTGCTGAAATATGCGCCCAGCAAATCTCGCATCAACCTGTCAGTCCATGAGGCCTCATCGGTCTTTGCAGAATGCTATGTAGATAGTCAATGATCCAATGCTTCCCAGGACAGGGAAGACAAATCAGACAATGTGGGCGCGCAGGCTGATCTGAATCAAAGCTGGGTTCACATTATAAGATCGTATGCTCATACACCGGCTAATAAATTTCAATCATTATGAAAACACGCATAGTCAAATATATAGAAAATTTCACCTCTAAAAACTAAAAAAAAAACAAAAACAAAAAAAAACCTCTAATATTTTTCATATTTACGCTCAAAACACAGACTGTGGGTACTCGTTAGAACATCCTCAGCGAGGCGGCATTAATGAGTGCCCACAATCTATGTTTTTGAGCAGAAATAAGAAAAAAAATGTAAACCCTGTAAACCCCAGTTTTACTATTTACTATATATAAGTGGGGTTTAAGTGGGGTCAATATTATATAGGCATGTTTTCGTGATAGTGAGACAATTCTGTCAAATATGTTTTACTACGCTTTTAAAAACGGGTGTGCTCTAATATGAAAGAATTTGTCCCTCCCCCACACCCCTCCCCCCCCCACGCCCCCCTTTTTATAAATAGTCCCCTTTATAGACGTGGATTGGCGTACAGTTAAGTAAATAAAATATAACAGAAGAAAGTAAAAGGGCTTGGCGTATAAAAGTTTTGATAGAAAACCTAATCTCAATCAAAGCGGGCGCAACGTATCAACGTTGATGCAACATCATAACATTGCTGATTTAACGTTCTCAACGTTTGCGTCACCGCTGGGATATGTCGTTGCCAGAAAAGAATTCTCCCTTGGCGGACAAGGCGCTTCTAATGCGTACCCACAACTTATGTTTTGGTGGAGAAACAAGAAAAATAGTACCTGATTACCCCTCTTATCAGGTGCTATGTTCTGAAACAATTTTCACCATGGCATGTCATAGTGACGATCTGATTAATTTTCCTCTCTAAATGTGATAATGTATCATTTTACAGTCACAGACTTGTTGAAATGGAAAACTGTCTTTGTTAGGATTTATTCTAATTTGTTCAAATGAAAAACTATCTTATAGCATCTTGTCCGCACCTGCGTAGTCTGGTTAGGGATTACTTTTCATTCAGGGGCAGTACGCGTTAAATCGGCAATAACAAGGCACTGGATAAAATGAGTCAACGCCCTGTACAGATCGGCAAAACGACCACAACCTCGCATTTTTCTACGTCACAAGGACGAATTCTCGCGACACGTGTATGAGTCTCGACATGAGAAAACGTACCTTCTGACATGTGCGCCATACGAAGACTCAAATCAGTTGCGCATCCGCGCAGTCTGACCAGAGTCTTCGTTGTCCACATCCTTAGTTGGCTATCCAAAATGTGCCAAGTGCAGATTCTGATCAGCCTGCGCAAATGCGCAGGCTGATCTGAAACTTCACTGAGCGCACATGTCCGAAGGTACATTTGCTGACGTTACAGCTCATGGATCTGGCGCCATGAATTGACACCTACAAGACATATGCGACAATAATAGATTAGCACTGTACGTTTCCGTAATATAACCGAACACGTTATTTCTCCATAGTCATCCTCTTTACAAGATTGGAACACATCTGAATAAAGCATTCCGTATGCTGGTATTGTTAAACAAGCGGACGAACAAGGCCATAAAATGAATTTGAATTTGGCATATTTAACATTTACCACCCCCATCTCAACCCCGATAGACTTTACTTCTGGCCGTCCTAAGGTTGTGGCATTACCAAACCTGTGTTGTTTGCTCATTGTATGGCCCTACGCAGCTCGTTGCGATTTTGTTTCATTTTTTGTTGTGTTGTCTTATTGTTGTTTTTGGATGGATCCTATCTAGCATGGTAATCACCTCGTTGGGGAAGAGGGGGTTTGTTACATTGCTTTTCTTTCATTTCGAGGGTTGAGCGCAAGACTGTAGTAACTCAAACATATTTTTGAAACCCTTGTTTAGGGACAACTTTGACCCATTTGTAAACAATGGAAATTTAGGTGTCATTGCTCATACGAGCAATGGCACCTAAATTTCCATTGTTTACAGAAAGAAATGTTGTAATCTTCATAACGCCTTCATGGTGAGGAGATTAAGTATTGGGAAAAACAACCATCTGACTTGCTACAGTCTTGAGATCAACCCTCGATTTGTGGCATGTGTGCTGTCTGTCATGGTTTATTTGCTGTCCCTCTATGTGTCATTGGTGGGCTATGTTCTGTGATTGTGGCTTTTCCGAGACAGCTTCTAATTTTTTTTTTATTATATTCATAAGTTATTAATAATATTTCCCGCTTACTTAAACATCGGATCAAATAATAATAATAATAATAATAATAATAATAATAATAATAAAACAAAACAAACAAACAAAAACAAAACACCCCCACCCACTTAAAAAAAAAAAAAAAAAAAAAAAAAAAAAAAAAAAAAAAACAACAAAAAAAAAAACATAATTATACATTTGGTAAATTCTCTTATTTTATCATGAAAATGAATAAGTTCTATTTCATCACACACTGCAAGATTTATAACTATGCAGATGATAATACTATCTGGCACAGAGAACTCAACACTCTAAAAGAGATCCTCGAAAAAGAAGTCTTTACCTTGCTCGAATGGTTTGATTCCCACCAAATGCAAGCAAACCCAGCTACATTTCAGATTGTCTCGGCTGGAAGGAAATTATTCGAGCAGGTGAAACAGTTTACAGTACAGTTGACTCTCGCTATCTCGAACTCGCTTATCTCGAATAACCGCTTATCTCGAAGTGAAAATCTGTTCCCTGCCTAAACATGAAAATCTAACAACATGTAAAAATATTGTGGAAAAGAGGAGAAATAAGGAGCAGTTTCTCCTCTTTTCCACAATATTTTCAATTTATCTCTAACTTCAAGAGTCCAATTACACATATATTTGTTAAATGTGCTTAATCGAATTATTTTATCCTCAATTCTGCAAATCTGATATGTCAAAGTACGGATAACTCGAAGTATTTCAGAGTCCCTTGGAATTCGAGATAACGAGACTCGACTGTAGTTGGTATTGATATTCCCTGCGAGGAAAATGAAAATGTAAAGCTTTTGGGAATGGAGGTGGACCATGCTCAGTTTTGATATCCAAATTAAAAATATATGCACGTATGCGGCTCGGCCGGCAGCTGAATGGTTTACAAAAATTCAGTATTTTTTTTTCTCAGAGGATACGAAACTTTTAATCTTTAAATCTTTTAATCTTTTTTTTTTTTTTTTTTTTTTTCACACAGATAAAGAAATCCTGGATTTAACCCTGGGATAGAAATTCTTATCCTACCCAGGGTAAGATTTCTCACGTGTTTGATATCAATTACATGTAGTTGTAGGCCTAATGGATGTCACGTAAGCCATCGTTAAGGTTTACGTCACTGAACATAATGACGTCATTAAATGCCACAGTAATGTCATCACAATATGGCGGACATCAGCAATCGAAATGACTGCATTATTAAACAATGTACGTTCAGGAATGAAAGGTGTGCAAGAAAAAAATCTATAATGGGTTTGAGGGGTAGATACAAAATTCATCCCTCGCGATTACAGTCTGGCATCGCAAGCCGAGAGATCCCTATATTATACCATCAAGTTTTAATTACTGTCCTCTTATCTGGCGTTTCTGTAGCACAGCAATATAGAGCTCTCAGGATTTTTTTTAAAGATTAGATTTGGCGCTATGAGAGTCTATTGAACAAAGTAAAACTCCAAACACTTCATATAAACAGATTGAGATGCATTGCTACGGAAACATATAAATGTATAAATAACTTGTCCCGTGTTTATCTCGGAGATGTAGCTAGTTGAAATGAAACAATCTCACTATTTTTTATCTTTTCAGGTATGAAAACACAGTAAAGATATTTACAGTCAGAACTGCCACATATGAACAAACATCTTTCGGGTTTGAGTCTGCCTGTGTGTGCAACAGCTTACATAGTGAGATGAGAACAGCATCGAGCTTCTCAGAGTTCAAGGGTCTGATCCGCACCTATGTAGGACCTAATTGTAAGTGAGCTATGTGGAGAAGGTCATGTTTCTAAACCGTTTATGTATTTTTTCTTTATTCTATACGTTGCTGTGTCTGTTTCATTTTTACTGCATGCATTTCATTATTTATACAGTGAACCCTCGTTACAACGACAGCATTTGTTCCGAAAAATGTTGCCATTATAATGAACTTGCTGTTCTAAAGAATCCTTAATGGACAGAATGATATGTAAGACAAGCCTTAGTTTATTCTTATTTCCTCATGAAACATATGTTTTGGATATTTGTTAGGATCGCCTCTCTGAGTAGATTCTAACAAATAACCAAAACATATGTTGCCTGAAGATATCATTCAATGTTTTTGCATAATTTCTCATTAACCGTCACGTCTTGAGCGAATGCTTCGTGTCATTCACAATTTTCATTATAACGAATTTTGTCGTTGTATCGAGTGTCGGTGTAAAGAGGGTTGGCTGTATTTGCTGTTTTGTTGTTGCAGGTGAACATGAGATTCCAAACTTTGAGAGTGCCTTTGTAGCAATGTCGTCTTTCGGTACAAGGCCTTCCGGCCTAATTTTGGACTGAGTGTTCTTCATTACGAAAACACGCCTATTCAAATATACTGAACATTTTAACCACCAAAAAAAATGAAAATTTTCAGATAAAAATTCGAATATTTCTCATACTTCTGATCAAAACAGAGATTGTGGGTACTCGTTAGAACCGCCTCGGCGAGGCGGTTCTAACGAGTACCCACAATTTATGTTTCTGGGCAGAAATGAGAAAAATAATGTATACCCCTGTAAATCCCAGTTTTACTATATAAGAGTGGGGTTTAAGGGGGTCGATATTATATAGGCATGTTATCGTGATGTTATCCCATTTTCGCCTTTTCGGTCTCCAAGGCTGCTTGTGGATGTTTAAAAGCTGCATTCTCATGTAAGTAATTATCGCTCCTGTGATTGATAATTTTTTTTTCATCAATATGTGATAGATAATATGCATGTTAATAGTAGTTTTCTTTTTATCGTAAATTCTTAAGCATAAATTATCTATATATGTATTTTTACGGTGTATATATACATTATTAATTTTAATTTTATCGTTACTATTAAGATGTCTTTTGAACTTAGCTGTAAAGGTGCAAAAATAATCTTGTCATAATTCTCCATTTACTGCACAAATGTTCTGATTATGCTTGTGAAATTATTGTGATTTGTTTTACAGCTGCTTTAACTTTTGTTGAACAAATGGATGTCGGAAAAAAAAAGAAAAAAAAAAAAAAAAAAACCTTGTAAAGAGCTCATGTTTATTGTTTATAATAACCTATGTAAAATAAATACAGTAGACTCTCATTTTTATAGTAACCTACGTAGAATAAATACGGTCGACTCCCATTATCTCATAGTCCAAAAGACTCTCTGAAATATTTCGAGATATCCGTATATCGACATATCAGATTTGCAGAAAAGAATAAATCGAACAACCACATTTCACAAATGAATATTTAATTTGACACCTGGTTAGATAGATTGAAAATATTGTGGAAGAGGAGAATTCTGCTCTTTTCCACAATACTTTAGTACCTGTTTTAAGAGTTCCATGCTGAAAACGGGGACAAGATTTTCACTTCGAGATAAGCGGTTATTCGAGTTAGGCGAAGTCAAGATAACGAGAGTCGAATGTATTCTTGAATTTTGTATATTGTGTGTACTCATTGGAATCGCCTCATCTAGGCGAGTCTCACAGATGCACTCAACATACCATCATTTGAAAGAAGATGAAAAAACATTCCTAAAATGTCCCCATTTGCCTCTGACCCGGCACTATCTTATTGAGGAATCTAGGTTATCCTAACCCTTAAAATGCCAAGATGCATTTGAAAATGCCGTCTGTTTATGTCGTCTGCTGAATATTCTTGCAAAGTTTTCCAACCTGTTTTTGCATACAGGCAAACAGTTTGGACCCTGATCAGACTAGAGGAGCAGTCTGATCTGGGTCCACACTGTTTCAAAAATGACTTTTAAAATCACCAGAATTCCGCGGAAGGCGGCGTCGCAACTGCTAGGGCAAAAGTCACAGGACGTGGTTATTAAATAAATTTAGTTCATTCTTAGCAGTACTTAGTTGGAAAAGTGATAAAAATTAAAGACTGGGATTATATGAATATAGGAATTTCATTGAAAACATATGCATTTTCTCATGAGAAAGTGGGCTCAAAAAGTACCTACAGTCTGAACACTTTCATACAATCTGAGGTTCAGAAACTGACAAAGTTAAAGTGGAAAAAGTGACAAAAATAAATTTAAAAATCATATCCAAACCACGTGCACTTCTGCAGACACGGGAGAAAACATGTGCAAAGTTTCAAAAAGACCAATTTAAAATTGTATCAGAAGTTGCAATCACCAAGTACCCACTGTCTATAAATCTGAGGTCAGAAAATGACAAAGTTCAAAAAGGTATAAGAAATGACAAAAATATGGCAAGGATGATATGAAAAGCACATGTACATCTTCAGACTATGGAGAAAACATGTGCAAAGTTGCAAAAAGATTAGTATAAAATTGTATGAGGAGTTGTGCTCACGAGGTACCCACTGGCTATATATTGAGGGTGAAAACTGACTAAGTTCACAATGTAGAAAAAAGTAAAAAAAAAAAAAATAATAATAATTCAACAATTACATCCAAACCACATGCACATCCTCATACCATGAAGAAAACGCATGCAAAGCTTCATAATAATTGGTACAAAACTGTAAGGGGAGTTCCGCTCACAATAGGTACCAACTGTTTATATAAAAAGGGTGAAAAAATACTAAGTCCACAATGTGGAAAAAGTGACGAAAAATAACCTAACAATTATATCCAAACCACATGCACATCTTCATACCATGAAAAAAACTTACGCAAAGTTTCAAAACGATCGGTACAAAACTGTAAGAGGAGTTGTAAGAGGTACCCATTGTGTATATACTGAGGGTGAAAAATGACTAAGTTCACAATGTGGAAAAAGTGACAAAAAATAATCTAACAATTACAGGTATATCCAAACCATATGCACATCTTCATACCATGAAGAAAACATATGCAAAGTTTCAAAATGTTCTGTACAAAACTGTAAGAGGAGTTGCGCTCACAAGAACCCAGGGTAAATGTTGATGGAAAGACGAACGCATTAACGAACGAATGGACGGACGGAAACTTGCACGCCTAAGTCGCCCATGCTAAAGCGGGTGCAACAAGAAGCAGATAACAAAGCAGACGACAATTGTTGTGATTGGCAGTTTAAGGGTTAAGAAGCAATCAAATGAATTCGTTGTATAACTCGGACATTCAGGATAGTCGGACATTCTGGGCTACATGTACATGTATATACCGTAAATGTCCGATTGTCCTTTTATCGCACAGTGTGAAAAAACGTGTATTCTCTACGAAATTATTATCGATCATAAAAGCTTTCTTGATCATGTTACACACAACATAAAGTTACGTGTGAACCCTCTGAGGCATGTAATATACCAGAGGACTTATCAAGAAGTATATGGTGATAATTCTGGGAAGTTTTTTTTTTTTTCTCGTAAACACACACACACACACACACACACACACACACACACAAACACACACAAAAGAAGAGCTGGCGAATATTATTCGAGCATCAACATAGGAACTCCTATCAACATACCCTGTGTTATTGCACTAAACTACTGCATAATTATGACCCTTTTCACGTTTATATTAAACCCAAACAATATTTTCCTGAACATGGTACCGAAAAAAAGCATTAAAAGAAACACGCAACTATATAGTATTACGTTTAAAATTTAGAACACACACACACACGCAAACACGCACACACAGAGTAAGCATTCTTTATAAATCTATAGCGGGCCGATATCGGCCCGTCAGCTACCCTGACGGGCCGATAACGGCCGCTATAGATTTGTAAAGAATGCTAGCTGGGCATACGTGATAAATAGTATAGAATAAGCTATCCAGGAAGAGACACAATCAAAACAGTCTAACAATGACAACATAAAGAAACATAGACAGATAATACACAAGTTTGTTTTTCTTAACGCGTCTCAAACTTGTCATAAGAGTCATTCATGTTGGTCAATAAGGCACAATAAGTTATAATTGTAAATAAATTCATGTATATGGTCATTGTGTCAGTAGACAGTGTATTGTCCCAAACAACATTACCGGTCAAGTGGACATAATATAGCTTTCGTTGGACGCACAAAATAATATACAGACAACAATGGCCCAGATCATCTATGATAAGGGCATAAGCCGCCCGCATAAAAAATCATAACGCGAACACGTGCTAATCGGCCCACTCCTGAAATATTTCGTCTACTCTCTTTTCACTCCATTTCCGTGTATGTTTGTCCCCTTTCGCTTAGTCTCGAATCGCGTATGTTTTGTCCCATTTCGCCTACTCCCGAATCGCATATGTTTTGTCCAATTTCACCTACTCCCGAATCGCGTATATTTTGTCCCATTTCGCCTACTCCCGAATCGCGTATGTTTTGTCCCATTTCGCCTACTTTGGATTGCTCTATTTTTTTTTCTCTATTCTCGTTTAGTTTTGCCCACTCTTAGTTTTACTATAAGATGATTATTAAAGGAAAAAAAAAAAAAAAAAAAAAAAGCCATGCCTAAATACAATCATATAACAAAATTGAGCATTAAAAAAAAATAAAAAATAAATAAATAAATAAAATAAAAATCTTCTTGCAAGAAAAAAAATGAGTTAGGTAAAAAAAACAAACAAATAACAATTAACAATAATAAAATGTGTCAAAATATTGATCTAAAGTCCCAGGGAAAGGGCTGGAATATTTACATGTATCATGTTAACATAAGTACTACAAGTAATACTACTACTGCTACTACTACTACTACTACTACTACTACTACCAATAATAATAATATATTACCATTCATATCTGCTTAAAAGCTTGAGGGTGTGCAAAACGGGGAAAAATAACATTTAACAGTAGACAAAATGGGATTTGGCAAAATGGGATTATGCGAAAAGGTAAACAATCGACTCAAAAGTGAGGAAGACTTTTAATTTTAACTCTTTACAGGCGATAATAAGGCTTTCGCAAACAGCAAATAATAATAAGGCTTTCGCAAACCCTGTAGAACAAAAATATATTTTTGCAAACAATGTAATTCCAGAAGAGACGGCTCAAAATCCGTCTCATCCAGATCTACACTGTTAGCCATTCTGTTCTTGATTTACAACTATCATCCTTTTCGCAACATTGGATGTGTCCAAATGCAGAGAGGGAAGAGTCTATATCAGAATCTGAAGGTTGAAAGAGTTAATACCATTTAGACAGATGTATTCAATAAAATGGTAAATGAGGCCATTGATGCAGTTAAAAAGGTAAACGGATAAAAAAAAAAGCTTTAAGGATATGGTTCACCTTGAAATACACCATGGAATACAGTGTCAAAATTTTATTCCGAGAAAATTACGGCAGAAAACTCTTATGGGACGTTTATTGACAATTTTCTTTTCAATAAACTGTTTTAAGAGATATCATGTGAGTTTGGCTAAAAACCGCCAAGTCAAGCAACAGACTTCCGAAGATTCCAATCTAAAACCCCCAACAGCAACTGAGATATATGTTTTTTTGTTTGTTTGTTTTTTTAATTCCCTATACTTTTCACTCAAAGGGAGATGTACTCGTTAAAACCGCCTCGCAGTGGTGTTAACGAGTACCCATAATCTATGTTTTGATATGAAATATGAAAAATATCAGAGTTTCTTTTTATCTGAAAATTTTCAGTTTTTGGAGGTGAAATTTGCAATATATTTGAATAGGCGTGTTTTCGTAAGGAGAAATAAAAACTATATATACTTTTCATTGCCTCAGAGTATTTAGTTCAAATTTTAGGACAAATGTGGGAAGAAGGTCTCCAAATACTTGGGATTAATACAGTATTTCTGTTTGCGTGTAAAAAAAGGCTCAGGATTAGATATACAAAGCTTTCACAGTAAAGTGCCAAGCGTTAATCTCAGGTGTACAGCATTTGGTCGTACAAACGTGTATCAAATATAGAATGATACAATATTTTATTCGGCGTTTACGCTTAGCAAGCTGGGAAAAAATCAGCAGACGACATTTTGAAATGTTTTTTCTTACTTTCCCCTGGAAATAGAAATTGACATTTCAGGCAAATGGTCTCCTTAGAGAGCATTTGCATGAAATGTCAAATCATGTTTTCTAAGAAACATATTAAGAACATCACAAAAACATACCTATATAATCTTGACCCACTTAAACCCCACTTTTATATAATAAAACTGGGGCTTACAGGGGTATACATTATTTTTTTCTATATCTGCTCAAAAACATAGATTGTAGGTACCCGTTAGAACCGCCTCGTCGAGGCGGTTCTAACGAGTACCCACAATCTATGTTTTGAGCAGAAATATGAAAAAATATCAGATTTTTTTTTTATCTGAAAACTTTCGTTTTTTGGCGGTAAAATTTTCAGTATATTTGAATAGGCGTGTTTTCGTAATGAAAAATAAAATTAACCGTCTGCTGTATTTGACCAGAAACTGGTAAAGGTAAAACAGTTTACATGGACAATGGTTAAGTCAAGGCAAACTTTTATTTATCTCTGGCATACAAACTTTACAGCAAGATAGTTGTAATTCGGCTTATACTTAAAAAGAAAAAATCTATTTGGAGTTTTGAGTTGTAGTTTTACGGCCCAGCCAACACTGTGGAGGTCATGTCGAGCTGGTCAGTTAGCCTGCACACATTTTTGTCCTGGTAAGGATTAGTCCTCTAAGTGGTTAACCAGTACTTATGCAGATACTTTCGCTAGTAACTAACAACTGCCTTTCTTGAATCAGCAAGAAGGATGTGAATGACAGTAGAAAATTTCGTGATCAGTCTCCTCGAAAGTTGTGTGGCAGAGCTTGGATCTGAACTTGGGGACCCCTCGATCTGCAGTCAGACGCACTACTGAGTGCACCTAGGAGCCCCCAAAACGAACCTTTGCACTGAAGCAAATGTAGGTGAGATCTCATCAGGAAAACATGACCCCCTTAAACCCCACTTTTTATATAGTAAAACTGGGGTTTACAGAGGTATACATTATTTTTCTTATTTCTACCCAAAAACATAGATTGTGGGTACCCACAATCTATGTTTTGAGCAGAAATTTGGAAAATATCAGAATTTTTTATCTGAAAGTTTTCATTTTTTTTTATTGGTGGTAAAATTTCCATTATATTTGAATAGGCATATTTTCATAATGTCAAAATCGCCGTGGTCAAAGTGGTTGATCTCAGCAGCCACGTGTCAAGGCGAGCCTACCAAAAACTACTGTCTGCTTGATAGTTGTAATAATGAAATTTAACCCATTTACGTCGACTGGACTAGTCAACCATAAGTCTTTGGATAGACCCATTTCCAATAGCAAGCGTGTCTGGTTAATTTTATTATTATATTTTATAGAAGTTCGTTTGATTTAATGTAATCAATGTAGACCTGATCAGACGCTGCGATCTGTGGCGTCTGATCTGGCTCTACACTGTTGGCCAATGTCCCTTTCAATGGGACGCCAGGCATAAATGGGTGAACATTCATGCAACACTCTCAGACACATCATTAAGTATTCGAACAGACTTGTTCGAATTTTAGCATAAATATGGTAAATGATTTGATCAGCATATATACAGTCATTTACTACAAAAAATCTACTTGGTTTAAAATCCATACCAGACAACAAAGACGCTTGAAGTCTTAGATCCCTCCCTTCCCAACATCTGCTCAGCATTTAATCTGTGACATTTGAGGCATTCAAAAGAAGAATATCAAATATAAAGAATTATATATACTATATATTAATGTATAATGTATAAATAATAATATATATTAATGAATTAAATACAAGTCACATGTACAACAAAATTTTATTTTTGGTTAACCAGTTTCAAGACAAAAGTCAATTTTTATAATTTGTAATAACATCACGCGTTCGCTGGTAAGCTTTACATATAGTTTTAATAAATTTAAGGTCATTTTCTTGCTATTCTTTGACCATCAGTTTTAAAGTGTGTGTCTTACAAGTGACTTAGAATAGCTACATAACATGCAAACACTTGGTAGATGTTTACGAAAAAGCAAAAACAAGCTAACCGGCAAGCTAAGAGGGTCCCTTACTGATTCATTTAGAAACCTCTGCTCCTAATGATTAACCACAACGTTTTTCCTTCTTTCTATGTATACTTTTTGAATGAAAAATCACACAACGTTGAAACAACGTTATGAGGTGCACAACGTTGAAACAACGTTGATTCATTGTTGTGATCGGTCAGTCGACATTGTTTCAACGTTGTAGACACGTACAACTTTGAAACAACGCAGATTCAACGCAAGATGTTGAATCAACATTGAATCGACGTTGTTTCAATGTTGAATGCCCGCTGAATAGTTTTGGGAAAAAGTTGGCTTATCTAGCACTACAGCTAAGAAATGTACATGTTACATAGGAGTGTTAACGTAATGCACTCGCATGAAAGCGTTAGCGCAGCTTGGCCAAACCGTATTTACCCTAAGTATTCGGACACCTGTACTCTTTTCCATACTTGTTCTAAAACTTGAACAAGTACAATGTATAACCTGTTTTTGTGTCTATAAATAGCTGGATGACTGACAAATGTAGACCTTGCTGAGACGCCGCGTCTGTAGTAATCTTTGCTTTCGCATGGACCCTCCATTTTTTTGCAATTTCCGTTGAATATATATCTTCAGGGTCCCAATCAACTAACAACATAAAACAAGAGGCCCGTGGGCCACGATTTGCTCACCTGATAAAAACAGCTATCCCATATCTGCAAATGCCATGCAATTTCTTCCGGTATTGCCTCAGCTACTAGGACACAAATTTGGCCATATCGTAAAAAGGTCAAAGGTCATCTTAGTATCATCATTTGAACAAACTTAGCAGACTTTGAATCTCCGATGCTGTATACCAAGATTCAGCCTCAAAGCTTTCTTAGTTCAGGAGGAAAAAAAAATTAAGCGTGTTACCATATATGTGCATGGCAGCAATCTTGTTCAGTGGTGCAGAACCATTCAACAAATTGTCAACATCCTTTCGACAGAAGGCCCCATGTGAAATCTGCTGAAAATTGTTTAAACGATTTAAATAAAGAAGACATTTAAAGATTTAATGATTTTAAACATGTACATAGCCAATCGGCAAGGGCAGATAACTCCCAAAATTTTGACTTTAACTAAACATTTTACTTCTTGAAGTATACATTGCGAGTTTCAGCCATTAGTCTGTAATACATTCTGAGAAAATGATTGTTCAATGTTTTCCCCATACCAATGCATTTGACCTTGCCGTAAAAACGACAAAGGTCAACCTACGACCATCATTTGAACAAACTTTCTAGACCTTGAGTCCCCGATGATATATATCAAGATTCAGCCTCAAATCTTTCTTGGTTCTGGAGAAGAAGATTTTTAAGTGCTTTTAACATACATGGGCATTGCGGCCATCTTGTGCAATGGTGCAGAACCATTCAAATAAATTGTCAATACCCTTTCAACTGAAGGCTCCATGTGAAATATGGTGAAAAGTGTTCAATCGGTTTTAGAGAATAAGACATTTAACATTTACACATTTTTATACATGTACATAGCCCATTGTGCAGATTACCCCCAGGGAAAAAACGTTTGATTCTAACTAAATAGTTTAACTACTTTAATCATACATTGTGAGCTTCAGCCATTAGTATTTAATACATTTTGAAAAAAAAAATGATTTTTCAACATTTACCCCATACTAATTCATTAAGAAGCAAATTTGACCTTGCCATAAAAAAGATCAAAGTTCAATCTAAGATCATCATTTGGAAAAAAAAACTTGGTAGACCTTGAGTTCCGAATGACATATACCAAGACGCAGCCTCAAAGCTTTGTTGGTTCTAGAGAAGATGTTTTTAAGAGTTTTTACCATATATGGGCATGGCAGCCATCTTGTTAAATGACGCAGAACCGTTCGAATAAATTATCAATATCTCTTCGACAAAAGGCCTCATGTATAATCTGGTGAAATTTGCTCTAGCTATTTCAGAGAAAAAGAGTTTTAAAGATTCCACGATTTTATACATGTATATAGCCCAGGGCGAGGGCAGATACAGCCGAGAGGACAAAATTTTGATTTTAACTAAAAAGTTTCACTACTTTTATTATATATTGTAAGTTTCAGCCATAAGTCTTTCATGCATTTTGGGATAATGATTTTTCAACATTTTCCCCATACAAATGCATGGGGACGCTAATTTGACCTTGTCATCAAAAGGTCAAAAGTCAACCAACGATCATGATTTTAACAAACTTGGTAGATCTTGAGTCCCCAATGCTATATACCAAGATATAGCCTTAAAGCTTTCTTGATTCTGGAGAAGAATTTTAAGCGTTTTTACCATATATGAGCATGGCGGCCATCTTAATTAACGCTCGTGACCATTTGAACACATTTTCTATCCCCCATTTACAGAAGGCTCCACGTGAAATTTGAGGAAAATTAGCCCTGGGAGGTCAGAGAAGAAGTTGTTCAAAGGTGTTTACGGATGGACGGCAAGTGATCACAATAGCTCATCCTGAGCCTTCGGCTCAGGTGAGCTAAAACACGTCGCTGCACCGCTCTTTTACTATGAAACGACGTTATTTGTTTGCTATGGCTACTTACTATTGACATCAAATCGATTCCATGATACATCGTTGCCATTGGCTCATCTTTCTCCCAAACAGGTCTTGGTCCTTTAAGTCTTTCTAAATATTTATTGAGCAATAATATTTGTTCTTCGAGTCTTTCATTTATATTCATGTTCTTTTTATCTACTGCCCTGTTAGTAGAAGCAAACGTGGAAGACAATGGAGTGGTTGATTCGAAAAGTTGTGGCACCGTAGTATTAGAAGTAGACCTGCCTATCGCCAAAGGCTGGGTTACCCGAGGCTCCGATAACAATGTGTTTGCAGAGTATGTAAGCATATCGTCTACTCGTAAAGCATTACTTTCCGTGCTCGTTGTGTTTAGTAAAGAGTTGGAACCACTTATCCAAATGCTGCTAATATCAGTCTGGAGTAGCATGTAAAATAATATCAAAACTAATAATCCTACAGTGAAAAGTAATTTCCGCGCACGCACTTTTTCTGCCATTGTTGTTAATTTCTTCATGCTTCATAAATAGGTCAACACTTAATGCCCAAGTTAGTTTTATGTGATCCAGTTATACAATGTAATATCAGCCAAACTTCACTTTATGATATAAAGCGAAAAAGTGCATTATGAAAACATGCCTATTCGAATATACTGAAAATTTTACCACCAAAAAGTCAAAAATTGTCTGACAAAAAATTCTGACATTCTTCATACGTCTTATCAAAACATAGATTGTGGGTACGCGTTAGAACCGCCTCGGCGAGGCGGTTCTAACGCGTACCCACAATCTATGTTTTTGAGCAGAAATAAGAATGATAATAATTACCCCTGTAAACCCCATTTTTACTACATAAAAGTGGGGTTTAACGGGGTCAAAATTAAATCGGCATGTTTTCGTGATGCTTCGAACATGCGCAAAATAAGCATACTCAGATCATCCTGCGCATGCGTAAAGTATCACCGAACCTTTGCTCACTCTATTTATACATTCTGTAGTATCCAGTGATTCCCTTACCGGGCAGTGAAGGCCCCGATCAGACTGTGCAGGCCTTCGCTGTCCGCATACACCCGAACACACGTTTTCGCATAGCGCAGCCCTTATGAGATCAGCAAACACACCGACCTGCCTACATATTCGCACAGTCTTTTCGTAATCTTATTTCTTCGTACACATATTATAGACACGTTTCAGAATGAATCTGGTAGAACCGAAACGTGGGAAAATGTACATGTTCGTCCAACGAAAACTCTGATCAGACTGCACATTTGTGCATCTAATCAGTCTTCGTAGGGCACTCTTTTGATAGAAAGTTGGTAATGTTTCGTCAGACGAACAGCGAAGACCGCTCAGACTGCGCATGTGTAGGCTGAACTGAACCTTCGATGGCAGCCGCATATATGAAGGCAGATTTTCGTATGTTTCCAAATGTGCCTTTCTTGATTATCCTTTTTGCAAGGGTCTTAATGAGCAGAAATCAAAACCGGAAGTCACAAAAAATCCTTTTTGTTTTGTAAAAATGGTCTTCCAAGTGTATCCAGTCCATTAACCCTTAAAACGCCAAGAAAACCTGCATCTGAAAATGTCGTCTGTTTATGTCGTCTGCTGAATATTCTTGCAAACTTTTCAAACCTATTTTTGCATACAGGCAAACAGTGTGGACCCAGATCAGACTGCTCCTAAAGGAGCAGTCTGATCTGGGTTCACACTGTTTGCAGAAGTGACTTTTAAAGTAACCAGCAGAAGACAAAGCAGACGACAATAGTTGTGATTGGCGCTTTAAGGGTTAAATATCATACATTTTAGAGAAGAAAATAGTATATAAATCCGATTAATATCTCTAAATAAGAAAGAGTCATGCATGTATGTGTTAGTCTCAAAGGAATGGAATACGGTAAATTATTTACACATTAAGCGGTAGGGATTACAAGTAATATTAATTATATCAACACAATTGGTCAACAACGAGTATATACATGTACGCTTCCTTTCAACTCATGGCCGTCGAGTGGCTATTTTACTATAATAAACTGTATTTACCCTATTTTGACGCTTAGCACTCAACAGACGACATTTTGAAATATTGTTCTTATTTTTCTCAGCAAACAGGATTTGACATTTTATGCAAATTGTCTCCATTTAAGACAATTTGCATGAAATGTCAAATCCTATTTGTTGGGAAAAATACCATTAATTTGTCGTCTGCTGAATTAGCCCAGAGAGCGGTAAAAGTTAAGATTCGTTTATCTCGTAAGTATCTTAAATCTTATTATATATATGTGTAAGCATGTTCTATGTTAATTTCCTTTTTAATTCTTTGTGTTTTTAGTTTTTACGGAGGGCCACAAGGTAGACCAGTATTGTAGCTAATAATGTCACCCTCTTTAAACATTGTAAATAAATAAATAATATTAATACTTATTTATTGTAAATAAATAAATGAATGAATGAATAAATAAATTTTCTGACAGAAATGTCTGAGCAAACAGCGTAGAACTACCTAATGGGACAGTTTGATCAAGGCTTGCACTATTTTCCATATCAACAGTTCTGTTTATAAACATTACTGGTTAATCAAACTAACTCGTTAAAGTGTTAAGGTAAATATGAAAAAGAATTGAGATGTTCAAATACTTAGTGTAACTATAGTACAAAAAGAAAGCATTGGATCATTGTATTAACTATACCACGGTAAAAGGGCTTTTATGGGGCAACGTTAAAAGAAAGGTACTTTTAGCACGTATGCGGAAGGCAGAGATTAGGATCATCCTGCATATCCGTGGTGTCTGAACATATTTTGTTCTACTTGGACGCAGTCTGATGTCCAATGGTGCTTTATGCGGAAAGAGAAGACCCGGATCAGCCTGTGTGCACGCGCAAGCTGATCTAGGCCTTCACTGTCCGCATATGCCTGAATACACTTTTCGCATGGCAAGACCCGAAATCCCAGATAACAATAAATGCTGTATATTTTTTGTAGGCTTGAAGGATACTGTTTTATCAGGATCTGCATTGAGTTTTACTCTTCAGCCTGTTTTTTGACAAGGTTTTTACAGTGACCCACGATCTGATCACATATGTTATGGTGTCCGATTAGTCTCAGTAATTACAGTGATCTATGTTATGGTGTCTGAAAAGTCTCAGTAATTACAGTGACCTATGTTATGGTGTCCGAATAGTCTCAGTAATTAGTGACATATGTTATGACGGAAGAATAGTCTCAGTAATTTTAGTGACCTACGTGACTGTGCCAGAAATATCGCAGTATATTCAGTAACCTATGTTATTGTGTACGAACAGCCTAAGTAATTACAATGACTTATGTTATGGTGCCCGAATAGTCTCGGTAATTTCAATCACTTGTTATAGTGCCCAAATAATAATTTCAGTGACCTATGTCATGATGACAGTATTGTCTCCGTAATTACAGTGACCTATGTTATAATGCCCAAAAAGTCTCAGTAACTACATAGGCCTATGTTATGATGCCCGAAAAATCTCAGTAATTAAAGTGACCCATGTTATAGTGCCCGAATAGTCAAACTAATTACAGTGACCTATGTTATGGTGTCCGAATAGTCTCAGTAATTACAATGACATATGTTATATTGTACGAATAGTCTCAGTAATTACAGTGACCTATGTTATGGTGCCCGAATAGTCTCAGTAATTGCAATGACCTACGTTATGGTGTACGAAAAGTCTCAATAATTACAGTCACCTATGTTATGGTGTCCGATCGAATAGTCTCAGAAGTTACAATGACCTATGTTATGGTGTACGAATAGTCTCAGTAATTACAGTGACCTATGTTATGGTGTATCAATAGTCTCAGTAATTTTACAATGACCTACGTTATGGTGCTTGAATAGTCTCATTTATTACAGTGACCTATGGTATGGTGTCCGAATAGTCTCAGTAATTACAGTGACATATGTTATGGGGGTGAATAGTCTCAGTTATTACAATGACCTATGTAATGGTGCCCGAAAAGTTTCAGTAATTACAGTGACCTATGTTATGGTGTCCAAATAGTTTCAGTAGCTACAGTGATCTATGTTATGGGGTCCGATTAGTCTCAGTAATGACCGTGAAATATGTTATGGTGCCCGAAAAGTTTCAGTAATTACAGTGACCTATATAATGGAAATTGAATAGTCTCAGCAATTACAATGACCTATGTTATGGAGTCCGAATAGTGTCAATTATTACAATGACCTACGTTATGGATCCTAATAGTCTCAGTAATTACAGTGACCTATGTAATGATGTCCAAATAGTCTCAGTAATTACAAAATTCTATATTATGGTGTCCTAATAGTCTCAGTTATTACAATGACTTACGTTATGGTGTACGAATATATTCAGTTATTACAGCGACCTATGATATGATGCCCGAATAGTCTCAGTAATTAAAGTGACCTTTATTGTGATTTGCGAAAAGTCTCAGTATTTGCAGTTATGAGGTCAAGGCGACACATGCGTTTGAAGGCTTAATATTCAAGGTACATGTATATGAGGTATAATACAGTTGACTCTCGTTATCACAAACACTGATCTCAAACTACTGATTTTGTCAAACTAAATAAAGGGCGATATTGATTTAATTGTCAAATGTTCCTTATGTTTCAACTCCTGTTATCTTAAACTGGTGATATATCAAACCAAAATGTCTGATCTTTGAGTTTTAGATACCGAGAATCGACTATGAATGTACATGTATTATAATAACAGTAATATGATCTGATGCCCTATAACATGTCTCAGGATCTTACCATATGTTTGACTCACAATTAACACAAGCATCTCGTGTGGTCATTATATCTGGGCCCATCCACTCGACATAAGACAGATATAAGTTACTGCAGAAATAACGTCATTCCTTCACTTCCCCTGCTTCATCGGTCATAAACTTAATGCGTTTGTTCGCTAATTTGGGGATAATCTCAAAACATTTTCACCCATTTATGTCTAGTGGACTCTTCTATATTTATGTTCGGACAGATTAACTTACAATTTAAGAGGGTCTGGATGGTTTGGATTTATACCATGTTTAATAGTAATTCCTGTATTTAATGCAAAACAGTGTAGAGACTGATCAGATGCCGCGTTCAGCAGCGTCTGATCTGTGTTTATTCTGTTTGCCAATGTCCAATTTATGGGACGCTAGGCATCACATAAATGGGTTAACCATGTATGAAAGTAGGAATCACATGTTTTGCCATGCATTAACCTTTGCATGGCCCAGAGGAAGTTGACTGAACTCGAGGCCGCAGGACGAGTGCTCAGCTATGTCCCGTGGGAGACGACAAATGCTACTTGAAAACATGCAATGAAACATCGGTGCAATTGCTGTTCTTGCACGTTTGAATTTTTCCATTTGAATGTCTCATCAAAACCTAAAAAAACATCGCGTTAAATACGTTGTATACAGTTACGTTATTTAGTGAAGTCAAGAATGACGTTGACGTCAACTAGTTTACACAAAGTGCTTATTCTAACACCCCTGCTCATGTTGTTCATTATTTGCCTTTGCATTTCTAGCCGTGCTTTATCTAAGGTCTTTTGAGAATGGGAATTTCGTCGCGCGCTATCCAAGGGAAACCAATCAATATCGCGCAATGTTATTACTGTTGCGAGAATTGCGCTACTGATAACTATGGACGTTAACTTGCATCGGCGGTTTGTCAAAATTTTATTTCGCCGGCCACATAAAACTGGCAGAGTTATCAATGCGCACAGACCACATCCAAAGATGTGCAAAAGTACAAAGTTAAGCTTGATAAATCAGACGGTATAGCGGAGAAATTCCGGCATGAGCTGTCCGAAATTACATCTGCAGAGCCTATTCAAGACGTTCCCTACGACTCATATCAACTAGTTTCGACAGGAGGGCCTATAGATTTATTGAATGACAGTTTTGACACTGTTTTGCTGGATATCGACTTATATCAACTGCTTGGTCAAAAACTACAAGTAGCAGTTACGAATGTACCGACGGACCTAGAAACGAAAACTGTGGGGAGATTTGCTAGGCTGTCCGGCAATGATATTGTCACGATAACTCAAAGGAGAACTGAAAAACAAGAGGCCCCTGGGCCACGATTCGCTCATCTGATAAAAACAGCTATTGCATACCTGCAAATACCAGGCAACTTCTTCCAGTATTGCCACAGCAACTAGGAGACACATTTGACCATACCGTAAAATGATCAACGGTCCTCCTGTTATCATCATTTGAACTTAGTAGACTTTGAGTCCCCAATGCTGTATACTAAGATTCAGCCTTAAAGCTTTCTTAGTTCTGGAGAAGAAGTATTTCACCAAATAAGGGCATGGCAACTATCTTGTTCAATGGCGCAGAACCATTTGACAAAATTTGTCAACATCCTTTCGACAGAAGGCCCCATGTGAAATCTAATGAAAATTGTTCAAGTGGTTTCAGAGAAGATTGCGTTTACGTATTGTACGATTTTATACATGTATATAGCCCAGGGGCACAGGCTGACAACCCCCATAATTTTTATGGTATCGTTGTCAACATCCTTTCGACAGAAGGCCTCATGTGAAATCTAATGAAAATTGTTCAAATGCTTTCAGAGAAGATGGCTTTTAAGTATTTTACGATTTTATACATGTATATAGCCCAGGGGCACAGGATGAACCCCCCCACCCCCCCCCACCCCCCCCCCAAAAAAAAAAAAAAAAAAAAAAAAAAAAAATTTGACCGTGTCTAGACAGTTTTACTTCTTTAATCATACATTGTAAGTTTTAGCCATTAGTCTTTAATACATACTGAGAAAATGATTTTTCACCATTCGATGAGGGCGCAAATTTGACCTTGCCGTAAAAAAGTCAAAGGTCAACCCATGACCATCATTTTAACAAAATTGGTAGACCTTGAGACCCAATGCTTAATTCCAAGATTCAGCCTCAAAGCTTTCTCGGTTCTGGAAAAGAAGAGTTTTAATGCTTTTACCACATATCGGCAAGGCAGCCATCTTGTTCAATGGCGTAGACCATTCGAACAAATTAGCAATACTCTTTCGACTGAAGGCTGTGAAATCTGGTGAAAATTGCTCGAGTAGTTTCAGAGGAGACATTAAAAATTACACAATTTTATGTCCAGGGGCAAGGGCTGATAACCACAAATTTTGGGGACAAAATTTTGATTCTTTGTTCTGGTCCTGAAGAAGAAGATTTTTAAGTGTTTTTATTATGTATCGGCAAGGCAGCCATCTTGTTCAATGGCGCGGAACTATTCAAACAAATGGGTCAATACCCTTTCGACAGAAGGCCATGTGTAAAGTCTGGTGAAAATTGCACAAGCAAGTTCAGAGAAGAAGACGTTTAAAAGTAACACAGTTTTATACACAGTCCGTATATGTATTCGAGATTCTACCAAAAAAACTTGACATCACTAAGAAGTTGACTTCTTTTATTAATAATAATACTAAAAAAAAAAAGAAGAAAACTAGATTCCTATTATCAGATTAGCAACTAGTCTAAGAAAATGACCCCATATAAATGTATAGGGACGTAAATTTGACCTTGCGTAAAAGTCAAAGGTCAATCATTTGAAGAAACTTGGTAGACCTTGAGTCCTCCATTCTAAATACTAAGATTCAGCCCCAAAGCTCTCTTGGTTTTAGAGACATTTTTAAGAGATTTTACCATATACTGGCATGGCGGCCATCTTCATTAATGTACCTTGACCATTTGAATAATTTTTAACCCCCCCCCCCCCCCACACACACACCCTTTAACAGAAGGTGTCACATGAAGTTTGAAGAAAATTTGCCCAGAGGTTTCAGAGAAGTCGTTCAAAGGTGTTGGCGGACGAACGGACGGACGGACGATGACGGACGGCAAGTGATCACTACTAAGCTAAAAAATACCGAAAAAAAGCACAAAATGGGCTACTGCATCATTAAAGGCTACGCAAAGTTTCGCAAATATATATACATACACAAGAGAGAGAGAGAGAGAGAGAGAGAGAGAGAGATAGAGATAGAGATTATATATATCCTTTTTGACTTACATGTATTTTAATCTATCATAGCTGGTGTTGTGCCGTGTGGCGACCGTAAAAAGTCTCGACCTACATCATCATGAAGCAGGTTATATTTTATTTGCTTTTGGATCACTGAGCCAATCCTGGTTATTTTGAAAATCGAATACCGCTTAAGCCGGCGCTAGGGGGCGTATGCAGCCTCGCAAACTACATTTTCGCTTATTAAGAGACTCAATCAAACCGAATCTCCTATTTTCGTTATTTTGTGTGTTCTTTGTTTCCAAAGGCAATCCTTTTTTACTTTTACTTGAAGCAGTTTACACAACTGATAACATTCTTGTATTTTTCCATACAGTTCTGCACCATTCAGTCCCAGCTAGCATTCTACGTAAATCTACATCAGGCCGTCATCGGCCCGTCAGCTACCCTGACGGGCCGATGACGACCCGACATAGATTTACGTAGAATGCTGATTGGGGTTGTGCCACCAGGCCCCATGGTTATAAAACTTTTTTCATGCTCTACCGATTCTATGCTGAAATTTTGATACTAATTAGAATTCATTTAGCCATTTTTCCAACTGTTTCATTTTTTCAGTCTAAAGCCTATACAATGAAAAGTTGTGATGTGAAGATAAATAAACAACTTACTACCAATGGCTGGAGAAAAACATTCCATCACCAAGTAAAGATTTGGTTTGGAACATTTATACATCCATTCTCTCCCTACCGCTGATTTATGTTGGGCAGTTACTGGCGAGAGAGAAAGCACTAAGAAATAAATTATTCCGAAGCATACTCAAATCCCCTAGATACGCTCGTAAAGGACAGTTGTGTTTTGGTTGTATCCGGTGTTTGATATAATTTTAAAACACAAAACAAAAACTAATAATATAGACTTAGAACTATAATGTTCTCTTTTTTTCATCATTTGTTTTTTTTTATTTTTAAGCCTTAAAGTCTTTACACGCAAATCTTATGAACTGGAGATAAACTGAAAACTACCTATAAATACTTAGAACTGTAATTTTTATTTTTTTTTTTTCAGAATGGCTCGCTAAATGGATCAACAATGCCCTGAAGTACTTCTATGCAGAGGCAAGAACCCCAAAGGAGGTAATTATTAAAACAAGTGCACTGATTGGAATGAGAGCAGCCAATGGTAGACATTTCAATTCCCCTCCAGATGAACGAAAAGTGAATATAACAAAAGCCACTGACTTCATGATGTTTATTCATATACTTACAGGCCAGACTAAGAATCAGAAAAGACAAAGCCTTGATGTTACTGCTCATAAACAGCCTATATCAGAGGGTGACTTGAAAAAAATGTATTCAACTGGTAGTCTTTCCGCAAAGACTCCACTGTCATTGTTACGTAAAGTTTAGTTTTGAGCTGACACTGCATTTTGAGAGCGAGGTATTGAGGGTTTAACAACTCTTAAAAAGCAGTCATTTCGGGTTAAACAAGATGGCAGAGGTTGTAAGGATGTAGCAATGACTTATAATGAGGAAGATAAAACACATAAATAATATATTAGAGGGAGTCAAATAAGCATCCTGGGATGTTTGCTGTTTCAGCTTAGGGGGAAGAATACCCAGTAGCCTCATTTGAACTTTATGTCAGCAAACTAAATCCTGACTGTGATGCTTTTTTACGAAAACACGCCTATTCAAATATATTGAAAATTTTACCACCAAAAACTGAAAGTTTTCAGATAAAAATTCTGATATTTTTCATATTTCTGCTCAAAACATAGATTGTGGGTCTCGTTAGAACCGCCTCGCCGAGGCGGTTCTAACGAGTACCCACGATCTATATTTTTGAGCAGAAATAAGAAAAATAATGTATACCCCTGTAAACCCCAGTTTTACTAAGTAAAATGTTACAAAGGTGTGTTTTCGTGATGTTTCAGCATCTAGTCTCTCAGGGTGTTGCAAGAGATGATTCATGGTATGCTAACACACCTATTGCTTTAAACTACATAAAGTCTATGATGTCCGAAATCTCTGAAGCAGCAGGGTTGAGTCAGCGATATACTAATCATTGTATTAGGGGAATTTCAAAAACCATACTGGGGCATGCCGGTTTGCCCAGTCAGGCCATAATGGCTGTAACAGGTTAACGAAACAGAAGTTCACTGAGAAGATTAATTAATTCAACATCAGTTGCTAGAAGAAAAAAAAATCAAGATTGCTTCAGTCTACAGCAACTGGTCTCAGCATAAATAGTAAAGACCATGAAGACAATCAGGTAGAACAGCATGTCCCATAGCAATATACTAATAATCAGTTAACACTGCCTGTCCCAAGTCAAAACTCAATGTCCACTGGTCCACTGGTAATGTACCATTACGAAACACACCTATTCAAATATACTGAAAAAAAGGAAACTTTTCAGATAAAAATTCTGATAGTTTTCATATTCCTGCTCAAAATATAGATTGTGGGTACTCGTTAGAACCACCTGGGTGAGACACTTCTAACGAGTACCCACAATCATTGTATTTTAGCAAAGTAAGAAATTGTATACCACTGTAAACCCAAGTTTTACTATATAAAGGTGAGGCTTAAGGGGGTTAAAATTATATAGACGTGTTTTCGTGATGCAAGCCATTTTAGATACTAAGTTTATATGAATATTCAAAGTGTTGTTTCAAAGTAGTCTATGGCTATGACTGATTTTTAACCTATTTAAGCCGAGTGAATTCTAATTTATCTTTGGACAGGTCCATTTCCTATATAAGGCGTGTCTGGTTAGTTTTTATTTACGTATTATTATCATGTTTTGTAGAGATACCTGAACTTAAAGGCTCCATATTCCTCAAAAATAGACATTATTTTTTTTATCCAAAAGAGGTTTAATAAATTAATATAAAGTATTAATATGATCATAAAACGTGGCATCTTACAGCCTGTAAAATTTCAGTTAGTCTCTCGTTTTTGAACTGGAAATTATTTCTTTATCGTATCTCTGAATTAATATTGGCAACATTAATTCAGAAATACGATAAAAATCATTTCATTTCAAGAACGAGAGACTAAATATTTTACAGGCTGTCAGCTGCCACATTTTATGATTGTATTAATGTCATATTATAGGGTTATTGCACTGATATTGGTGAATATTGTCCCGAGTTGGGATATCGAAGGACGCGAGCCTTCGATATCCCAACTCGTGACAATATTCACCAATATCAGTGTAATAACATTATAATTTTATAGCTATGAACATTTATTTTGTTTCCCTGTGTTTCTAACCTTTAAAACGCTGTTTTAATAACCGAAAATGTGAACTCTAGAAATGTGCGTAGTAAGGTTTGGCGCGACGTCACTGCATTACGACGTCATCAAAAGCAATGTAATATAACGGTAATATGAGAAGTCATCCGAGTAAGTGTGCAATATCGAGTAATGCCGATATCGTGTGATATCGGCACGTTAGCTCCTCGGCTTTTATCGCACATTTTAATCATTTAATATTTATAGCTATATAATAAATCAATTTATTAAACCTTTCTTGGATAATAAAATGTCTATTTTTTAGGAATATGGCGCTTTAATGCAAACAGTGTAGACTCTGTTCAGACGCCGCTAATGTCCCTTTTATGGGGCTCTAGGTTTAAATGGGTTAATTTACAGGAGGCAAGTCTAAACAATGCTAGTTTTAACAGTCATGAACATAATTAATTACATTAGTATGACAGAAAATAATCTATGAACATGGGAGTTCCTTGACTTCTTTTTACCTGATGAGCTCTCTGCAGGTAATACCATTCAAACACGTTCGTTTTACTTCTTGTTTACATCTTGGTTTAAACATATTTTATTTGTTTAAATTCAATATAATAATATAAACTAGTACAAACATTGATACTTTATACAAATGGGATTCAGAAGAAAGTCAGAAGACTTGTATTAATCTGTATCCCGATATGTAATCATTAAAGCTTACAATAACAATAGCAATACGTGATGTGAACAACTTACAGCTTAATTAATTGTACTATTTTACATGTTAAACCATGCATCAGAATAAGCAGAAGAAACTAGAATACTTGGGACATTTGTATACCCTTTATTTCTGCCTAACTAGATATTTTATTTACCATTGATAACCTAATAATCTACTATCTAAAATATATGCATGTTCGTGATTATATGAGATGCTACTGCTCCATGGGGAATGGAGTCTTGATATATTTTCATAAAAACACTATAACACAACAATCATAATAACTCTAAGACTAAGTTCTGTACTACTGTAAATATTTGTTGATTCTGCATTTCATTCAATTCTTGGCTTCCGTAAAGGAGAACATTAAGGGTCGGTGTATGGATACGAGTCGATGTGTTCATCATTTCTTGTCTTTGATTGCTAAAGCGTTTTCATTTCAAAAGGAAATGATTTTTGTCTTCAATTGCTCCACAGGCACACAAAGAGTTGTCTTAAATATTTTTAGAATAAAGATGTTCACATAGAGAATTGCATTTTGTTCTCAGTCGTGCGTGGTGGATCTGTCCCAGGCGTTTACCAGCAAAGAAAAAATTGAGTGGGTTAGTAATGTTACTGTTAAGATGACGTTTAAATATCACTTTGCTAGATGAGTTGCGCACATTGTCTGGCAACTCATTCCAATCTCTGGTAACAGAGGGTAGAAAGGACTTATAGTAAAGTTGTGAATTAGCACGGATAGTATGAAGATCGGCTGCATTACGTAAATGGTAGGTTGTGGTATTTCCAACAGTAGAAGGTGCGAGAGAAGATAAGTAGGTAGGGGAAAGATTATTTACCATGTTATAGAATACCAATAGCTTAGGTTTTTTCCGTCGAGATGCCAAGGGTTCCCATCCTGTTCCTAAATAAAGAGAATTGATAGATACGAGTTTAGTGGCTCCCGTTACGACTCGGGCTGCTTCATTTTGTATTGTTTCAAGTTCGTTTACCTCGTACTAGGTGCAATTATCCCATATAACATCAGCATACCCAAGAAGTGGGCGAATAAAAGAGAAGTACATAGTTTGGGGTGATTTTCTGTCAAGTTTAAATTTAAATTTACGCATGACATTAATCTAAATGATCATGCCATTGGCAGTCATTTGAAAGAAACACGCCCAAGTGCTTGTGTGTGTGAACTTCATTGATAAATAATAATAGACTCAGTCTGTAGGGTTGAATGTAACGAGCCACTGGGTAGCCCACTGATAAATCATTTGCAAATCGGTATTTAGTTGCCTAGCGGTATTGTGCGGATAATGTAAAGGCTTGTGTCATCTGCAAACAGTCTAATAGTTGCTTTGATGTTATCTACTATATCATTAATATATAGAAGGAATAAAAGATGGCCTAGAATAGAACCTTGAGGGACACCAGCAGTAACTAGTAATCAGTCAGAACAAGCACCTGGTATAACTACTGTTTGTTTTCTAGTGGCTAAATAATCAGAGCACCAATGAAGAAGAGAATCAGTAACACCTACAGATTCAAGTTTGTACAGGTCCTTTGTGCCATACTCTATCAAAGGCTTTGCTTATGTCACAAAAGACTGCTCCGACTTCTTTACCTTCATCGGGAGCTTTACAGAAAGTGTTATAAATATCAACAAGCTGATTTACAGTTGAGTCGCCTGGGATGAAGCCAGATTGCAAAGTGGTTATCACTTGATGATCACGAAGAAATTAAGCAAATATTTAAACACAGTTTTCTCAAGAGCTTTACCGGCAGCACAGTAGTGATATTAATCTATAACTGGATGGACACGAAGGATCATTCTTCTTGAAGACTGGTGTTATTTTGGCATACTTCCATATATTTGGGAATTTACCTTTTGCAGAGAGAAGTTAAAAAGGTCACACAGAGGGAAAGATAATGATTCAGCGAGTTCTTTTATCTTGTATTGTTGACATATTCGAAAACAAAAAGTATTAAGTTAACATTCTTATTTTGCTGTTTTATATCTGTCCTATTTGAGTCCTCTTCGAGCTTAGGTCCATCGTTGCACTCCAATTCCATCCACTTTGCCATTCTTTCATGAGAACAGGATACAAGGACAGCTGATTCGCATGAGTAATCCACCATCTTGAATATTGGTCATCGAGCATTGTAGCTAGGTAATCGTGTGACATAATGCTAAAAGAATAGTCAACTACCAAAAGTGAAGTTAGGTAATAATAATAATAATAATAATGATAAAAATAATCATAATAATAATGATGAATCTGATTTACGCAAATTTTCCCACAATGTGGGGTGTTAAAAGAAATAAATTGTTCCGAACCGTGCTCAAATGCCTCAGATAGAGCACAGTTGAGATTGAGTTGTACCCATTTGAGCACGAGCGAAAGGTACAACCCAACCTCACCTGTGCTGTATTTGGGGCATATGAGCACGGTTCGGAGAATTTATTTCTTAGTTCCAGGAGATAAAGTTATGTTGCGAAAAGTAAACAAGCTAAAGTCCATTTTGAGGATTCTGACATGTCCAAAGCGCAGATTAGAACATATTAGAACATATAAGACAAAATCCTCTTAAACCTGAATACCATTGCAGAGAAAAACTTGCTAAATGATTACTTGTTTTGTTAACACATTGTTTACTTTGACATAATTACATAAAGCTAAAAATTAAACAAGAGGCCCACGGGCCACGGGTCGCTCACCTAAGTGACACAGCCACTGCAGATATGCGGATGTTACGTAATATTTTTCCAATCCTGTCATCGCAACTAATGAAAAGATCATCATTTAAGCAGTTCTTAATTTTGAAGAAGAATATATATGGCATGACAGTCAATGGAGCGTGATCATTTGAACAAACTCTCAATCACATTTCAACAGTAGGATCAATGTGAAATTTGGTGGCAAATGGCTAAGTGGTTTCTTAAGAATCATGATTTTATACATGTTAATAGCTCAGTGGCAGGGAAATATGATAAATATAAACAAGATGGCAACAATCTTGGATTTCCAATCAGAATGATTTTAGCTATTCAAAGCAGATTTTCAAGAAGGCCGCAATGGCCGCATTTTGGGATTTCCTATCGCAATGATTTGAACTATTTATCTACAAATCACCCCGATGTTTCCTACCAAGTTTCCAGTCAATTGGCCTTTCAGTTCAGAAGAAGAAGGATAAAATAGATTTTCAAGATGGCGGTCATCTTGGATTTCTGATTGGAACCATTTTAGCTATTTTTATATCTACAAGTCATCCCGATGCTTCCTACCAATTTTCACAACAACTGGCCCTTTGGTTCAGGAAAATAAGCGTAAAAAAAGAGTTTCAAGATGGCGGTCATCTTGGATTTCAGTTCCAATCAATTTAAGCTATTTTAGCTCTACAAGTAGGCTTTCTACCAAGTTTCGAGTCAAATGACCTTTCAGTTCAGGAGAAGAAGCGAAAAATAGATTATCATGATGGCTGCCATGGCAGCCATCTTGGATTTCTAATAGGGACGATTTTAGTTATTTTTTGATCTACAGGTCACCCTGACGCTGATATCTAGTTTAAAGTCAATAAGCCTTTCGGTTCAAGAGAAGAAGTGAAAAATACATTTTCAAGATGGCAGCCAGCTTGGATTTCCATTCAGTACAATTTTAGCCATTTTTTATCTATAAGTCACCCCGATGCTTCCTACCAAGTTTCAAGTCAATTGGCTTTTGGGTTAGGAGAAGCGAAAGAAAGAATTTCAAGATGGCCACCATGGATTTCCGATCAGCAGGATTTTAGTTATTTTTGATCTACAAGTCACCCTAATGCTTCCTACCAAGTTAAGAGTCAACTGGCCTTTTGGCTCAGGAGATGAAATGAAAAATATATTTTCAAGATGGCGGCCATGGCAACCATCTTGGATTTCCGATCGGCATGATTTTAGCAAGTTTTGATCTACAAGTTACCCCGATGCTTCCTACCAAGTTTCAAGTTAATTGGCATTTGGGTTTAGGAGAAGAAGCGAAAAATAGATTTTCAAGATGGGGGCCATCTTGAACTTACGATCGGCACGATTTTAGCTATTTTTTGATCAAGTCACCTCAAATGCCTCCTACTAAGTGTCGAGTCAACTGGCCTTTCGGTGCAGGAGAAGAAACGAAAAATAGATTTTCAAGATGGCGGCCATGGCGGCCATCTTGGATTTTCGACCAGAACGATTTTACCTATTTTTGATCTACAAGTCATCCTGATGCTTCAAACTAAGTTTCGAGTCAACTGACTTTTGGGTTTAGGAGTAGAAGCGAAAACTAGATTTTCAAGATGGCCGCCATGGCGGCCAGCTTAGACTTACGATCGGCGCGATTTTAGCTATTTTTGACCTACAAGTTACCCCAATGCTTCCTACCAAAATTCGAGTCAACTGGCCTTTCGGTTCAGGAGAAGGGAAAAATAGATTTTCAAGACGGCTGCCATGGCGGCCATCTTGGACTGCTGATCGGCACGATTTTAATTATTTTTAATCTACAAGTCACCCCGATGCTTCCTACCAAGTTTGTAGTTAATTGGCCTTTCGGTTCAAAAGAAGGTGCGAAAAATAGATTTTCAAGCTGGCTGCCATGGCGGCCATCTTGGATTTCCGATCGGCATGATTTTAGCTATTTTTGATCTATAAGTCACCCCAATGCTTCCAATCAAGTTTGGAGTCAATTGACTTTTGGGTTTAGGAGAAGAAGCGAAAAATAGATTTTCATGATGGTTGCCATGGCGGCCATCTTGTATCTCCGATCGGCACGACGTTAACTACTTTTGATCTACAAATCACCCTGATGCTTCCTAGCAAGTTTGGCGTCGATTTGCATTTCGGTTCAGAAGAAGCGAAAAATAGATTTTCAAGATGGCGACCATCTTGGATTTCCGATCGGAACGATTTTAGCTATTTTTGATCTACAAAAAAAGTAAGAGAAAAGTCCAGGGAGTGCCACAATCACAAACCGCAGCCCTTCCAAGACCCCAAGAGGAAGAGGAAACCGACAAATCTAAACAAGCACAAACCGAACAAACGTACGAAAAGCACTAAGATTAGCTCTCTCTTCCCAAAGCGAGGTAATCGCAATACTAAAAGGACTGAAAAACACAAGAACAAAATGACACAAGGTAAGACATAAAACATATCGCCTCGTAGAATAAACCACAAAGCAACAAGGAGTAAGACTAACAATGGGACCACCGCCTTAGAACGGTCGGTAGAGCAAACCATCGGGGGTTTAAAGCACTTTTACAGCTAGCTAACTTCACCCTGGGTCCCGATGCATAATACATAAATAATACATAAATACATAAAAATTCGGTTCGCATAAAGGCTCCCAACTCAGTCAATGCATCAAAGCGAAAACATAAAAATCAAATTAATCACTATAATAAACAAAGACGAGTACTCATGGCTAATTCTACTGTATGCCAGAGTAAATGAAAACCAATAGTGGAACCACGGCGGGCCAAGCCAAAGACATATCGTCAAGCCCCAACCCACTGGTTAAAGTTTTACGAAGAGGCCGTCATCGAGTCTGAGGCCCGAACCGCCGTCGTGCAATTAAAGAGTGAATACAATACAAGTCACCCCGATGTTTCCTACCAAGTATCGAGGGGTGTAGGAGGAGTAGGCTTTTAAATCAATTGTTGACGCTGCACGACGGACGACGCACGACGGGCGACGGATAGTGACTGACCACAATAGCTCACCATGAACACTTCGTGCTCAGGTGAGCTAAAAATCTCATCCTTCAAAAATAAATGCTACACATAAGAGTTTCCCTCTAATATTAAGCATAATTTTTACTTTGTTTTACTTCTGGTTTTGAAGAAAACATATCTTTGTAGCCGAGGTTTATTAATCATGAAAGCTTTGTACATGTATGATTTCAGGTAGATGCTGCTTTCCACTTAACCCTATATTAAATATCAAAACATATTTTTCACTGAAGCAAGCAAAAAATTGTCAATTCTTACTGATACAAGTACTTTTTATTTGTTAGTCAATTTCAATTTTTAGTGTTTTGTAGATTCTTTTTTTGACTGGACTTTCCATGGCTAGATGATTTAGGAACAAATTCTGTCTGTTTGGACTTTTTGGACGGGCTATCCTGATTAGATCTATGGCATGAACCACTAGAATGTTTAGTCTCTTTAGACTTGGATGTATTTTCTCCAGAACTATCAGGAGCTTTAGATGTGCTTGGGACTTCATTAGTTGTTTTAGTTTTTTTGGCACAAGAAACTTCAATGTTCTTATCCAACAATTTTCTCTTCTTGTCCTCTATTGTCTTCTGTTCTTTACTGAGTTCTTTCAGTTCCTCAGAATATTCTGCCGTCTTTTTTTGTTGCAGTCTCTATCATCACTTGTGCCGTTTGGACACTCTTGAAATCTTCCTTTTCCACAACATTCTTCATTTTTTTCATTGACTTCTTTCAGAAGATCCTATGCTGACTTGATAGATTCGGTCATTCTTTTTCCTTTTGCTGCTAGTGAGAGACTCTCTCAACTAGTAAAGACTTTTGAGATACAAGTTCATCCCTTTCTTTACTCTTTTTTTAAATTCTCAGCCCTTTTTCCTTTTTTCTCTCTTTTCAGTTGCTGTTCCTTTTGTTTCTCTAATTCTAATCTTTCAATGTATAATGAATGAGCATTTCTTGCAGGTGCTAGCACTTTCTTATTCAGAGTAAGGTTTTCAGGTCTACAAAGCTCAGGATCAGAGACTTTTACTGTATCTTTCATGGTTCTTAAATCATTGATTGTTGTTTCACTCAAAGATGCTCTATCTGGGGTAACAACGTATGTATTTTCAGATAATGCCCTTTCCACATCTGCATTACCATGTGGCAAAACCAATGCATTTTTCACAACTTTGGTCAAGAATTGCTATTTTGGCTTACCACTGCTCTGTTTGATGCCCAACAAATCCCTTCAGTAATAATCTACACGCTTACCTGGAGAAGGACATCCAGTATCATCAGCCATGCTCAAAACTTTCCACTCATCAGATACCCTAGCAACTTCTTCATCTGGCATGTTCATTTTCTTAGCAACATATTCTATCTCTTGAGGAGAAGACTTTTTCAGCCTTTGTGGATTTAGGCAACCAAGACTTTGTAACAGTTTGTTCACCAGTGGCAGCTTTATCAGCAGGTATGTTGCAGTGGCACCAAAGAAGGCTCGCATACCTAGCAGGCACTTTTACTGTCCATCACTGTCCAGTTTCTTCAGTTCTCTCCTGGTAGATTTTGCAATAGTTATGTCATCATCAGAAAGCTGATGTGACCGAGATACATCAAAATGTACCAAATCTGTCCCATGTCTTCCTTGCACCTCATCCTTCTTGAGAAATCTCAAGCACACAAATCTGATAATGCCACATATTTCATCATACAGTCTGTGAATCTTGGCTCTTCACTCTGAAATGATCTCAGGAAGTCCTCAAAGAACTGAACAGAACAATCCAGGAAATGTAGCTGAACCCAGTGTTGCCTGCTTGTTGACTCCAACCGCTGGTATTGTCCTCTTGAATGCAGCACTTTTGGGAACTGTTGATGAATCAGACTTCAAAATTTGGATAAACTGTATTATACCTGTCCACTGTTCAAGAATACGCCTGACACTTGGACCAACTGAAAGCCATCGAACACAAATGTGCGCTGGAATAGCTGACATTCCAAGTCTAAATCTAATTGTAAGTCTTTATAATCTTCTCTGCGTGGAGCAGAGTACTTGAATAAGGTGAACAAATCCATAGCCAGCTGTTCCGAGACCTCACCATATTGAGTCAGTCCTTTGGCAAAGGCATTATGCATCACATGAATATTACATGTTCCAACATCAACCAAGCTTGGATAATTTAGATTTTCAACATTAAGCCTAATCTCCATCTGTCTCCAGATAGTTTTATTTACATTAGGCCCATCACTTCCTAAAGTCATTACTTTATCCATGGGTATATCATCATGCCTCATCTCTTTTATCATAGCTTCAGCAACATCTTCAGCTTTGCAGAAAAGTGATTTATAGTACCGGATCCACAGTTCATTATCGGCTGGTGACCAATACCTTATGAGCAAGTTCATCTGCTCCTTCACCTGTGCTTGTGTTGTCTCATCATATTGTGAACTGAATCCACTATTTAAAGCAATCAGATCTGATATCATTTCTTGTCCGTAAACAGGACCCAGACCATCACCAATTAAGTAGGACATCTTTGTTCTGCTCAAAGTCATTTTGTTTGCAAACGGATACTTGAACATTGATCTAAAAGTGTCTGCAATACCATCACATGATCTAAAGCTGTAATTTGATATGGCTGATTTACCTGCCCAGATAACCTGAGCAGAAGTTACAACATCTCTTATGATACTTATCCCTCATTAGCAGCTGCTGATGAGCCACTTGCCTCGGAGCTCTAACAAACGTCAGTTTAGACTGCTTTTCTGAACAAACAGTTTTCATATTCCGGATATGAATCTGAGTTGAACCATGCTATTTAACTTGTGACAATCCTGAATTACTACAATTGAGTTCTTTTTTGCATACAAAGCAGTATCCATGGAAATCAGATTAACAGGGTTAGAAGATGACCATTTGAGTCTTTTTCTTCCAGCCATTTTTGCAGGAATCTCGAATCTCTTTGTCTGACATTTCAAAATGAACAGTTTATTTGTTTTCACATAGAGATAATTAGTTAATTAACAGTCACTCACCTGCAATAAAGTGAGACACATTAAGCAACCTCACTGGAATTCCAATCAAGTGTTATTCTGACCAGCATATATTGTCATATGACTAATCACCTACAGGGTATGTCCAGACATCTGCAACTGGCCAAAGCTCCGTAAGACTGCATGCATGGGTAGGCTAACATGAGCCCTGGTCAGCTGCAGAAGCCATTTTTCAGAATACCACTTGGCTTGATGTTTCTGTTTGTTTCAGCACTGCTTTTGTACAATATTCTGAGCATCTCTTAACAACTATTTCATCTAGTTAAATCTGAGCAATAAAAAACATCTGAGCAGAAAAAAACAGCAAATATCGAGGGAACCTGGAAATCAGCTTAAAGTTTTTTTTCCGGATTTATTCTTATAGCCAGCACATTCCCTTTCAAGATTTATCAAGCACAACTGAGTGTCTGAAGTAAGAGCTTAATCATATAAAGAAAACAGTTATTCAGCTTCATTTATGAGCCAGATTAAGGAAAAATACACATTTGGCAGCCCTCTAGGAAGCCAGCTTGAATATGTCGAAATGCTCAATGATGAAAGAATGGTATCACTTGGAATCTCGAGGGGGGAATGGCTATAAAAAGCAGCCAAGAAAAAACTTTGAACCGCATGAATTTTTGCTGGACTACAAAAACATGTATGCACAGAAAAACACAAATGATAACTGATGACATTGTTTTTTTTTTGTTTTGTGTGTGTGTGTGTGTGTGTGTGTGTGTGTGTGTGTGTGTGTGTGTGGTTTATGGAGGAATCTAATCATCACGAAAACAAGCCTATATAATTCTGACCCCCTTAAACCCCACTTTTATATAGTAAAACTAGGGTTTACAGGGGTATTGTTTGTTTGTGTTGAGGTTTTACGGCCCAGTCAACCCAGTGGGGTCATGTAGAGCGCGGTCAGTTTACCTAACCACACATTTGCTGGGCAGGCTTAGTCCTCTAAGCGGTTAACCAGTATTGTGCACATTCTTTCGCCAGATACTGACAACTGCCCTTCTTGTATCAGCGGAAGGGAGAGAATGACCGTAGAAAATATTTCATGGTCAATCTCCACGAACGAATGTTGCCGACCTCGGCGGGGGTTGAACCCGCGACCTCGTGGTCTCCAGTCGAGTTATATATTATTTTTCTCATTTCTACTCAAAACATAGATTGTGGGTACTCGTTAGAACCGCCTCGCCGAGTACCCGCAATCTATGTTTTGAGCGGCGAGGCGGTTCTAAAGAGTACCCACAATCTATGTTTTGAGCAGAAATATGAAAAATATCAGAATTATTTATCTGAAAATTTTCCTGTTTTGGTTGTAAAATTTTCAATATATTTGAATAGGCATGTTTTCGTTATGACTTAGTTAAAGGCTGATAATTTTTTAATGATTGTGTCAATCTCTGAACTACATACCATTAACATGTTTTAATAAAAAGCAATACATTAACATGAAGTTTGTCCGCTCTTTTGCAAGAAACCTGCAAAGCAAACAAGACCATAAAAATTCAGTTTTTAAAAGATATTGCAACACAGATTTAGTTCACAGCTATGTAGAAGCAGTAACTTGTGTTTCTTATGTAGCATTTAACTCAGATAATCATAAAGATAAATGAATAATCATTATAAAGGAGCATGATGCTGTATCAATTTTCAATGTAAGGAAATAAAGTTAGCATCCAAATCAGGGTCATTTCCCATTTGATTTAGTTATATACCATTAGGCTCCTTCATTAATTTCTCTTGATTTCAATTTTATTTTATTTTATTTATTTATTATTTTTTTCTGATTTGATAACTATACAGGACATTTTGTCACTATATAGGACACTTTGTCAAATATAGGACAATATAGGACAGTCATCAAAATATAGGACAAATATAAGGTATAGAACAAAAGTTGACGCCCTGCTATTACGCACATAACGCATGTGCGTTAAGAAAAATATTTGCAATAAAGAGGGATCACGTAGCATGAAGTACGTATAGTTTCCTCCTTTATTATAGGAGCTTCTATAAGCTCAAAGGAAATTATTTGCTCCCTCTGGGTGCAAGTTCTTTCCTTTAAGAGTAGCCACCATTTTGGGAGAGATACTATTACAGAAACATGCCTTTTCAAATTACTGAAAAATTTTCCACCAAAAAATGAAAATTGTCAGATAAAAAATTCTTATATTTTTCATATTTCTGCTCAAACCATAGATTGTAGGTACTCGTTAGAACCGCCTCGACGAGGCGGTTCTAACGAGTACCCACAATCTGTTTTTGAGCAGAAATAAGAAAAGTAATGTAAACCCCTGTAAACCCAGTTTTCGCTATATAAAAGTGGGGCGTAAGGGAGTCAAAATTATACAGGCATGTTTTCGTGATGCTAGGAAGATATGTGCTGGATATATCTTCGTTTAAGTGACCTTCTGTAAAACAGAATATATCATAATCTAAAAGGTTTACTTTAATAAATTCGAGTTTTTGCCTAATACTTCTAATATTTAAGTAGAAAATAGAAATGCTAAAACATGTGGAATTTGGTCCTGGGTTTGCTTCAGCATCTCCACAAATCAACGACATTTGCATGACAATTGCAATCAGCAGAATATTGTCGATTTGCTTCGATAAAAAACTCGTGGTATGACGAAGTATGTTTCTTAGTTGAAGAAAAATTCCAGTAATGTTCAGAGTAAAATGGATATTAACCTTGTGAAGAGACATGTATCTTTGAGTATGGTTGTAAAACAGCCCGGTGGTCAAAGCATCATCATAGTGCAATTTATATTTCATTTCCTTTGGGATCTTTGGGCCCATTGTGGTATATTTGAAAATGGAGTTTGGGATCTTTGGGCCCATTGTGGTATATCTGAAGATGGAGTTCTGCTCATGTTTACGCTAGAGGGCGTCAGCAGTATTGCAAACTTCATTACTGTTTATGCAGAGTCTCAATAAAACCGAGACGCCCATTTTCTTATCCGTAGTGTGTTCTTTGTTTCCAAAAGCAATCTTTTTGACGTTTATTTTACTACACTGCAGCTGGTGTTAGTGTCGTGTGGCGGCGGTAGAACGTCTCCCCGTGCATCAGCATAGTGCAGATTTTATTTCATTTGGTTTGGGATCATTAGGCCCATTGTGGTATATCTGAAAATAGAGTTCTGCTCATGTATACGCTAGAGGGCTTAAGTAGTGTTGCAAACTTCATTACTGCTTTTGAAGAGTCTCAATAAAACCGAGACTCCCATTTTCTAATCTGCACTGTTTTCTTTGTTTTCAAAGGCAATCGTTTTTCCGTTTATTTAATTCTCAAGCAGTACATTTTCAAAGTAAAAGATAAAGTTTTCTGCAAAGTGCATTGGAGCTTCGTCATGGGAAAAGAATTGTTACAGCGTATGTGAACACCAAATATTCAGGCGAGCATTCAGGCGAACCTGTGCATCCGAAGTCACGCCAGAACCTATACTGTAAGCAATAGGTCAAGGAAAAACTTCATCCGAGGAATAAGATATGTGGCCTAGCTAAAGGCTCCGGCATGCGCGCTGAAAGATTGATTTGACAGAAAGTCCGAAAAGTCCCTTTCTCGTGAAGAGGCTCACTTTAGATTTGAAGAAATCCGTATATATACCTGTTAGGGATAAGATAGGGAGATGCCTAACTCTCAATAAATACATGTCGATTAACACTGCGGTAGTCGATCTACACATGTCAGACTATTTTACTGTTGGAGTATATAAAAACACATCATCCCCCGTTAGCCGAAACATTTCTTCGTTATGTGGTTTGTAGAATTCTTCTAACAGCTCTCTGGTCTGTTTAAACATATCCCCCTTCGCACCGTCGAGCTTCCTTCTCTTATTAATGAGACGTTTCCCGTTGATACTGACTGAAAATGGGCCTAAAATAATAATTTTCATATCACTTAAAGCGAATAAAGTTTGTTGTGTTACAGTGACCAGAACACAACGTTGAAATAACGCGTCTTTTCAGTGTTGATTCAACGTCTATGCTCTCCATTCATACATTTTGTAGGATCCAATGATTCTCTCAGCGGACAGGGAAGGCCCTGATTAGACTGCGCGGGTGCGCAGTCTGATCTGGGCCTTCACTATCCGCATATGCCCAAGGACTTGTTTTCACATGGTGCGGCCCATTTATCATCGTTTCAGTAATGTTTTTTTTTTTTTTTTTTTTTTCAGTTTGCCTACTCGTTCTTAACCCTTGTCATGCTGAATAAATTAAGATGCCGCGCCCACTTCTAATTTCCAGCCGTTCAGATTACTTGATCCGGGGTTTTGATAGAAATTCACATATTTAATGACAAACAGTGCAGGTACAGATCAATTGGTTTCTTCAGAAGCCAAATGGTCTGGATCTACACTGTTTGCTAAGACAGGGCATGTCGTGTTCAGCAAGAGAAGGGTTAAGATAAAGATGCCCAGAAAGTTACATTATAGTTAGAAAGCGTTTTAGGTTAGGCTAAAACGTGGCATTTTCTTGGTGCATTCATTAATATTTTTCGGTGCGTTGTATTTATATTCTATGAAAGCTTGGTGTCAAAATCATTTGAGTTTCCTACAAGATTGCTTGTGCTCCCAGAAAGACTCAGGTCAGCGTGTGCAACCGCGAAGGTCTCCACAGGGCACTCAGTGGATTGCCAAGGATTCAAAGCGTCTTCAGGTAGACAGCGAAGACTGATCAACGTGCGGGGATACGTAGACTCATCTGAAGGTTCGCTGGGCGCATATGCAATTTAGTAGGATATGCTGTGCCCGATTGATTTTCTAGTATTTTCTGAGAAAAGCATAACCGTTGTCTTGTAATACTTATATCCTTGGCATTGTTTCGTTTTATAGTAAATGACTTCACAATTATTTCTTGAATTCCATACTTTATCTTGGAATAAAGTAAATTATTGCATAAAAAGCAGTGTCGCACGTTATTAACAGCCGTGCATTAACCGGCGAAAAGCCGTGTATTAGCAAGGCAATTCACGCGCTGTTAATGCATGGCTACGCAACTTACAATATGATCATACCGGGGCCACAGATTTGCTGTAGTTACAAGATGTGTACTGCCCGGCCCTAGAACGAGCATAGAAATAGCGTTCACGAGACATCGATGGAAAGGCGAAACAAAATAGTGCAAGAAATAGCGCGAAATCTAGCAAACGTTTTCAGTTTTTATGCAATAACATTCGCCAGGTCCCTAGGGAGGTGTTGAAAACACGCGGCCTCCGGTCTCGATTTCAACACCTCCCTCGGGACCTGGCGAATGTTAATGCATGAAATACCATGTTTAATCCCTAAATTAAGAGACCTACTGAAATTTCCCCATATATAGCCTACGTGGAATGTTCAGAGGGATTCGCGGGGTTCAGTCAAACTTCGAGGGGGAGTGGGGATTCCAGTCGAACCCCACTTGACTCAAAATGCCATTTTCATAGTAAAGTTCGGATGAATATGATAAATTTGGGATACTGTATTTATATTAAATATTCACACCCCACATTATGCCTTATACTTCCTGCTGTGGTTCGAGCCTCGCCCGGGTCACATGTGGAAAAGCCAAGTGAACTTACGGATGGTCAGGTGGCTTTTCCCCGGGTTCTCCTGGTTTCGCCACCTTTGATGAATGGTTGGCTCGATATAAGTGAAATATTCTTGAAAGTGCCGTAAAACCCAAATTAAAAAAAACAACAAAAAAACTTATACCTCTATTCAACAAATCTATGAATGTGTGTAAAATTGCTGGATGAGTGGCAAACAGTGTAGACCGTGATCAGACGCCGAAAACGCGGCGTCTGATCTTGGTCTACACTTTTTGTTAAGGCCTGTCTTACCCAGTACCTTGAGTAAGTACATGTACGATAATTTGATCAATTCGAACCCTGTCAGAAATCATACTGGATCCGCCCATGGTGATTGAAAAAAACAACAAACAACTAAAATACGAGTAGAGAGGCTATAATATGTACTTACGTAGCTCTAAAAAGTCAAAAACTTTCATCATTGTGCTTGTAATATTTTTCAGGTCACGGTTTTGGAGGACGAGTATTTGATCACGTGGGAAGAGTCTCGTAAGTTCTCGCCAGTACACGTGATAGATTCCCAACTGCATGTTTAACTGTAGAGAAATTGATAAAATAAACAGAAAATACGTATTTATGTACTATGATATGTGCCGAACAATAAACGTAAAAAATCATATTAAGCCCAGAAATATAAATATTTCGTCGGATTAGGCGAATGTATATATCGGTTCTAAACCCGACATAATTAGAGCTAGGAAACAATAAAGCATAGCTCTTTTAGCTTGCAAATGTCACTCAGATCAACTTGCACATGCGCACCATCCTATTAGACAGAGTATTCGGTACAGTGAAGACTGATCCGACCGCGGATACACAGACTGATCAGTCCGTACCCTGCGCTCATTTCGCATTGTTAATTTTGCTGTGTCCGAGTTCAAGGACATACTCTCAAAGTGACAAAGTAACTTAAGTATCTAATATTATTAATCTGCCATATTTAACCTAGTTTCTATCTTTCTCAGTTTCTTTATGTTAATAGTCGAACTTTCGTTAAAAAAGAATGTTTTGCGATAATTCTTAGATATCCATCTAAACATATTTTGTGGGTACTCATAGAGGAGCTTCTAATGAGTAGCACAACATATCTTAAAGCACGGCATATCTGAGGGTGATTGGATCAGTTCCTTCCAACCAATAGCTACTACCCAAACGACTGACAGACCATAGTTGACCATGATATGTCTATGTGTGTGTATTTCTGTTTAGCCCCACTCATGTGATTCCATATGGCCATGTCCTGTTAGGGTGCGTTGAATAAAATGTTTACTTGATTAAAATGTTCAGTTGATTGCTTAGAACGACAGATAAGCCGAAATAAAACTGCAGCTCAAAAATATTTTTATACTGGAAGCAGAAAGTTACAAATTTTGCATACTAGGCTACGCACAGGATGCATCTCTTTAAATCATGACTTATTTGTAAAATCAATTTCAGACATTCCATTGTGTTCTTGTAGAAGTGGTGATGTTGAAAACGCGGAACATTTTTTCTTATCTTGTAACTTCTATCGAGATCATCGAATCGAACTTTTTCGGATAGTGTCTCAATATTGTAATGCGTCTCTACATGGTGAGCAATAACTCCCTATGAAACAAATCAAGTCATTTTTGAAGCTGTTTACAAGTACATACAGGACAGCAAAAGATTTTAAACGCTTGCCTGTAAGTGATACTAGTATCACCTAATCAGAATAGATCGAAGCTGGTGCTGTATGAGGTCAGTATATTTCTGCCTACGATATTATTGGAAATTATAAAGTGATAGCCTTCCACCCCTTCCGCTCAATCTCGCTCCAGATTACTTTTTTTTTTACTTTTTTCTATTGTCTTATTTTTTCTTTTTCTTTTTTTCTTTTTCATTGTCGCTCAAACCGTCATCTTGGTATCATGTTATCCTTCGTTACTGCATACTTGTTTTAATTTCATTCTACTATAATGATTGGTTGAGTCTCTGTTCGTATATCGCATAGTCCACGATACAATAAGTACTTCTTGTAATAATGATAAACTGCCATGATGTAGTGCAATTTATATATACGTATTAGGAGAAGAACTAAATAAGCTTATGCTTCCGTTCTAATCCTATCTTTTGTGTATATGTCATGTATGTTTGTATAATCATTTTAATCTTGAAATGAAATATGTTTAAACCAAAATGTTTACTCATAGACAGGCCGAACTGTCGGGTCAGTTTGGGCCGTGCCATGCAAAAACGTATATTCAGGCATATGCGGACAGCGAAGGCCCAGATCAATCTGCGCAACCGCAGTCTGATCAGGGCTTCGCTGTCCATTTGTAGAACAATTTGGTACTGCAGAACATAAGGAAGTATAGCAAATCAGACTATTTTACATCTTCGGGCTAATCTGGATCTTTACTGTTTCCATATGCCCGAAGAGACGTTTTGTTGGCGTGGCCCAACTACAGTCGAATTTCAATGGCTCGAACATCTTTGGGGCCATGGAAATATTTTCCAGACATGGTTAGGTCGAGCCACTGAGGGTTAATCAACGCACCAGTTCAGGAAGCAAATAGCGATAATTTAAGAAAATCTTTTCGATTTCCTACACTATGATTGAATGTTGAGTGTACTCATTAGAATCGCCTCGAAGAGGCGATTCTAATGAGTACACACAACATACTATTCCATGATAAAATACGAAAAACCCCTAAATATTTGTTTTTATGAGCTATTGGAAGGATTTTGTAGGGACTGAAAAAAGAGTTCGAATCATCCACCGTAACGGGCCATCCGGGCTCGAGCCATGGAGGTTATACTGTATATTCATGAAATCGATGAACTCTCTCGGCGCCAAATTTCAGACTTCATTTGTCGTCTGTTTTTTTTTTTTTTTTTTTTTTTTTTCAGCCAATAATGAAAAAATCTGTACCGTATTTACCCTAAATGTACGGACACCTCGACGTCTTACCATATTTGCTCTAAAATTTGAACAAGTACAATTGACTACCCGATGTTGTGTCTAAAAGTTGCTGTACGCGTGGCGGGCGGTGTGGACCCTTTTGGGTTTGCCCAGGCCTACCTGTCAGAGTGCATTTGGTGGATGCGATATTAACGATACTGTATAACAGTGAAGTGAACTCTATTCAGTTTTAATTGTCGATTCCACGTATCTCTTATGTCATATTCTGTAGGAACTGAGTGAAATAAAGTTATTATTGTTATTATTATTATTATTATTATTATTATTATTATAGATCAAATCTGACATAACTGTAAGCAGGTCAAAAGTAAAAACGGATCATCATTTGAATAAGCTGTGTAGACCTTCTATCCCAAGTTCCCTGTAACAAAAGTTTCGGCCTCAGAACTTTCTTAGTTCTAAAGTAGAAATGTTTAAATGCGTTTTACCAATAGGGCTATGCCCCGCTTACATGTAGCACCCTGGGTAAAGATGTCAGCAGACGACATTTTGAACTATTTATCTTACTATATTGAGAAAATTGGTTTTGACATTTCATGCAAATTGTCTCTGATGTACATGTAATGTCAAAGCCTTTTTGTTTTCGGAAAATAAGAAAAATATTAAGTAATTTGTCGTCTGCTGAATATGCCCAGCAAGTAGTTAGAGTTAATATAGCGTGACCATTTGAACAACTCAATTCCCTTTCAACAGAAGGTTCCACGTGAAATGTAGCGAAAACTAGCCCAGCAAGTTCAGGACACACGAAAGTCTAGAAATGTTGCCACAAGAAACCAAGAACACATGAAAGGACCAACATTTAAGTCTCGGTTTAAGAATCTTCATATAGTAGCATAACCGTTTGCAGGGTCGCATACGACCCCTAGCACATTAAAGGACAAACATTGGAGTCTCGGTTATATTGAAAATCTTTGTATGGGCCGCGTCAAACAAAAACGTATCTTCGTGCATATACGGACAGCGAAAGCCCAGAAATACCCGGATGAGATTTTGCGCATGTGTGGGATAAATCTGAATCCATCACGAAAACATGGCTATATAATTTTGACCCCCTTAAACCCCACTTTTATATAGTAAAACTGAGGTTTACAGGGGTATACATTATTGTTCTTATTTCTGCTCAAAAACATATATTGTGGGTACTCGTTAGAACCGCCTCACCGAGGCGGTTCTAACCAGTACTCGCAATCTATGTTTTGGGCAGAAATATGAAAAATATCAGAGATTTTTATCTGAAAATTTTCAGTTTTTGGAGGAATTATTTTCAATATATTTGAATAGGCATGTTTTCATAATGCTGTGTATTTTGCACATGTTCGAAGACACCTTTTCGCTTGGCGTGGTCCATTTGTTACTTCTATCGTAGTTTGCAAGGCTGATCATTTTTTTTTTTATCTACGTTCACATAAAAATAAACACCTTTCTACATGATTTGATTGTTCATCACAAGAACAGGGCCCAGTTGTTCAAAACTAACGATGTCATTAGTTAAGGTATCGTGAAAGCTTTGATAATTTAATATGGCATATACGTTTATATTTTTGCTGAAGAAAAATGTGAGTAGCTTTTGCAAAAGTTACTCACATTTTTTTTTCAGCAAAAATACCTGTGAAATAGATTTTTGTACTTACTAGAACAGTTAACATTTTGACTACTAACGAGCTCGTTAAGCTAACGATGTTTTGAACAACTGGGCCCTTGTCATAAAGTTCGAATTATATGATTTTTCATGAAGTAAACTTTAAACCTTCTGATGGCTTCATGTTATGTTTGTTATTGATTAGCCGGAGTTTACACATCAATAAAATCCATATCCCTTATAATTCCAGCTTTGTCAATAAAATGTTACAAATGTAGCAAAAACTGTCAATCTTTAGAATAGGCAGAAGGAACATATATAGATCTGACGGGTTCTGCTCTGGAATGTATTGTTTATTTAAGTGTAAAACTTTTCATTTCACCAATCAAATTGCGTGAAGTGAGTGTGAAGATGAGGTGGTGGACTTATTAAAAAATGAAATATTGCTCATTAATGGGTCAGCAGACGTGGGTGGCTTTGCTCATTACATAAGCTCAATAATGTAGCGGCTAGTTTTTCCCAGGTTTGTATTGTGCCGGCCTATTCTCCCTATCTCTAGAAGAAAACGAGTCATTTATCCTGAGGGGGTGGGGGGGGGGGGAGGGGGCTCCCTTTTTTGCTTTTTCCCACCCCATTCAATTTTCCCCACCCACCAGTTTTCACATGAGGGCAACAAAAGGTACTTTGATGAGTTATATCATAATTTTTACGAAAACACGCCTATTCAAATATATTGAAAATTTCAACACCAAAAAAATGAAAATTTTCAGATAAAAAATTCTAATATTTTTCATATTTCTGCTCAAAACATAGATTGTGGGTACTCGTGCAGGACATATCCGGGTTCAGCAGGACAAGGGTTAACTTGTCTTGGAGCAATTGTCGAGGTACCGCATTTACCCCAAATATTAGGACAGACAGGCGTGAGCAAACTGTGTAGAATCGAACCAGTTGGCACAGAATGCAGCATCTGAACACGTTCCACATTGTTGCCCCTTATCCAGCAGGTTTAAGACACGTCAATACATGTATGTATTAACATGAAAAAAAGCCTGTGCGAACAGAATAGGTTCTGACGAGCCTGCGCATCCGCGCAGTCTCGTCAGAACCTATTCTGTTCGCCCTCGAAAGCAGTTGGCCAAGGGGACACTTCAGCTGAAGAACTAGACATATGGCCTCGCTACATGTAAGTAGCGGGGCTTACGCACTAAAATATTGATACGACTGAAACTTCCAAAGTGTCTTTTTCTCGCGACGCAGCTCAATGTACCCATCACGAAAACATGCCTATATAATTTGACCCCCTTAAACCCCACTTTTATATAGTAAAACTGGGGTTTACAGGGGGTATACATTAGTTTTTTATTTTTCTGCTCAAAAACATAGATTGTGGGTACTCGTTAGAACCGCCTCGCCGAGGCGGTTCTAACGAGTACCCATAATCTATGTTTAGAGCAGAAATATGAAAAAATATCAGAATTTTTATCTGAAAATATTCGTCTTTTTGGTGGTAAGATTTGCAATATATTTGAATAGGTGTGTTTTCGTAATGCTGTCAGATTTTCGGATGTGTACTTTGTGAAGTATATGCTGTCCTATTATTTAGCTTAAATGCGTTAGGTTTGGTGACTCCACTTACTTGTATTTTCTTGGTGATTCGTTCATCATACACACAACTTCTAAGAGTACGGTTAAGTAGGCAGTCATTATATAGGCGTAAGCCCATGACGACCATCTTGTGGAAATGGTCTGGAGTTGCATTGAATGAGTGATGCACTGCACCAAACACATGATAATATTGTGAATATAATCTGCAATTAAAACAATACCATATTCACGCTTTAATATCACTCTGGGTAAAAATTTCAGCAGACGACATTTTAAAATAGTTTTTTTTTTTTTTCACCAGAGAACAGGTTTTGACATTACAAGCAAATTGTCTCTAATGGAGTCAATTTGCATGAAATATGAAAACCTGTTTTTCGGGAAAAATACGAAAAATATCATCAATTTGTCGTCTGCAGACAAACTCAGGAGACACAATTAAATTTTATTTTTTTTTGATATTGCTGTAAATGCACAGTTATGTGTTTAATATGTTTAATGCCGCCGGCCTCGGTGGCTGTTGGATGCGCGTCCGACGACCGTCGCCAGGTTGGCAACATTCTTTCGTTGAGATTGATCATGATCATTCTCTCCCTTCCGCTGATTCAAGCAGGACAGTTGTCAGGCGAAAGAATGTGGTTACTGAATACTGGTTAACAGCCTTGAGGACTAAGCCTGCCCAGTAAAAAAGGCGATCAGGTAAGCTGACCGCGCTCGACATAACCCCATGGGGTTTACTTGAGCGTAAAATCTCAACATAAACATTTTTTGAAACATAATACATGCCATAAGCGAACAGCGAAAGCCCAGATCAGCTGCCGCAACCGTGCAGTCTGATTTGAACATTCTCTGTTCGTTGACACATACTCAAGTATCTAGTGATTTGGGAAGTGGACAACAGCGGCCAGCCTGCGCGATTGTAAAGGCTAATTATGGCCTATTACATTGCCCAGAAAATACACAAGGACCCTTTTTGCGTTGCGCATCACTTTATTATTTAGACTAAGGGTAGGTAACCTATGATATAATAGCCGACAAGGATCAAGGAGTAGGTTAAAGTCTTCTGTTCGCCTAAATTCTGTAGACTTAATGGACTGTATGTACAACTGTTATTCCCAGCGGTCATATGGCGTTTACATCACGAAAACACGCCTATACAATTTTGAACCCTTGAAACCCCATTTTTATGCAGTAGAAGCGGGGTTTACAGGTGTATACTTTATTTTACTTATTTAAAAAAAAAAAAAAAAAAAAAAAAGATTGTGGGTACTCGTTAGAACCGCCTCGTCGAAGCGGTTCTAACGAGTACCCACAATCTATGTTGTAAGCAGGAATATGAAAAACGTCAGTTTTTTTTTTATCTGAAAATTTTCCTGTTTTGGTTGTAAATTTTAATTTTTTTATTATATACTGAGAGGCAAAATAAGTATAAGAGTATTTATTTAATTTTTGTCACCGGATATTTACATAATACATTAATCGTTGATATCACAGTGAAGAACAATTATTTGCTCATAATTTCCATCATTTCTAGGAAGTTCTATCAAAGTGCAAGGAAATGACATTTACGGAAATGAATAAGAGGTCTAAATCAACATTTGCTGATGAGAAGCTTACCTTTAATAGTGCATTTTGGACAAAGAAACTTACATTTATGAATTTGTATTGCATTTAGTCGCTAGAAGGATAAAAATGCTGTAAGGACATTTTTCAACTTCAAATGCGTAACAAAGTACACTGTCGAATTTCTATACCAAGGACATTTTCGTTTGAATCCATTTGACATTTGACACCATGGACATTTTTGTTTGCGTACATTTGACATTTTCGTTTTTCTTCTGACGGAATGCACTGAATTTCTATGGGGTATTAATTGACATTGTCATGTTAGATAAACGGTGTTAGTAGATTTCATCTGTATGTGGTACAAGGAGGCAAAGCCAAGCAACGCTTTTTCGAAAACAATCAAGTGAAAAGACCAACGCCGCTTCAGATATAGACTGTGTAAATTCCCTATATTTTTCATTCAAAGGGAGATAATTTGAGACGGGAAGAAATTCAAATTTAGCTTGGTGTCATTTGATAGGAACTTGGTATAAAATAAAGTTATAGTCTTACAGACATTTGTTTAAGACATTTATGAAACGTAAAATGACATTTCAAAGCGAGTTATGACTGGAAATGTCGTTTTTAATTAAGGGCTCACTCCATAATTTATGACTGCGAAAGAATCACCTTTGTGATTTCCAAAGACAGACTCCCTGAAACTTCTCACACCCCCTGGTTGACAAATAAGGAGATATACATCAAACGTATATCTAATTTAGGAGAGTCATCGAAATTGCAAGAAACTGGAAAAGAAACGAGCATGTCCACAACCCCCAACAACATAACTTACTGCCACCCAAAGAAACGCAAGTCCCATAGACTACAAACAAAATTAGCGGGCCAGGCTAGGCAACTTAGACCTAGAGAGGCCGTGATTAAAGCTTCAAAGATTAGATAGAGGATTTCAAAATTCATAACTTAAAGAGGAACACTCTGTTAATGGCAATATTGAAATAGGTAGAGTGTACCCACAATATACCCCTCCCGGAAAGGGCGGGATGACTGTACATTACGGCGTCGTCCGATCCTCATTCAAATAAGGTCCACCCTGCACTACAAAAAGTGTAAAATCCCCAGACTCAATCAAACTTAGGCCCCAGCTACCCCCATGGGGGCAGCGGCACCCGTACACCTCGTAGTAACCAGATTCTCAAAGACCCTCCAAAGCGAGATAGTCCAAAAGGAAGTTGCCACGAAGACACGACGCCAAAAACAAGTACAAAGAGTTGCCCAGACCTTGCACAGTCGCACGTGATTATCTGCCTTTTCCTCCTCCTGACTCGACTACAGCAAGGAAGATGAACGCGAAGAATAAAATGACATACGAAAAGACGACGCACGGACGCAGGTACAGGGGTTGTGCCTGTTATGGTTTCGTACCCTGGGACCCCCTGTACTGAAGATATAAACTGAACAACAACAACAACAAAGACAGACTTTTTACAACATTTACCATGAATACATTTTAACGGAAAAAGTACAACACGACCGGTACTCAAAACTCTAAACTGTATACTTTTTACTGCCTTTGATAATAAATAAGCGTGTTTTTGTAACGTACAACTTCGCATTTACGTTCCGAATAAACACACATTTGGACGATCGTTGGCTACACCTTCAGGAGATTATAAGAATCCATCATGACTGTCCATGCAGGATAGTGAAATTTCTCCCAAGGGGTAGGATTTCAACTAGGGACGAGCCTCGTCCCTGGTTGAAAATAATACCCTGAGGGTGAGATTCCCTCCCTATCCTGCATAGACAAGCTCAAGATTGATTCTTTTTCTACCACCTTTAAGTTGATTGTTCCCATCACGAAAACATGCCTATATAATTTTGACTCCCTTAAACCCCACTTTTATATAGTAAAACTGGGGTTTACAGGGGTATACATTATTTTTCTTATTTCTGCTCAAAAATGTAGATTGTGGGTACTCGTTAGAACCGCCTCGCCGAGGCGGTTCTAACGAGTACCCACAATCTATGTTTTGAGCAGAAATATGAAAAATGTTAGAGTTTTTAATCTGAATATTTTCTATTTTTGGAGGTAAAATTTTCTACATATTTGAATAGGCGTGTTTTCGTAATGCTAGGACCAGCATGGTCTTGTGAGATAGAAGTTTCTCACATGAACAAAAAAACTTATCTCGTATAAACAAAGGTGGGAGAAAACTCTGTCTTAAGTGTCCCCTTCTGAAGGGGGTCTACTCTCAAAGGATAAAATTGCTCCTCTTGGGAGAAAATGCATTCCTCTAAGAGTAGATTCCTTTTCAGAATTGGATTGATATGTAGGAAAGCAAACAGGGAGTCACAAAAAGGGGTCTCTCTTATGATATTGGGGGGGGGGGGGGTGGGGGGGGAGGGGGGGGGGACCAGATACACATCCGTGAGAAATACCCGCTGACATGTGGACCGCGTTAAGTGAAAAAAGTGCATGCGGACATTTTCTCCCCAATGAAACATTCTATAGTATCAAATGATTCTGTTTACGTACAGCGAATGCTTTCGTGCAGTCTGGTCTGGGCCTTTGCTGTCCGCATATGACGAAGGTACGTTTTCACTTGGTGATGAATGGAGAGCGAAGTCCCGGATGATACTTTGCGCATGTTTAGAACGATCTAAATCAGCGCATTTTACGCCCTCAGAGGCACGTTTTTGCTCGACGTGCATGTTTAACGACACGCAACTCTTCTGGGTCATTTTTGTCGCATTCTTTTATTCTGGGTCATTCTTTTTTCAAGAGAAAGGGACTAGAGAGAGATGAGATGAAAGAGAGGGACAGGAGAAAAAGAGGAAAATGAATGAGAGTGAAGTAATAGAAGAAATGAAAACATTCCCCCTATACCTTTACCTGCTGTGAGAACAAGCCCTGCCCAACTGTAAGGCAATATCAGTTGTACCCCCGGTGACGTAAGATACACGACAACTTTGTCTCACCCAGCTACCCCCGAACTGAATCGTCAGGTGTTCATTTACTTTAAGGTACCTTCCAAGGAGCACATGACGTTAATACAACGCCGCAGTGACGTCGACGTTCATGCGACGTTGTATAAACGCCATGTGCTCGCTAGGTTTACTTGGTCACCTGTTCCTTTACTGTATGTTCATACCTTTCAACAGGATCTCTGAATATAACAATTATTTTGGCCTTTGGTAGTAAGTGTTGGATGTAGTCAAGTATAACGTATTTCGGTTCGTCGAGGTGTTCGTTTCCAGGCAAATATCGCCAATGATCATTTACATATAGGTAGGAAGGGCTGCCTTCTCCTGAAATAGTTACACTCATTACGAAAACACGCCTATTCAAATACAGTCGACTCTCGTTATCTCGAACTCGCTTATCTCGAATAACCGCTTATCTCGAAGTGAAAATCTGGTCCCTATTGATACAGAGATCTACAGACAGACAACAAAATATTGTGGAAAAGAGGAGAAATTGCTCCTTAGGAACAATTTCTCCTCTTTTCCACAATATTTTCAATATATCTCTAACTTAGGAGTCAAATTACATATTCATTCTGTTAAAAGTGTTTGTTCGATTAATTGTTTTCCTCAGTTCCGCAAATCTGATATGTCGAAGTACGGATATCTCGAAGTATTTCATAGAGTCCCTTGGAGTTCGAGATAACGAGAGTCGACTGTATATAGAAAATTTCATCTCCAAAAACTGAAAATTTTCCGATAAAAAACTCTGATATTTTTCATATTTCTGCTCAAAACATAGATTGTGGGTACTCGTTAGAACCGCCTCGACGAGGCGGTTCTGACGAGTACCCACAATATATGTTTTGAGCAGAAATAAGAAAAATAATGTATACCCCTGTAAACCCCAGTTTTACTATATAAAAGTGGGGTTTAAGGGGGTCAAAATTATATAGGTATGTTTTCGTGATGTAAAATTATACACTTAAAGATTTCTTAAAGCTCCTAATTAAAAAAATCAAATTAAAGAGACTATTGTCTCGACAATAATGTTGAAAACCGCATTTATAAAATTACTATTGGTTCAAATATTACAAGCATTCAAGTCGTAGTAACTTTATTTGCTATTTATAATTTAGTTAAAAAAAGAGGCCAGTGGGCCACGATTCGCTCACCCGATGAAAAATAGCTATTGTATATCTGCAAATACAATGCAACTTCTTCAAGTATTGCCACAGCCACCACGACACAAATTTGACCATGCCATAAAATGGTCAACGCTCATAATAGTATCATCATTTGAAAAAAAAAAGAAAAAAAACTTAGTAGACTTTGACTCCCCAATGATGCACACCAAGATTCAGCCTCAAAGCTTTCTTAGTTCTGGAGAAGAAGTGTTTTACAATATATGGGCATAGCAGCCATCTTGTTCATCACGAGAACATGCCTATATAATTTTGACCCCCTTAAACCCCACTTTTATATAGTAAAACTGGGGTTTAAAGGGTATACATGATTTTTCTTATTTCTGCTAAAAAAAACATAGATTGTGGGTACACGTTAGAACCGCCTCGCCGAGGCGGTTCTATCGAGTACCAACAATCTATGTTTTGAGCAAAAATATTAAAAATATCAGAATTTTTTTCTGAAAATTTTCATTTTTGGTGGCAAAATTTTCAGTATATTTGAATAGGCATGTTTTCGTAATGTCAATGGCGCTAAACCGTTTACTTAATTGTCAACATCCTTTCAACAGGCCCCATGTGAAATCTATTGAAATTTGTTCATGAGATTTAAGAGAAGGTGACGTTTAAAGATTTTACCATTTTATACGTGTATATAGCCCAAGGGCAAGGACAGATAACCCCAAAATTTTTTATGGTACTAAACTGTTTTACTTCTTTAATCATACATTGTAAGTTTCAGCCATTAGTCTTTAATACATACTGAGAAAATGATTTTTCAACATTTTCCCCATACAAATGTATGAGGGCGCGTTGGACCTTGCCTTTAAAAGATCAAAGACCAACCCACGGCCATCATTTGAACAAACTCGGTCGACATTGAGTCCCCAATGATATATACCAAGATTCAGTCTTAAAGCTTTCTTGTTCTGGGGAAGAAGAATTTAAGTGTTATTAACATATATCGGCATGGCGGCCATCTTGTTCAATGGCACAGAACCATTTGAAGAAATTGTCAAAACTTTTCGACAGAAATCCCTATGTGAAATCTGGTGAAAATTGCTCACGCGATTTCAGAGAAGACATTCAGAAATTACACAATTTTATATATGTATACAGCCCTGGTGTAATGGCAGGCAATCCCAAGGGGACAAAATTTTGATTGAAACTAAGAAGTTTTACAGCTTTAAACTTACTTTGCAAATTTCAGCCATTAGTCTTTTGTACAGTTTGAGAACATGTCTTTTCAACATTTTCCCCATACTAATATATGGGGGTGACCTTGCCGTTAAAAGTCCAAAGGTTAAACTACGACCATCATTTGAATAAACTTGGTAGATCTTGTCCCCGATGCTATATACAAAGATTCAGTCTCAAAGCTTTCTTGGTTCTGGAGAAGAAGAATTTTAATTGTTTTTACCATATATCGGCATTGCGGCCATCTTGTTCAGTGGCGCGGAACCATTTGAAGATGTCCAAGAAGATAAAGACAAAATTTTGATTGAAACTAAAACGTTTTACTACTTTAAAAGTACATTGCAAATTTCAGCCATTAGTCTTCTGTACAGTTTGAGAACATGGCATTTCAACATTTTCCCCATACAAATATATGGGGGTGCAAATTTAACATTGCCTATGACCTTTTAACGGCAATGTTAAATTTGCACCCCCATAACCTGGTTATTTTGAAAATCGAATACCGCTTAAACTGGCACTAGGGGGCTTATGTAGCCTCGCAAACCTCAGTATTGCATATGAGGAGACTCAATCAAACCGTGTCTCCGATTTTCGTGATTTTGTGTGCTGTTTGTTTCCAAGGCAGTCTTTTTTCTCTTTTATTTTTTTACCACATATGGGCAAGGCGGCCATCTTGATTAATGGACCTTGATCGTTTGGACAAATGGACGAACGACGACGATGGACTACGTATGGCATGAAATCACAATAGCTCATCCTAAACCTTTGGCTCAGGTGAGCTATAAAGCTATCCCAGTATGCACTATTTTGTGATTAGCTTGAAATTTAAATTTCATTTAAATCCCTATAATTTTATTCCAGATTGCAAATATTGATAAAAATAGCAAAAAGTCGATTACTTTTGAATATTTAGACTTTCTGCGGGGCGGCTTGTTTTGGTTTTGCCTGGTGTTATTTTGTTCTTGTGTTTTTTCAGTACTTTGGGCATTGGGATTACCTCGCTAGGGGAAGAGGGAGCTGATCTCGGTGCTTCATCACGAGAACATGCCTATATAATTTTGACTCCCTTAAACCCCACTTTTATATAGTAAAACTGGGGTTTACAGGGGTATATATTATTTTTCTTATTTCTGCTCAAAACATGGATTGTGGGTACTCGTTAGAACCGCCTCATTGAGGCGGTTCTAATGAGTACCCACACTCTATGTTTTGAGCAGAAATCTGAAAAATATCTGAAATTTTCATCTGAAATTTTTCATTTTTTTGTGGTAAAATTCTCAATATATTTGAATAGGCGTGTTTTCATAATGTTAAGTACGTACGAGTTGTTTGGTTTTGTCTGTTTCCTCTTCCTCTTATTGTCTGGGAAGGGTTGCGGCTTGTGATTGTGGCACTCCCTGGACTTTTCTCTTACCTTTTTTATATTTAAAACAAGCATTTTTTTCAAACGATTAAACCGATTTAAACAGATTTAATTAAATTTTTAAACATTTTGCAAAAAATATATCACTACATGTATGTTGGTAAAAAGTTTACCAAGAATAAATAAATTCTAAAAATCACACCCCGAAAGATTATTATATAAAATTTCTATAAAATAACTTGAAGCACATGCATTACGAAAACACGTTTATTCAAATAAATAGAAAATTTCAGCAAAAACTGAAAATTTTCCCATATAAAAACTCTGATATTTTTCATATTTCTGCGCAAAACATTGATTGTGGTACTCGTTAGAACCGCCTCGGCGAGGCGGTTCTAACGAGTACCCACAATCTATGTTTTAAGCAGAAATAAGAAAAATCATGCATACCCCTGTAAACCCCAGTTTTACTATATAAAAGTGGGGTTTAAGGGGGTCAAAATTATATAGGCATGTTTTCGTGATGTAACATATTTTCATAGTTTGACCTAAGATTGTCTATCAGTCAATTTTCTTTAGCATGGATGCATTTCAAGATGATCAGAATCTGGCTTCGAAGTTATAAAGCTTTTCTTCATGTCCACTAATAAAACCATTGGATACTACAGAAGGTATGAATGGAGAGCAGATGTCCAGCTATTTTACACATGCGCAGCATAAGCTGAACCTGCAGATTTTGCGCATGTTCAAAGGCACTTTTTCGCTTGACATGGCTCAATTCATTCCCTTAATCCTTCTCATGCTAAATAAATTTAGATGCCACTCCCACTTCTAATTTTCAGTCAATCAGATAACTCGATCCCGATTTTTGACACAAACTCGCACACTTAATGACAAACAGTGCAGGTTCAGATCAGTTAGCTTCTTTAAGCCAACCGATCTGGATCTACACTGTTTGCAAAGGCAGGGTATACCCGGGGGTCAGCAGGACTTGGGTTTAAATACCTGTTATAAGAGGATTAACAGTCTTTATTTTGTTGAAGCTCACTCTCTCTATTTTCCTGGTTGCGTTATTAAAAAGCTCTACATAAATATCAAACCCGTCCTGACCTTTTACTGAAAAGAAAAGAAAATACATGTAAGTTTCATATCAAGACGATGGAAGCGTGATAATGAAAAGCTTTGTGCAAATAAGCGCTGTACGTCCATAGGCTGAATTCCGACTCCAGCGGGATTCGAATCCAGGACCTCGTGATCCGAGGTTGTGAGCGCTAACCACACGGTCAGCTGGAACAGGTCCAAGAGTATTCACCGGGTACTCATTTTACGCGCATTTGCACGGCGCTTCTAACAAGTACCCAAAACATACATGTATATGTTTGTGGAGAAATGAGAAAAATGCCACCCTTTGCTTAACCCATTTTAGTCTGGAGACCCCAAAACGGTAGTTGGTATACAGTGCCGACCCAGATCAGACGCGCGGTGTCTGATCTGGGTCGACACTGTTTGCAAATAGTTTAGCCATTTTAATCTAGGAATATCTTAATCATAAAGCCTGACATAATTAAACTTCCAATATATATTGTAGTGTGGGTTAGGCTATTCATTCTAAAATGAGTTCAGTGATCTTAACCCTTGTCATATTGAATAAATTAGAATGTCACACTCACTTCTAGCTCTCAGCCAATCATATTACTTGATCCAGGTTTTTGATAAACAAAAAAAAAAAAAAAAAAAAACAAGAAATAAACACATACCTTATGACAAACAGTACAGATCCAGATCAGTTGTTTTCTTAAGCCATCTGATCTGGAATTACAGTGTACACTGTTTGCAAAGGCAGGGTTCAGCAGGACAGGGTTAAGAGAACTTGTTGACTGCAAATCCATTAGCTGGGCTCATAGCAAAGTCGGTAGCGCGTCTACATGTTAGGACAAGAAATGTATATAAACATCTATAGGGCAAATATACTCAGAGGCAAAAAAAGGTATATACTTTTTGAATGTCCATATTTTTTTCTTATCTTTCAATGCACTGGTCCTAAATTAAGCACCTTGTATTTTTACTTAAGGCCCGATATAGTGAAGAAAATTTAATAATAATATTAAAAAAAAAACTTCGGTAGCGTCACTGCACGTGCATGTCGATATAACAATTTTGGCACGCGCATCGTCTTGGACAATTCAATTTAGTGTTAAGCAGAATTTGAATCCTCGGTTGCTTTTCTAAACAAACCAAACATTTATGCATTTAATTTACTTGATTCCAAGGCCCACGGCGGCAGAAAGTCTTCGCACCATTGTGATGTTACAGGCTGGCCGCTGCATTTCCAGATATCTGGTAATGTTTTCATAGTCAGTCAGCCATGACTCTCATTACGAAAACACGCCTATTCAAATACATTGAAAATTTCACCTCCAAAAACGGAAAATTTTCAGATAAAAACTCTTCATATTTCTGCTCAAAACATAGATTGTGGGTACTCGTTAGAACCGCCACGGTGAGGCTGTTCTAACGAGTACCCACAATCTATGTTTTTGAGCAGAAATAAGAAAAATAATGTATACCTCTGTAAACCCCAGTTTTACTATATAAAAGTGGGGTTTAAAGGGGTCAAAATTATATAGGTATGTTTTCGTGATGAGTGCATTGAGCGACCGGACTGTAACATCACTTTGGCACAATTTCTCTCGACCATTGAGAATCATGTTAGTGAAATGCAAAGGTTGTGGTTTGTTTAGAAAAAAGGACAAAGAATTCAAATTCTGCCTTACAGCAATATTGGATTGTTCTCTACGATGTGCATGCCAAAACTGCAATATCGACATTTACGTACAGTGTCGCCAGTAAGGGGGCGACCGTTTGATTTGTAGGGGGAGATGGGCCTGCATCTTTGAAAATGGAATGATACAGAAACAATAATAATCCACGTATCTCTGTTTTTACTTGAAGTGCTATAAATAGTGAAATATGACAAGCGACATAAAAACACATTATCTATTTGGCTCTGAATTTTAAAATAGATTTTTTTTTTCATCTACGTATCTTTTAAGCACTCATTTTGCAGACACTCTAACACTGGAAATGAAATGCTTTCTTGAAGACTGAACTTTATCTGTGTCACTTTCATATGCAACTTTTCATCATAAGGTATTCAGATTTTAGACATCACGAAAACACGCCTATATAATACTGACCCCCTTAAACCCCACTTTTATATAGTAAAACTGGGGTTTACAGGGGTATACATTATTTTTCTTATTTCTGCTCAAAAACATAGATTGTGGGTACTTGTTAGAACCGCCTCGCCGAGGCGGTTCTAACGAGTACCCACAATCTATGTTTTGAGCAGAAATAAGAAAAATATCAGAGTTTTTTATCTGAAAATTTTCAGTTTTTGGACGTGAAATTTTCTATATACTTGAATAGGCGTGTTTTCGTAATGGAGGCTTAACAAAGCTTTGCTTTTAAAAGTAGGCAATCACAATTCTGAGACTAACCTTTACACTACAAATGACACAAAACAAGAAACAATGACGTGATTTTTCATAGATTCTCACATTTCACCCCTACTCTTCCCAAACCAGGAAATACCAAAAAGCTTATCAACAATTTAGAGAAAAAAACACACACACAAAAAAAAAAAAAAAAAAAATACTAAAGATGTTCAAAGCATCATAAGACGGAGCTTAAAATTTATTTTAGAAGTCCAATATTAACACCGCCTTTGCTAACTAACCCTTAAAATATCATTTTGCTACATATGGACATGTAGATAACGATGTTTGGGTCAGTCTGATCCTGGCTATTTTTAGATGCAGTCATCTTAGCTATTTTTTCTTCGTAACCGGGCCCTACCTCTTTTTCTTCATAAAATCTTCCCGCCCCACCCCCAACCCCATTAAAATCAAATGGTCGCTCCCTAAATCATTCCATTCAGTAATTTACTATACCACATATGGAAAGAACGCTTCATGCGTTTTTTTGGGGGCTTTTGCAATGAAAAATAAGAAAACTACGGGTATTCAAAAATGTATACTTTCTTTTGATTCAAACAATAGCGATAATAAAATTAGAACAGGATAATAATTCACTTGTCGTCTGCTAAATTTGTCGTCTGCTACATGTACATGTATATTCGTCTTCAGATTTCAAAGAGTAAATCGCACAGATGAAGAACACGGATCCTCTTTAGACTCTTCAGTTGATCCAGTTCTTCACCATCTGCATAAGCGCCTCAAATGAAGCAAATGCATCTTAAGATGAAGAGTTACACTTTCAGGGGAGGTAACTCTTTCAGAATCGGTTTGCGTCTCTTCTCAAATAGTCGACTCTGAAAGGAAAGAATTTGTTCCCTTTTGGAGCAACTTCTTTCCCTTGCAGAGTAGATCCCTTTTCATAAGGAAGTAGTAATGCGGAATGGAAAGAAAGATGTCACAAAAATTGTCTCCCGTGTGAAAAAAAAAAAAAAAAAAAAAAAAGAAAAAAAAAATGGCGGTACATATATCAAGTGTTCCGTTAAGAATCAGATCAGCATGTCTGTTCGCACAGTCGTCGTACAGTCGCACAGTCGTCGTGTAATCGTCTTCGCTGGACGCTCTGTGGATGGCCAAGGCTCCACAGCTTCTTCAAACGGACAGGGAAGACTGATCAGACGGCTCTGATCTGAGTCTCCGCTAAGGGCATAAGACATAGAAGACATTTTCTTAACCCTTATCTTGCTAAACACGACATGCCCTGTCTTAGCAAAGAGTGTAGATCCAGATCAGTTAGCCAACTGATCTGGATATGCACTGTTTGTCACTAAATATGCGAATTTCTATCAAAACTCCGGATCAAGTAATCTGATTGGCTGGAAATTAGAAGTGGGCGTGGCTTCTTATTTTTTTTATAGCATGACAAGGGTTAAGTTTCCACTAAGTTACTTCTTACTAAATCTTCCTCTGGCAAACCACTGCAGCTCTTTTCGACCGGGTGAGACAACATCCGGATGATTAATAAGATGACTCCATAACGCATTGGTTCCGCATTTTTGTACACCAACAATGAAAAAGTATGGTAAACAGCGTAAGGTACCCTGGTCTTTCCAGCACGGATTCTTGTAGGTGGGGTCGAAGTGGTAGGGAGGCTGAAACAAATGGGCCGTAACTTATAAACGCTTACCTTCCGACATGTGTGTCCAACGAAGACTCAGATCAGACTGTGCATCTACTCAGTCTGACCAGGGTCTTTGTTGTCCACATGAGGTAACTTTGCATCCTGTTGACGTCACGTCGTGAAAATAACGTCGAGTTTGCTTTAGAACAGACCGAATGACGTCATTTTCTGAAGTGAATACTTGTGTCGGTTTATGAAAACAGTACTATTGCATTAGCAAACATTCATTTATAAAAAAGAAAGCTTAGAGGGTTTGCTTGATATTATGGATAATGCATAAAAACTCGTCTCTTCGAACTCGTTTTTACCGAATTACAAAAATTGTCTTAATTATTCCTGATGAAATATGGAAGCACAAAAATAATTTCATACCTGAACCAAACTTAGTTAAAGAAGTATGTGTCATTTTTAGAAATACAGTAAAACTTCATTGACTCGAACACCGATGGCTCGTTTACCGTGGCTAATTCGAATTTGTTTTTGAGTTTCTATGAAAGTCTCCAATAGCTAAAACAAAAAAAAAAAAAAAAAAAAAAAAAAAAAAAAAAATAAAATAAAATAAATAAATAAAAGCAGAATTCGGCTTATTTCAGAGACTGAATTTTCTTATTTTTTCATAAAAAATGTATGGTATGTGATGGTATGTGTATTCATTAGAATAGCCTCATCGAGATGACCGGAAAGACAGCCCTTAAATATCACCATTTGCCTCCTGGTCTAGCGCTATAATGAACCCTCGATGGCTCGAAATATCCATGCCTAGAACTAGATTCTATGGTCCCAATGATGTTCGTCATTTAAATTGTACTGTAGTACGAAGAAAACAATAATAAAATATCATGCCCTTATTGTTTGTGAAAACTAAGAAAAATATATTCATATAGTCTCTGCTTTTATTCATCATCAACTAGTTGAGGGTTAAGCTTTCAATTTCGTAACCTCTCTAAGATGCTTGTGCAAAGCAAGCCTCTGTCCCTTTTCAATGTGAGATTAAATAATAATAATAATAATAATAATAGTAATAGTTTAAAAAATATTTATACGGTTTTAAACGCAAACATTAAAAGAAATGCTTCATTTACTCAGAATCCAGGCGTTTTATATAGACAAATGAATAAAATAAACAACGCATCACGAAAACACGTCTATATAATTTTGATCCCCTTAAACTCCACTTTGATGTAGTAAAACTGAGGTTTTCAGGGGTATACATTGTTTTTCATATTTTGCTAAAAACATAGATTGTCAGTACTCGTTAGAACCGTCTCAGTTCTAAGGAATACACAAAATCTATCTTTTGGCAGGAATTTGAAAAATATCAGATTTTTTTTCCCCTGAAAATTTTCCTGTTTTGGTTGTAAAATTTTCAATATATTTGAATAGACGTGTTTTCGTAATGACGTATTGATACATGATGGAAATAAGAGACAGCAGAGCTTTTTCTGTCACCTCCTTTGATAGGTTAGGCGCAAAGCAGACCAATTAGCCACCTCATGACAAACCTTGCGCCCAGCGAAGACTCAGATTATATTGGGCATCCGCCCTCTCTCTCTCACTCTCTCTGTTTCTTTTTCTCTCTCCCATGCTTTCAATTCTAAGTTCAGAGTCTTTGCTGTCTGCATGAAGAAAACTTGGGTCCTTAGCTAACAGCGAAGACTCTGATCAGACTGGGCGGATGCCCCGGCTAAGCTGAGTCTTCGCTAGGCGCACATCCATTTTGTTGGTTTAGTGATGAGGTGCCTCAAATACTTACTGGGTCTAGCTGGAGTTCTCTGTGTTTATCATAGCTCCGTAGTGGATTTTAACTGTTTTTTTTTAAATATGCTTTTCCATATCCCCATGAAAGATTTATCGACATGATATATTTTAGGGCACAGAGTATGCTTTCTTATGCTTTACTGGCATATGACATCATTTAAATTTGATTTCTAAAGCTGTTTTTAATGGAGATGCTAATGATAATCAAAGCACTGGCAGCACTGGTGGGTCGATTCTGCATGTTGGCTAGAAAAATGGTCCTGAACGGGAACGTAAGACTGTTTCATTTAACCCTTGTACTTTATGCATGCAATATAGATCTTAATCAGACGCCACATTCTATCTGTCTCTGTCTCTCTCTCTCTCTGTCTATCTCTCTCTCTCTCTGTCTCTCTCTTTCTTTCTCTCTCTCATAAGCCCTCCATTCTAATATAGTTTTTTTGTGAGTGTGTGTGAGGGGGAGGTGGGAGGGGGGGGGGAGGGGGTGGTGGCCGGAATTTTTTAGAATATATGTTTAGCATCACAATGATCAACACTCAAACGTCGCAACAACGTCACAAAGTTCGACGCAACGATATGACTGACGCATAATAAGGGAAATGAGCTCTCATGTCATAGGCGAACCGCGAAGGTCCGGATCAACATGTGCATTCGTACAGTCTGATCCAGGCATTCTCTGTTCGTCAACATATACTAGCGTATCTATCGATTCTGTAGGCGGACAATGTAGGCCCTTATCAGTCTGCGCGCATGCGCAGACTGATCTGGGCCTCCATTGTCCGCAGTTTGTATGTATGCCCTTTTGCTTTGCACATCATATTCTCTTATTCTTTTGAATCTATCTTCAGCAGCCCAGTAAACAACACTCACCGTTGCAACAACGTCGTGTTAACCGTAGAAATCGAAGCAACGACGATGTTTATGCAACGTCGTTTATTTTGGTAAAGATTACTTACTACTGACATTAAATCGATTCCATGATACAAGTATGTCGCCGCCGAAGGTCTGGTACTCTTAGGTTTCGATAACAATTTGTTTTCAGAACCTATAGACAGGCGGGCTACTTGCGAAGTATTATGCTCCGTGGTCATGGTTGTTTGAAAGAAATGCACTAGAATTCGTTTTGTACGAATATCCATCTGCAGTAACACGTACAGTGAAATAAAAACACATATTCCGACAGCGAAAACAAATACCGACACCCGCACGTATTCTCTCACGAAAATTATTTTATACATATCGCTAGATTAGAGCCACAAAGAATGACCATGTTAATTGTATATAACCCTGTATTGACAGGTCTGAAATGAATTAGATGCCAAGAAAAGGCACATTATGACATACCTGATCAGCAAACACACAGTGTGATGGACACTATTCATATGGGCTGCAAGGTGATAAAAATCTGTGCTTTCGGACATGCGCACCCAGCGAAGACTCAAATCAGACTGCGCTTTCGCGCAGATTTCGTCTGATCTGAGTCTTCGCTGGGCGCTTTGTGGGCAACCAGTGATTCAAGGCTAATTTAAGACTGCGCTTCCGCGCAGCCTGACCCGAGTCATGGCTGGGCTGGTATGCCGTAAGGCGCATTTTCTCGCGTTGAGGATAACATATACCTTGCTGTAGTTTTTCTTTGCTGCAGGGCTATTTTTTTTATAATGTATTTACATGTAGACAGCCAGAACACGGGAGGCTGCACTCATTGCGTAAACAATCCTCTGTAAGAGGGTCCTGATTGGATTTACCGTAATAACCCTAAGTATTGGGATAGATAGATCTTTGCAAAGAGTGTTGGCCCAGATCAGACGTTCTGTTAGCCATATATACAGCAATATTTTAGACACATCAACGTGTAGTAGAATGGACTATTAAAATTTTAGAACAAGTCTGGTAAGCAGATAATGTGTCACAATACTTAGGGTAAAACCTGTATTGATCAGTAAAAAAAATTGTCATTTTTTTTACTGTTTCGAGAAACAAGATTATAGAAAATGTTACTGATCCGAGAAAATTGAGGGCTTATAAACAAAGAGAAATCTGAAAATTGTAAAGAATAGCAGAAACAAAATAAAGAAAACTGAATAAGGAGAAATAAATATATAAGGACTATGCATATATATATATATATATATATATATATATATATATATATATATATATATATATATATATATATATATATATATATATATATATATATATATAATGTCTCCTTGCATGCAGCTGACGATATTTTGAAATAATTATTACTATATTTCCTAGAAAAGAGGTTTTGGCATTTCATGCAAATTATCTCCTTAGGAAAAATGAGAAAAAAAAAATATGATCAGTTTGTCGTTTGCTGAATTTGCCCATACCATATTAAGTGTTAAAAATCGACAGTTTAAAGAACAATTATGGATTTTTTTTTTTTGAAAAATATTAAGCTATATGCAGCGGACAGCTATGATCCTGATAAGCCCAGCCGCGAAGAAAGGTGTCTTTAGGAGACATGTGAGCAGTGATGATCTAGAACAGCCAGCGAAACCATAATTTCTAATCAGAGACTTTGCTATGCCGCTGATACATATGTACATTGTACAGTTGACTCGTTATCTCGAAGTCCAAGGGGCTCCCTGAAATGCTTCGAGATATCCGTACCTCTACATATCAGATTTGCAGAATTGAGGAAAAATAAATCGAACAACCACATTTTATGTGTGTGTGTGTGTGTGTATGTGTTGAGGTTTTACGGCCCATTCAACCCAATGAACAATCACGTTTCACAAATAAATCATGTAACTTGACTCCTAAGTTAGAGATATATTAAACTATTGTGAAAAAGAGGAGAAATCGCTCCGTAGGAGCGATTTCTCCTCTTTTCCACAATATTTTGTTTCCTATTGTTAGATTTCCTTGTTAAAACGGGGACCAGATTTTCTCTTCGATATAAGCGGTTATTCAAGATAAGCGAAGTCGAGATAACGAGAGTCGGCTGTATATTTTACGCCACTCAATAGTTTTGCAAGCAAACAACAAAGGCCTTGCTCGAAGACACCTTTTTCCAGAGGCGCAGCTCAGTACAGATGCATATGTGTATTTTGCATGTGTACAGGGACATCGTTTTGCATGTGTTACCTTAATGAATGATATAAGCGATCTTAATGAGGAAGCAACCGACAATTCGCATATCCCATAAAGCATTGATACCAATCTCATGCAATGCAACGCAATAGACAGCCATGGATAATCGCGTGATTTCCATAATAGCGTTCATACCATACTTATGTGGAGTTTTCTTTTTTTTTTCCTGGAAAATACTTTATTTTCCCCGTCCATTTGATGTGTAGTGGGTCGGGGAGGGCCATCCTACTAACACACCTGACAATTTATTTGTACAGTACAGTATAATCTTCCAGCGATTAAATATCATTCATCACTTACTTGCTAAGTCCCACTGCGGTTTCCTGGGTACACGATAAAGACCACCCAGCAACCATTTTCACTGAGCAGTGAGGCAAACACCACAGACTACTTACATTTTATACCATATTCATCTGAACAGACATATCAATACTTTCAGGTATGAGACTGGTGGACTGATGAAACTGAATTCTAGGTAAAAATCTGAAAACCCCTGTCACCCTTTCCAAAAAATGTCATTTTTACAATTTTCAGACAAAAACAAGTAATTCTGCAATTTTTGAAACTAAAAATCTGGTCTGTCAAAAATCTGAAAAATCTCACGCCTGTTAAGTTTGAGGAAAAGGCTAATAGACATATGTAAAGATATGCTAGACTTTTTAAGATTTCATATATTAATTAGGTGCCCTTTGTTCAGACAAATATGGTACCATTTTACCATATTACATGTAAACAAAAGTGTATAATATTCCATTCCTCACTCTTGCTCACGTTACATGCATACATACTATATAATACTGTTTTTATAATCAGCATTACTGGTTATTATCTGTACATCTGAGTTTGGAGTTTGGAGAGGTAAGTTATAAAAAAAAGGTTCTGTCACCCTAGCATGAGGTGTTTTTTTTTTTTCTTTTCTTGCTGGTTAGGAATTTCTATAAATGTATTAATTAGGCAATTGCATGCGAAAAGTTTTCTCAGCTATTCACATACTGTTCATATTTATTTTCGAATATTGCAATTCTCTCATTTGTACAGTACAGAAGCTTAAGTTTACATTTCAGGGCTGTGACATTTAGTTTAGCTTTTGTACATCTACAAAAATAGATATAATATTTGATTTCCAGTAACATTTGTTGTTCTACTATGCTTGTCTTGTTATCTAATACTCCAAATAAAAATGATTGTTTCTATAAATTTATAGTTGTGTTATTTCTTTCACACCAGTGTTTAAAATCATACAAAATTTTTGTGTGTGCTCACAGTCCCATAGCAAATGTTCAACAGTTTCAGGTTCTTTAGTACAGAATGAACATGTAGGGTTGTTTATTAACTTTATTTTGTGTAGATATTTATTAGTAGCTAGTATATTATGATTGATACGTGACTGAAACCACTGTAACGTTGTGTTATTTGTTAATTCAAATGGCCATTTGTAATTTTTTTTCCATTCTTCTTCACTGAAGTTAAAAAATTTATTCCATGCTATCTTACCAGCAGGTGTTTCTTTATTAGAATTTAATATTTTATACATATCTTTAGTGCCTTTTTATTTCTCATGTATATATGCAGTCCAAATGGCACTATAGGATTTTGTAGCTGTTCATTAATAGTATTTATTTTGAGCCTTTTCTTCCATTCTTTAATTGCATTACATAGGCCGTGATACTGAAGGAAATTCATTTTTATATTAAACAGTTCCTTTACCTCCTGATAGGTTAGCAGATTACCATTTTTTCCTGTAATATCATTTATAAGTTTTATTCCTCTTTCATAACATGCTTGATAATAAATACTAGTATTTGCCACCTTTATGTTCTTATTATAAAATAGTGCACTAGCTTGAAATTCATGTATTTCTTTAGGTTGATTATTTGACTGTAGTTCAATATGTGCATTAAACACATCTAACCATAATTGATTTTTAATGTTTTTTAATATTTTTGTTAAGTACTCTGTACCACAGTCTAAAAAGTTATGCATATTTATATGGTTTTTGTCCATTTATGCTTTTCAAAACAAAACCGTCTAATCCATGTTGTTTTTAAGGCATATATAAATGCCTTGGTATTTATCATCTTTAATCCTCCATCTAGATAGTCTTTGCAAATAACAGAATGTTTTATTCTAGCAGTACCTTCCCAAAGAAATGTAAAAAGAATGTCATTTATTTCTTTCATTATTTTTTCACTTGAATTTGGTAGGGCTAGAAATAGGTGGTTTAAGCATGGAATTAAGAGAGATTTTATTACAGTTATTTTACCTAATGGTGTTAAGTGTCTGCGTTGCCAATTGTGTATTTTACTTTTTAATAATTCAATTTTATTTTTATAATTTATTTCATTTACCTTATTTAAATCTGTGTCAAAGATAATTCCCAGCAACTTGGATCTATTAGAACCCCACTGTAATTTCCATCTTGTCTTTATTGTTTCTGTGCTGCACTTTTTTTCCCTATCCATATGAGTTGTGTTTTTTGAAAGTTTACTTTAAGCCCTGATATTTTTGCAAAATTTTCAAGTTCATTTAATGTTTCTGTTAATGAGTTTTCTGATCCATCTAATATTATTGTAGTGTCATCAGCAAACTGTACTAATTTAAAATCAATGTTATTGATTTTAATCCCTTTGATTTTTTCATTATTTCTTATTTTTATCCCCTTGTTTGCAGCCACGTTCCAGTCTAAATGGCGAAGAGAAGTTACCTCCCTGATTTACCCTAATAGAGGTATTTTTTAGGAAAACTGAAACCCACTTTTGAATTGAAGGCCCAAAATTAAAAAACTTGAGTACTTTATGAATAAATGCCAATGACAGAGAATCAAATGCCTTCTCAAAATCAACCAAAAGTAAGAGCCCAGGTATAAATTTTTCCTCCACAAACTGCATTAAGTCATAAACAAATCTTGTGTTTTCACCAATAAACCGCCCTGATATAAATCCGGACTGATCAGTATTTATAAGTTTTGTTATAACAGCTTTTAATCTGTTTGCAATACCTGCTGAGGCTAACTTATATATTGTATTTAAAAGACATATTGGCCTATAATTGGTAAGCAGCAATCTAGATTTATTTTCTTTTGGTATCAGAGTAATTATACCTTCTTGTTGAGAAACAGACAGTTCCCCGATGTTATAACTGTGGTTTATCCCTCTCAGTACAAAACTACCTAGCTGCTTCCAAAAAACTTTAAAGAATTCACAAGAGAAACCATCTACTCCTGGACAACGATTATTTTTCAGATTTTTTAAAGCAGTTGTAAGTTCAGACAAAGTTAAAAGTCCTTCAAGTTTTTCTGACTCATCATCATTTAGCTTGGGGGTGTTGTATTTATTTAAATCTGTGTTTAAGTCAATATCAATATGGTTCTTTTCTTTAGAAGAATACAATTTTTTGTAAAATATTTCTATTTCATTCATGATTTTCTTTTGGTCATTTATTATCTCTCCCTTAGCAGTTTGAAGTTTTGGAATAATTTTACTCATGAAGTTATGTGATTCTAGTACACAAAAATATTTTGTTGGTGTTTCCCATATTAATTGCTCTTGATCTGATTACTGCCCCTTTTATCTTTTCTTTTCTTAATTCATATAGATTTGTTTTCATGCAGAAATCGAAGGGTCTGTCACTGAATAGCAGATAATCTGCAAAAATCGAAAAAAATCGAAAAAGTGGTGGTACAACATGTACTAGCCAATGTTTTTTTGTTATTTTGTTATTTTTTTTTTCTTTACAAAAGTAACACAGTATGCCATGATAGAGCTCACACTAAAGAGTTGCTTGGATATCTATAGAAAGGCGTAATTGCCAGAACATAGGCTACATATGTAGTATAACAAATTTCCTTCAATTTGGTGGGTATCTGCACTTTACTGATGACTCAACAAAAGCAGTAACAATATTCAGTGAGCCTACTCACAGAAGCAGCATGATTTTCCACCGTCAAAGAAACACATTTGAGAACCGTTACAAAAAAGGATCTGATATTTCATGTAAATTGTCCCCTGCCTAAGAAGACAATTTAATATCAGAGTCTCTTTGTTGAGAAAAGAAAATTACCTTCAAGCTGAAACTGCCCCCAACGTGGTAGAGTTTAACCCATTTTAGTCTGGAAACCACCAAATGGTACATGTAATTGGCAAACAGTTGGTCTGATCAGGGTCTTCACTGAATGCATTCGTTAAAACATAGTTATAATAAAACCTAATCAGACACCCTGCTGTTGTAAATAGAACGGGCTTAAGAGTTGTGGTAGAAGTGTCCACTTATTGAATCGCGCCGGTCTCTTTAACATAGCTTTGGATTCTTATATATGATATACTATTCGATTAGCTCACTAAGGACATTTTATATTTGCGGGATCGTCGGTTCGGTTTGTGTCGGTCCCGGCAAATATAAAAAAGTCTTATAACAAACTGAGTTATAAACTGATTAATGTCTATTTTATTTTCATTTCAATCAAGAAATTTCATAAAGCTTAATAAAAGCAAACATTAAAGAATCACATTGTTGTTCTTTTTTACCTGTTACATTGAAAATTTACTTAGCTTTAGTTTACATGTACCCTTGTCCCATATCTCTAAGTAAACATAAACAAAATTTGCACTGGTACTTAGACGTTTACGTCTAAATATTTTGTCTTGTTGGTTAATTTGATAAAGCAATGCCCGGTTATTTTGCCATCTATGTTTCACAAGCAACGCAGAGCATATTGAGTAAAAAATCAGCAGACAATATTTGTTTTTTTTTTTTTAATTTTCCCAGAAAATAGATATGACATTCCATTCAAATTATCTCCTCAGGAGACAATTTACATGAAATATCAAACCTACTTTCTGGGGAAAAAAAAAGAAAATATGAACTTGTCGTCTGCTGAATTAGCCAAGAGAGTTGTAAAAGTTTAAGACCTTTCAATTGTTCGAACTAACTGAAGATTCATCAATCAAAACATTACGTAAATAACGACTAGGGTAGTGTAATCATGTAATCATGATACGATCGAAATGAGATGCAAAATGATGTTATATTATTCCTTCTAGTGTCCCTTCTTCGAGAACATATTTGTAATAAATATGACTGTAAATTGCAATTTTAACTTACTTTTCTTAGCTTATAATAGTTGACTGTAAACAGCCAATTAAACGTTTTCTGGCTATTTACAGTTGACTGTAATTAGCCAATTTAACTTTTTTTTTTTTTGGCTAATGACAGGTGGTAAATACCCTCTTCCAAAATATTTACTGTAAATATACATTGTTCTACCTTAGATATTGGGACACTTTAACCCATTTATGCCGAATGGACTCTTCTACCTTACCTTTTTTGATCGATCCATTACCAATAGAAGGGATGTCTAGATACTTTTATTATTAACATATTTTATAGAATTTCCTCTACTTAATGCAAACAGTGTAGACCCTGAGCAGACGCCACGTTTTGTGGCGTCTGCTCTGGGTCTACATTGTTTGATAATGCCCCATTGATGGGACGCTAGGCATATGTTGGTTAACTCATAATTGTCCTAAAATTGTAAACCGGTCCATTGGACTACCTTTTGATATGTCAAAAACCTCTTGCATTACGAAAACACGCCTATTCAAATATATTGAAAAATTTTCAACCAAAAAAAGGAAATTTTTCAGCTAAAAAATTCTGATATTTTTCGAATACCTGCTCAAAACATATTGGCGGTTCTAACGAGTACCAAGAATCTATGTTTTTGAGCAGAAATAAAAAAAGATAATGTATACCCCGGTAAACCCCAGTTTTACTATAATATAAAAGAATGGTTTAAGGGGGTCAAAATTATATAGGCAGATTTTGCGTGATGGAATCGTGGGAAAGAGTGTAGGCCCTCATCAGACGTCGCGTTCTGCGATAACGCGGTGTCTGATCTCGGTCTACAGTTATTTTCTCAGGTCTGTCACAATACTTGGAGCTATTACGGGAGATAGAGATAAAACGGATGGATCTTTGTTCAAAAAGGTGTTTTAAAAAATAAGGTATTTTTCTAACCTTTAGACCTGTCAAATTGTATTTAGTTGGTTTCTTCTACTGAATAATTATCGAACAGCGCTCGAAGCAAACTTTGATGTGATGGACAAGCTTGGTCGTATTTTTTGATCGCTCGCATATCAGTGTTCATAGTATATGGATGAATAATGAGTAACAGTAAAATGTTCCGTGAGCATTTAAACTTCATCACATATTAAACTAAAACATCAGACAAACATTAGTATTTTTTGTATTTTTTTTTTCTCAAGGAAAATAAAACTTGACATTTCATTCAAATTGTCTCATGTCATATCTAAAATTCACATTTTCTGTGAAAAAAAAAAAAAAAAAAAAAAAAATAAGATAAAATATTTTTTAAGTTGTATTCTGCTTTCTTTTATGATACTCAACTTTAGAGCCTCTCTCCGTATTGTTAGAAATTCCCCAATATAAACAAATGTCTTAATAACCAACAACTGGGTGGAAATCCCAAAATAGCCACAGTCCAAAACAACTCTGCCCAGTTGTTCAAAACTAACCATGTCGTAGTTAACATATACGCTAATATTTTATTGAAAAAATGTGAGTAGCTTTTGCATTTCATATTTTTCATCGAAAATACCAGTGAATTAGATATTGTACTTACTAAAACAGTAAACATTTTGACCACAAACGAGTTCGTTAAGCTAATGATGCTTTGAACAACTAGGCCCTGATCGCAAATCCAGAATGAGAGAAACTTCCAGAATTTGAGTCTGCAGGTCAAGCGTTGGTAGCGTTTTAGAACCCGAAGTTCCTTAAGCTGGTTTTGCATACATTTTTGATGGGCTATCCACACATGAAAGTAAACTTGGGAATATGTCTTTCTTCAAATGAATTAGTTGATACAATCAGGACTAAAAGTATTATTCTTCAAGCAAATAAACGTCAAAAAGATTGCCTTTGGAAACAAAGAACACACTACAGCTTAGAAAATAGGAGTCTCGGTTTTATTGAGTCTCTTCATAAACAGTAATGAAGTTTGCAACACTGCTTACGCCCTCCAGCATATACATGAGCAGAACTCTCTTTTCAAATATATCACAATGGGCCAAGTGATCCCCACAAAAAATAAAATATTCCTTTGTAAAAGTCTATTTCTAGTATACAGTTGAACTTCAATGGCTCGAACATCTTTGGGACTATAGAACTTTGTTTGAGATATGGGTAGTTCGAGCCACTGAGGGTTAATCATGGAAGCAAACAGCGATAATTTAGGGAAATCTGTTTAATTTTCTACACAATGATTGTATGTTGAGTGTACTCATTAGAATCGCCTCGATGAGGTGATTCTAATGAGTACACACAACATACAGTTGTACTCATTAGAATGGCATCGATGTGGCGAATTTAATGAGTACACACACCATACAATGCCATGATAAAATAAGAAAAAATCCCTAAATATTTGTTCTGAGCTATTGGAAGGATTTTTTTGTAGGGACTGAAAAAAGAGTTCGAATCATCCAGGGTAAACGAGCCATCCGGTTTCGAGCCATTGAGGTTATACTGTATTTCAAAGTCTATGTTACTTCCAGTTAAAATCAAGCAGAGCACAAAACGGACCAAGTACACACTTAATGTGGGTGAAAAGGGACCGTAAATTGCACGGGTATTGCTACTCTCCCTTGAAACACTTGAAATTCAAACTATAACCAAAATGCCATGGTTGATGCAGACGCAGTACCGTTTTGCACAGGTTAGATTTTACATCAAAGTGACTGCTAGCAAATTATTCGATGGGGTTGTATATTCTAAGTTATGGAACGGTCAGCCCAATGCATGTTCGAAAGCCAATGGATATCATTGTTGTTGTTGTTTTTGTTTTCCTATCGCAATTCGTGACACCATAACGATTCCCACAAACAGTAAATAATTGCTGTCGGCATTTTCTCAAGCGACAAGCCTTATATTCAAGAGCTGTTAGTTCATTTATACTTCTCTTAGGGCAAACTCAACAGACGACAAATTGATGATATTTTTCGTATTTTTTCCCAGGAAACAGGATTTGACATTCCATGCAAATTGTCCCCCTTGGAGACACTTGCGTGAAATGCCAAAACCTGTTTTCTGGAGAAAAAGGAAAAACACGTTTCAGTATGTTTTCTGTAGAAAATTTTACTTATAGTGCTAAGCGTTAGAAATTGACTGTTATCTCTCTCAGCCGAGGTAAGTACTTATAGGTGAGTTAGTCTGTATCAGGGTACTACCGCACCGGATATAAATTGCCATGAAGGGGACAGTTGAGACCTACTTACAAAGATTGACTGATACGCATCACGAAAACACGCCTATATTATTTTGACCCCCTTAAACCCCACTTTTATAAAGTAAAACTGGGGTTTACAGAGGTATACATTATTTTTCTTATTTTTGCTCAAAAACATAGATTGTGGGTACTCGTTAGAACCGCCTCGCCGAGGCGGTTCTTACGAGTACCCACAATCTATGTTTCGAGCAGAAATATGAAAAATATCAGAACTTTTTATCAGAAAATTTTCCTTCTATAGTTGTAAAATTTTCAATATATTTGAATAGGCGTGTTTTCGTAACCCCACTTTTATAAAGTAAAACTGGGGTTTATAGGGGTATACAATATTTTTCTTATTTTTGCTAAAAAACATAGATTGTGGGTATTCGTTAGAACCGCCTCGCCGAGGCGGTTCTAACGAGAACCCACAATCTATGTTTCGAACAGAAATATGAAAAATATCAGAATTTTTTATCAGAAAATTTTCCTTCTATAGTTTTAAAATTTTCAATATATTTGAATAGGCGTGTTTTCGTAATGGGAACTTGTAGAGCCAAACGAGGCTTTCTTTCTAATACTTACTTGAAAAAGAGCAATAAATCGTATGAGTACCCGTTTGATTACAAATAATGTAGATATAGAGATACCCCGGAAGTCACAAATTGCCAACAAGACACCATATTGGGTTAGAATGACGGAACTGCCCTCGAACGAAACAGGAAAGAACAGAACAAAGTGGCATCACGCAAACATATCTACATAATTTTGACCCCTTTAAACCTCAATTTTATACAGTAAACGGGGGTTTAAAGGGGTATACATTATTTTTCTTATTTCTGCTCAAAAACATAGATTGTGGGTACTCGTTAGAACCGCCACGCCGAGGCGATTCTAACGAGTACCCACAATCTATGTGTTTAGCAGAAATATGAAAAATGTCAGAATTTTTATCTGATAACTTCCAGTTTTTGGTGGTGAAATTTTCAATATATTTGAATAGGCGTGTTTTCGTAATGACACGCATTTTGGATAGATACGGATGCAAAACTTCTTCATGCGGACAAAGAAGGCTCATATCAGACTACGCAGACTGCGCAGATGCTCAGACGGATTGAATTTTCATTGGGTGTATACTTCAGAAGGTACATTTTCTCACATTATTGCTCAAATATTTACTAAAAGGATACATTCAATGGAGACCTGAATGTCAAAAAGATGTTAACCCTTCTCTTGCTGAACACGACATGCCCTGTCTTAGCAAACAGTGTAGATCCTGATCAGCTGGCTTCTGAAGAAGCCAACTGATCTGGATCTGCACTATTTGCTATTAAGTATGTGAATTTATAGCAACAATCCAGATCAAGTAATCTGATTGGCTGAAAATTAGAAGTGGGTGTGGCATCTTGATTTGTTCAGCATGACAAGGGTTAAAACTCTAAATGAAGCCTTAACATTTACCACTGTCTGTGCTAATTCTGCAGACGACACAAAGTTGATATTTTCTTATCTTTCCTAGAAAACAGGATTTGACATGAAGACAATTTCCATGAAATACCAAAACCTGTTTTCTGGGCAAAATTGTTTAATATGTCGTCTACCCAGACTGCTAAGCGTTTACCACTGCCTCTATTCTGTGAATCCAAACATAACAGACCGCGGTTTGTTCTTAACTGCGGCATTAGCGATAACAAGGACAATCTGTCTCATTTGGTTTAAACTGTATTTATTTGATTCACAGCACACACATACAATATGTGTATTAGCCATATATGCCACAAGATATGACGGTAAGGACAATGGCTTATTTGAGTCATTTCCTGGAAAACAAAGAGCATAAGTTGCATCGTCTATGAATGGAAGGCAGTGTAAACACATTTAATGAATGTGGAAAGAAAGAAAGAAAGAAAGAAAGAAAGAAAGAAAGAAAAAGAGAGAGAAAGAAAGAAATAAAAAAAGAAAGAAAGAAAGAAAGAAAGAAAAAGAATCATTTGTTCAGTATGAAGTAACAATTGAACCAGCTGTGACAAATGTCTTGCGGCAACATGCAAATATTTTGGCTGATTTCCTTGTCTTCACCCTCCCCGCACCACCCCCTCCCAATACATGGTCATTACTAGGGACTACACAAATCTTCCGGATTTCACTATGTATTCTTGCACTTTACGAAATATCAACTTGTTCTCTTGACTGAAAAAAATAGATTTTGGTTGCCATAGAGAAACTCTTTAACCGTGTAATTTAAAAGTGTGTCCGAGAGATCTTTTTTACGAATATGAGCAAACCCACAACACACAAAGAAAACGTGATATGCACTTTCAGTTCCCCTACAAGCACAAGTAGGACCTAGAACGATATTGTTGCGATAGAGATCGGCGTTAAAGGAGCTACATCCAGATCTCAGATGTGCTTGGAGACTTTGGCCTGTGCATGTACCAGTGTTATAGTACATGTAGGAAGGAGGTTTATATTTATCCTTATTTAACTATGATTTGAAGGCAGCTACTTATGGCGCTTCCTTGACCAGCAGAGAGATTTGTCCACGCACGGATCGTCGCCGGGGGGAAAAGAATTTAGAAACAGGTTAGATTGGTATGAGGTCAATAGTTCTGGAAATGGGCTGATTTTCTGAGATTGTAAGAGGTCGTATCTTGCAATAGCGGTAGTAGGAGTTCGTTGAGATAAGCAGGGGTTAGTCAATGGACGATTTTGAAAAGAATAATGAGACTGTGCTTATTTCTCCTGTTTTGTTTTGGAGAGTTTCCTGTCCAAGATCTGTAAATAGTTTACTTACGCTACACAGTTAAGTAGTAGCACCGGTTATCATTCAGTTGGGCAATTGCTCCACACCGAGTCACAATATTCCAGAAAAGAAAGCACATACGCCAGATACATTTTTTAAAGTGATTTTCTACTAACTCTGGATTTGAGAACCCGGAGAAGGTTTAATCTTGACCAGGCCGTTTCAGAAATGTTTTTATTATTTTTTTTTTTTTATTTTATTTTTATGTGGTCTGACCAGTCGCAAGAAATGTAAGTCCCAGGTGTTTGTGACTATTCGTCTCTTGGAACACTGTTCCGATCATAAAAAGGGGAATATAAATTGGAGAGAATGGTTTTCTTGAGATACAGAGAGAATTTTGCTACAATTAAAATTAATCAGCCAATTTTCTGCCCACTGAAAAATGAGCCAGTGCATGACAAAACCTACAAAATGGCTTGTGCGCCCAGCGAAGACTCAGATCAGCCTGGACATCCGCCCAGTCTGATTAGTCTTTGCTGTGCGCTCACTGGGTAGCTAATGACCCAAGTTTTTTCATGCTGACAGCGAAGACCCTGATCAGAATGGGCAGATGTTCAGGCTGATCTGAGTCCTGCTGGGCGCACATACCTTTTTGTAGGTTTTGTCATGCGCTGCCTCAAATGGTCTGTAGAGTAGTACAGTCGACTCTCGTTATCTCGAATTCCAAGGGACTCTCTGAAATACTTCGATATATCCGTACTTCGACATATCAGGTTTGCAGAATTAAGGAAAAATAAATCGAACAACCACATTTTACATTGTACATGTAATTTGACTCCTGAAGTTGGAAATATATTGAAAATATTGTGGAAAAGAGGAGAAATTGCTCCTTAGGAGCAATTTCTCCTCTTTTCCACAATATTTTTTACATGTTGTTAGATTTTCATGTTTAGGTTGGGACCAGATTTTCACTTCGAGATAAGCGGTTAATCGAGATAAGCGAGGTCGAGATAACGAGAGTCGACTGTATGTAAAACCGAGCTGCTGCGTTTGGACATTTAACAGTGATATAAAGACTAGCCATCACGAAAACATACCTATATAATTTTGACCCCCTTAAACCCCACTTTCATATAGTAAAACTGGGGTTTACAAGGGCATACATTATTTTTCTTATTTCTGCTAAAAAAACATAGATTGTGGGTACTCGTTAGAACCGCCTCGGTGAGGCGGTTCTAACGAGTACCCACAATCTATGTTTTGAGCAGAAATATGAAATAAATAACAGCATTTTATCTGAAAACTTTCAGTCTTTTGGTGATGAAATTTTCAATATATTTAAATAGGCATGTTTTCATAATGATTGTCTGCAAACAGCCGAATAGAACAGCCTGTATGTTAACTGTGTCATTTATGTAGAGAAGGAAAAGAGGAGGACCAAGAATTAATCCCTGGGGAACACCTACTAAGACTGAGTCCAAACAGAGACTTGACCATTAAGTACAACGCGCTTTCGACGTCCAGAGAGATAATTAGCGAACCACTTAATAGCATTATCTGAACAACTATTCCGGATATTTCATGCAGAAGATCCTTGTGCCAGATTCTGTCGAAAGCCTTGCTTATATCACAAAAGACTTCTTAACTATTATTATGTTTGTTTGATTTGGCCTTAACGTCGCTTTCAACAATATTTCAGTCATATCGCGACGGTGTCTGGATGTGGCAGGGAGCTCAATGTTCACTTTTAGAGTGCTGCCTCACTGAAATATCACGCCGCAGAGTCTTAACTATTATTAACGGCTTTACAGAATGTGTGGTATGTATACAACAAGTGATATGTTGTGGAGTCCCCCAAGACAAAGCCCGATAGTTGAGGAGTTAAGAGCTGATGAGAAAAGACGTACTTATACAAATGTTTGTGTACACAACTTTTAATGACCTTTCCAGTTGAGCTCAGGAGAGATATTGGTCGGTAATTACTGAGTATAGACTTTTCGTCTTTCTTCTAGATTGGCGATATATTTGAATTTTCCAGTCGGAAGGGAATGACCCTGTTGGAGTGAACAATGGAAAATAATGGAAAACGGGCGGGCAAGAACGGTAGCGCCTTCTTTCAATAAGCAATTCTAGGATCGATGCATGTTTTAGCAAGTCTCTGGCTAAGCATCAATGTCTGTTAATCTTCACTACAGTTGGTGTTAGTTTCGTATAGCGTTTGTAAAACGTCTCCCAGTACTTCATTATAGTATGGTTTATATTTTCTTGTCCTTTAGGATCATTAGGCCTATTCCGGGATATCTGAAAAATGTATATGAGGATTACTGATGAGGCCTAGTTGGCAGAAACTAGCTACTCTACTAGTAGCCCAGGTCCCAGTTGTTCAAAGCTAACGACATCGTTAGTTAACGATTCGTTAAAATTTACATCGAGTGATACGCAAATATGCTGAAATTTTTTGCTGGAAAAATGTGAGTAGCTTTTGCAGTGCAAAAGCTACTCACATTTTTTCAGCAAAAAATATCAGAATATTGTATATAGAATCCGCTAAATCACTTAACGAAATGACCCTTAACGAGCTCGTTAAGCTAACGACGCTTTGAACAACTGGGCCCAGATAGTTTCACACATTAACTACTTTCAATTTTGTGTGTCCGTTGTTCTTAATGTTTATTCCGTTTTGTACCCGGCAACATGATAGTGGAGGGGCATTATGGTTTCATGCTGGACACCCTGTGTCCGTCCGTCGTCAGTTAGTCCGTCCGTTTGTCCATCCGTATTTTTTTTTATTTCCGGACGATAACTAGAGTAAATGGCAATGGATTTTTACGAAACTTGGTTTGTACATTGATATTGTGCAGATCTTGTTTAGGATTGCTAATAGCCAGTTTCGTTATTTTTTGACAGAGTTATCTATCCGCCATACGATAATAGCATTATCGTTTTACGTTGTTTTTTTTCTTTTTTTTTTTTTTTTTTGTTTGTTTTTTTTTTTAATAAGAATTTATAAATACTTTGACTTTGTGATTAGACGGTAATTGTTGACAGCTGTTAATAAATAGTCTAGGAGATGCCCAGTAAAAGCCACAATCACAGAACAAAGCTTGTCAATGACTTCAAAAGGAAGAGTGAACAAACCATGAAAGACTTTACGAAAACATGCCTATTCAAATATACTGAAAATTTTACCACCAAAAAGAATGAAAATTTTCAGATAAAAAATCCTGATATTTTCATATTTCTGCTCAAAACATAGATTGTGGGTACTCGTTTGAACCGCCGTTTGAACCTCAGTTTTACTATATACAAGTGGGGTTTAAGGGGGTCAAAATTATATAGGCATGTTTTCGTGATGCAATTCACATACCACAAACCTAAGAAAAGCAAAATAACCAGCCAGCGGGCACATGACGTTTATACAACGTCGGGTCAACGTCATGACGTTGCATCGACGTTGAGGCGACGTTGTATTAACGTCATGTGCCCGCTGGGCAGCTTCCTCTTTCTGAATGACAATGCTAAACAGGTCTAACGAAACAGAAACATAAGACAGCCATTAAGAACAATTGTGAACAAGAAATGTAGGTTTATAATACACTACACTAAGTCCCTAACTATAATGCACTTGTACTTACACATACTTACACAAGGCTAAAGTTGAAAAGGGGTGAAATTAATCCTTATTAAAACATTAATCAGGTGATCTACCCCTCAGTCCCTAAAAGCTCATCAAGTTTCAAAGTCCTAACTCAAATAGTGATCGTGGTGACAAGATTTAAACGTAAACAACAAACGAACAGGCGGACAAACGAACAGACGGACAAACGAACAGGAAGCTTCTTCTAAGTTGTAGGCAAAAAAAAAAAAAAAAAAACTGTCCTGCAGCCAGCAGCCACATAACCACACACACACACACACACACACACACACACACACACACACACACACACACAAGATCAGAACCACTGCCTTAGAACGCTTAGTAGAAAACAACAACAACAAAAATAAAACTACTTGTGGTCTAGAACCAAATCTTCACTCTAGTTTTAAATGTTATCAAAATACAAACCGATGGTTCGGCTCGCATGGAGACCCCAAAGCTCAGTACATTACGAAAATGCCTATTCAAATATATTGAGAATTTTACCACCAAAAAATGAAAATTTTCAGATGAAAAAATCTGTTATTTTCCATATTACTTCTCAAAACTTAGATTGTGGGTACTCGTTAGAACCGCCTCGTGGAGGCGATTCTAACGAGTACCCACAATCTATGTTTTCAGCAGAAATAAGAAAAATAATGTTTACCCCCTGTTAACCCCAGTTTTACTATATAAAAGTGGGGTTTAAGGGGGTCAAAATTATATAGGCATGTTTTCGTATTGAAGTGAAACATCACAGAAAAGTTTAAATCAAATTAATTTAGTATTTGGTGTTTTAATAAGATAACATGCAGAAAACAACAACCATAACGTTGATATTCTTTATTCTGAATAATGCTTTTTTTCTACTTTGTAAATTTGAGTGTTTTTGCTTTTTCCCAGAAAATGCTACTTACAAAGTTCAGGAGTTATGGTTATTATGCTATCCATATTGTCCAGTATTGGTTATATTTCTATGAAGTTTGAAATGCTCTTAATATTTCTTTACGTAAATATTGCGAAAGAAAACCAATTATGATAACCCTAGTATTCAGGCTATTAGAAGTAATGCACCTTAAAATGGTTATAAGGCTTTTAATGGTTAATAAAACAAAGTCTCCGATGCTCGCTCATCAATATGTAGGAGCCATCTTGATTTATCTGTCCAAGGCCTTTGACTGCCTTCCCCGTGACCTTGTTCTTTATAATCTTAAGGCTTATCGTCTAACAGATGAGGCAACACTCGGGCGCTATCTGTAAGGTAGGAAACAAAGATTGAATATCCATACCAGTAACTGGCTTAACATTATCAAGATTGTGCCCCAGGGTTCACTTGGCCCTTTGTTATTTAACTTTTTTTTTTCTAAATGACATACTTTACTTTGTCAAGAATGGTACGTAGTATAACTACTCTGATGACAACACTATCTCATTTTGGAACAAAGTTTTAAAACATGTTATACAAGTTTTAATAACTGAAAGTAACAGGCTTATTGCCAGGTTTGACTTTTAGTCATATGCATGGCAAACCCTGGTAAATCCCAGGGCCCAATTGTTCAAAGCGTCGTTAGCTTAACGAGCTCGTTAAGGGCAATTTCGTTAACTATTTTAGCGGAATCAATATACAATTTTCTGAAATTTTTTTGCTGAAAAAATGTGAGTAGCTTTTGCACTGCAAAAGCTACTCACATTTTTTCAGCAAAAAATTTTAGAATATTTGCGTATCACTCGATGTAAATTTTAACGAATCGTTAACTAACGACGTCGTTAGCTTTGAACAACTGGGCCCAGGTCATAATGCTTGGAAAAGAAGGTCATGAATTATATACAAGTATCAGAATTGATGATACTGATATCAAATGTGAAGATCGTCATGTAAAATGTTTTGTGTGCAAATAGTCTATTTGTTGAATTGCGATGTTCACATCTCTAATTTGTGTACGAAAGCAGCAAAGAAAATACAGTCGACTCACGTTATATCGACTTGCTTATCTCGAATAACCGCTTCTCTCGAAGTGAAAATCTGGTCCCTGCTTTAACATGGAAGTCTAATAACAGGTAACAATTACCCTCTTTTCCGCAGTATTTTCAATATATCTCTAACTTCAGGAATCAAATTACATAATTATTTGTTAAATGTGGTTGTTCGATTCAGTTTTTCCTCAATTCTGCAAATCTGATATGTCGAGATACGGCAATCTCAAAGTATTTCAGAGAGGCGCTTGGACTTCGAGATAAAGAGAGTCGACTATAAATGTTTCACTAAAGCAATATTTGACAGCAGAAGTAAAACTATTCATTTATAGATCGATGAGGTGGTTCTAAGGAGTACACACAGCATACATGTCATAGTACAATATTAAAGACAGTCAACAAATATTTGTTTATTTGAACTATCGGGAGAATTTCCTAGAGATCAGCCAGGGTTTCACGTCATTGAAACTATACTGTATTGGACACACCGAGCGAACCATCTAAACAGGATTTCGTGAATACTTTTACAAAATAAAGCCGTTAAAAATTTTACATAATTTTCTCTACCGACATTTTAAACACACATGTACCGGTCGCTCGCTTGATGGCATGCAATTCAACCAGTGGAAAAAATATGCAGTGAGACATGAATACCGATGACTCGTTTACCGTGGCTGACTCCAACTCGTTTTTGAGTCCCTAGGACATTCTTCCGATAGCAAAAACAATTTTAATGTTTTTTTTTTTGTTTTTTTTTTTGTTTTCTTTTTTACTTTACCATGAAAATGTATATTATGTGTACTTATTAGAATCACTTTATCGAGGCGATTGTAATGTGTGTACTCAAAATAGCATTATTATATACCAGATCGATAAGACTACTAAATATCCCCTTTTGTCCCTTAACCCTTGTCCTGCTGAACCCGGATATACCCTATTTTGCAAACAGTGTAGATCCAGATCAGTTGGCTTCTGAAGAAGCCAACTGATCTGGATCTGCACTGTTTGCCATCAAGTATGCAAATTAATAACAACAATCTGGATCAAGTAATCTGATTGGCTGAATATTGGAATTGGGCATGGCATCTTAATTTACTCAGCAAGATAAGGGTTAACCTGGTGCTATGATTAGCCCTAAGTGGCTCGGACTACCCATGTCTAGAACAAATTTCCATGGTCCCAAAGAGTTCGAGCCATTGAAGTTCGAGTGTACGATAAAAATTTGTAGCTTTTAGATTCAAAATGATTACAAGGTACGAACCTGAATTTAAATGAATAAAGGGTTTACAGTGCGAAGCAAAACTTTTGAGGCTGGTTTGTGAAACTTTGTTTCCAAGTATCACTATAGAAAATTAGATCGAACTTCAGTAAACTCGTAGTCGCACCTGCTTCACCCCACATCCATCCCCACACCCCGCCTCCAAAAAAAAAATTAAAAACAAAATAAATAAAATAAATAAATAAAAAGTTATGTTTATTTCAGGTAGAAGAAATTAATATTGAAATTTCATCAAAAGCACATGCATATTCTCAGAAGATGCTTGAGAAGTTGCGCTCAAAGGGTACCCACTGTCTATACACTTTCATAAATTTGAGGTAAAAAAATGAGAAAAGTTACAAAGTGGAAAAAGTGACAAAAATAAATTAAAAATAAATTATCCAAACGACAAACACATTTGCAGACCCTGGAAAAAACGTGCAAAGTTTCAAAAAGACCGGTATAAAATTGTATGAGGAGTTGCAATCACAAGATACCCGCCGGTCAGAAAATAAGAAAGTTTACAAAGTAGAAAAAAAGAGACAAAAATTAATGAAATGATTATATCAAAAGCACATGTACATCTTCAGACTATGGAGAAAACATATTCAAAGTTTCAAAATGATTGGTGTAAAATTTTATGAGGAGTTGCGCTCACGAGGTACCCACTGTTTATATATTGAGGGTGAAAAATGACTAAGTTCACAATGTGAAAAAAGTAACAAAAACGTATCCTACAATTATATCCAAACCACATGCAGATCTACATACCATGAAAAAAAAAACATGCAAAGTTTCAAAACGGTCGGTACAAAACTGTAAGAGGAGTTGCGCTCACTAGAAGTACCCTCTGTCTATATATAGAGGGAGGAAAATGACTACGTCTATAATGTAAAAAAAAAGTGACAAATCATCTAACAATTATATCCAAATCACATGCACATTTTCATACCATGAAGAAAACACATGCAAAGTTTTAAAACGATTGGTACAAAACTGTGTGTGGAGTTGCGCTCACAAGAGGTAGCCTCTGTGTATATACTGAGGGTGAAAAAATGACTAAGTTCACAATGTGGAAAAGGTGACAAAAATGAACTAACAATTTATATCCAAACCACATGCACATCCTCATATAGAGATTGAAAAATGACTAAGTCCACAATGTTAAAAAAAAGTGACCAAAAACTGATCTAACAGTTATATCAAAACCATATGCACATCCTAATAACATGAAGAAAACGCATGCAAAGTTTCAAAACGATCGGTACATCACTGTAAGAGGAGCTGCGCTCATAAGACACCCAGGGTAAATGTTGACGGATGGACGAACGGACGGAAACGCACGCCTAAGTCGCCCATGCTAAAGCAGGTGCTACAAAAAAAAAACAACTGTTGTTGATTTGTCACCCAAACTAAAGGGAAGCCACTCTTTATTTAATTTTTGCATAGCAGCAAAGAGGGACTTCCCTTGATAAACAAACTAGCAGACGATTTCCTGAGCAATGACAGCTGTTGAAAAAGAAATATTATTTAAGAAGTTACACAATGATTTATAATTTCTGCACCTAATTTATCTAAAAGAATAAACGTTCCTCTTTCAACAGTGAATATGGTGGTCAGAAATATTCAGAACGGGGGAAATATTGAGCCCAAGAAAGGGGCAGATAGACCTAGTTTGTTGACTGTTGGAGACCGTAGAAGGGTTGGTGTTGTTCCTTTTTCTAAAGAGACCTTGAGAAAATGACAACATTCTCTGCTTTTGGAAACATCAAGAGGAATTACCTCACCACTTCTCAAAAGAAAGGATCGGCGTTAGGCGCAGTCCCAGTCAGCATTCTACGTAAATCTATATCGGGCCGTCATCGGCCTGTCAGGGTAGCTTACGGGCCGATGACGGCTCGATGTAGATTTACGTAGAATGCTAGCTGGGGTGTTTAGACCATGTAGACTGACCGGGACAATGTGAGTTTTTTTTTAGATGACAACTCTTTTTGGCTCTGTATGAACTGCATGAAGATATTGATCAAGCTTCTGACAGGATTCTTTACCAGAGACCAAAGTATAGTCCCAAATATCATGTGTGTGTGTGTGTGTGGGGGGGGGGGGGGAGGGGGGTATCTTTACGTTGGGCTATCCAGACATGTTTACGTATTTGAAGAAAATATGACCGGTAGCGTGAGTAAAATGTTGAAAGTGTTTATCTCAAACGTATTTAAGTTTAATATGCGATGTCTGATCAGAGTATCCACTCTTTGCATATAGTTTAGGCATTTTTCTCTAAGAATATCGAAATCACAGAGCTTGACACACTTAAGACTGAAATTCGACTCTTTCAATATATAGTGTTGGGTGAGGTTATTTAGTCTAAAATGGGTTCAGCAATAAAATGAATCAGCGCATGACAAAACCAACAAAATGGCATGTGCGCTCAGCGAAGACTCAAATCAGCCTGGGCATCCGCCCAGTCTGATCAGAGTCATCGCTTGCGCTCGATGGATAGCTAAGGACTCAAGCTTTCTTCATGCGGACAGCGAAGACTCTGATCAGACAAGGCGGATGCCCAGGCTGATCTGAGTCTTCGCTGATCGCACATACTATTATGTACGCTTTGTCGTGCGTTGGCTCATTAATAATATTTGGGAAATCTTATTGTTGAAACTTCACGTGAATGGTTTCTTATTCACTTGCGACATGGGGCAAACTGTATGACTGGCTTTGTTATAGTTGACAACTAATTGCAGTTTACTGTGTTCGGTTTGAACGCTCAATTTTCTACTTAATTTACAAACGGAATGATTAGCAGAAATAGTCTAAAACGCTGAATTGCTGAATAATGAATAATAGTGATACTTTAGGGCACATTACGATCTTTAAATTTTAAAATGGCTTTTATTTATAAATTACATGCATGTGGTAGGTTTCAAAAGGGTTTCGGGGAGATTTAGCAAATTTCTTCATTGAGGGTACGGAGAGAATTTTGGTAAGATGTAATACTACCAACTGACCAATTTTAAAACAAATTAAGTGGCTCGTTTCAGAGAGCTCCCTGAAGATCAGGGAGGTATCATATGTTTATCCATCAGTCGGTCTTTCTTTCTTTAACGTTTTGGAATCTCTTTGATGTATATCACCGTTGACGCGAAACTAATTATTTAAAACCTAAAATGTTGAATGAGATTCATGCATAAAGATTTGTCAGGTCTCGAGGCATTACGAAAATATGCCTATTCAAATATATAGAAAAGTTCACTTCCAATAACTGAAAATTTTCAGATAAAAAAAAACAAACTCTGATTTTTTTCACATTTCTGCCCAAAACATAGATTGTGGGTACTCACAATTCATGTTATCGAGCAGAAATAAGAAAAAAATAATGTATACTGTAAACCCCAGTTTTACTATGTAAAAGTGGGGTTTAAGGGGGTCAATATTATATAGGCATGAAATTGTTTGGATACAATGTACGAGGCCACAGGCCGGGTGTTCTGATGTCTTCCGAGGGACCTGGCACGTGTCACATATACAGTAATACACTGAAACAAATATGTGCGAACATTGTTTGTGCATTTATGTATGATTTCATTTAAAGCCCGAAAATCATAAAAAAGTCCAATTTAATACTTTGTCCACAACGATTTAAGCAGTGTAGTTGATGAAAATAAAAAACAAACAAAAAAAAAAACAACAAAAAAAACAAAAAAAAAAAACAAAAAACTTACCATGGGGCATGTGCGCCCAGCGAAGATTCAGATCAGCCTGCACATTCGCGCAGGCTGATCTGAATCTTCACTGGGCGCATTTGGGATAGCTAAACATGCAGAGTTCTTCATGCGTATAACGAAGACTCATTGAGAACATATGTCAGAAGGTACGTTTTCTCACGTCGCGGCCCAATGTATTAAGACGTAAAAAAAAAAAAAAAAAAAAAAAAAAAAAAAATAGCTGTGTTTCCACTAACTCGACTCTGCTTTCTTTTATCAGAAAAAATGCAAAATAAAAAAAGTAAAGCATCGACCCTCAACAAAATACCTGTATTTTCATAAAATTACAAGCCCGGCCCTATTCCTTTCTGGAAAAAAAAATCGAAAAAAAAAAAAAAAAAAAAAATCTCCTACCTATCGACCAAATTTTGTTTCAGCATATTAGTGGAAACACAGCTTTTTTTTTTTCTTTTTGTACGCCTAATTTTGTCTTTTTCCTTTGCTAACGCTATCGTCATTAGTTTTTCGGGTAGTTATGTATACTTATATTTGATGCGCAACACACAGAAAGGGCCCTTGTGCAAGTTGCGGACAACGCCGGCCCTAATCAGACTGCGCATTCGCATTGGCTGATCAGGGCGTTCATTGACCGCTTATAGTATCAACTGACAGATCAGTAGTGAATGCCGACGGACAGAGAATGTCCAGATCAGGCTGCACGGACGTGCACGCACATCTGGACCGTCGCTGTTCGCATATAAATTAAGGGTTTTTTTCCTACGTTTGCATAGAAATTTCTAAATGCCATCACGAAAACATACCTATATAATTTTGACCCCCAAAAAGCCACTTTTATATAGTAAAACTGGGGTTTACAGGGGTATACATTATTTTTCTTATTTGTGCTCAAAAACATAGATTGTGGGTACACGTTAGAACCGCCTCGGCGAGGCGGTTCTAACGAGTACCCACAATCTATGTTTTGAGCAGAAATATGAATAATATCAGAATTTTTATCTGAAAACTTTCAGTTTTTTGGTGGTGAAATTTTCAATATATTTATATATCTGAGTTTTCGTAATGGATGATTTTTATTATATGTCCGGCTTCGCGTTGAGATTTTGCTGCAGCTCTGTCGTCTGGTGGCCTTAAAGCACCCCCCCACTCCCACCTCCTCAAGTACTTCATCATTGCGCAGATTAAATTTGTGTGTGTGTGTGTTTGTGTGTGTGTGTGTGTGTGTGTGTGTGTGTGTGTGTGTGTGTGTGTGTGTGTGTGTGTGTGTGTGTGTGTGTGTGTGTTTTTCTAAATGCAACATTTTAGGTATTCATTTCAAACGGAAGCATAAAAAAAGAGCAAGATTAGCGGTCGCACGTTTCTTTCATTACATAAATCTTTGCGGAGTCCTTCAGAAGGTATTTGAACATGCAAAGTTAATATGTGACCCTTATATTGTGACGAGGCTGCGTGTTACCTGGGTATGAAATGGTATTTAACCTTTCATTACGAAAACACGCCTATTCAAATATATAGAAAATTTCACCTCCAAAAACTAAAATTTTTCAGATACAAAAACGCTGATAATTTTTATATTTCTGTTCAAAACATAGATTGTTGGTACTCGTTAGAAGCGCCTCAGCGAGGCGGTTCTAACGAGTACCCACAATCTATGTTTTAAGCAGAAATAAGAAAAATAATGTATACTCCTGTAAACCCCAGTTTTACTATATAAAAGTGGGGTTTAAGGGGGTCAAATTATATAGGCGTGTTTTCGTGATACATCACTGAGTTTCTGAAATGGACTCTTTTATCTCTGAATTTAGATACACCCATTTTTGCAAAAAGCACCCCGCCCCCTGTTTCAGTCAAAAAAAAAACAACAAAAAAACAAAAAACACAAAAAACAGAATGGCAAACAGTGTAGGCGTTACGAGCCGTCTTATCTGGATCTGCACTGTATGCAGTGGTACATTTATCTGATTTAGTCTGTAAGGATGAAAGGATTAATAACTATTCTTAGACAACTTTCTTTGTGACAAGAGGCCCACGCAAAGAAAAAAAAAAAAAAAAAAAAAACACGCATCAAAACGCCTCTTGATTCCAGTTCGTGACTACCATATATATCCTATATAATCTGATACCTTAACAACGTACCGTGCTTCTGATATTTAATCAAGTACATTTGTAACACTTTTTTCTACCTGCTAATGTGTCTGAAACTGCTGGAGGGATGACAGGCAAAGTTGGCCTTGATCAGAACTGTTCTGCGGTATCTGATCTGGTCCTGCATTGTCTCTTCCAATACTTAGGGTATCTACGTTATTTTAACTCCATTTGTTCAACTACGTTGGTTCAAGGCTAGTCCTTTCAAAATATATATGAGCCGTTACGTCCAGAAACGTACCTTCGGACATATGCGGACATTCGCGCAGTCTGATCAGAATCTTCATTGGACGCATTTTGGATAGCTAAGAATGCAAAGTTTCCTACTGCGGACAACGAAGACTCTGATCAGACTGCGCGCATGCGCAGGCTAATCTGCGGCTTTGTTGGGCACACATGTAAAAAGGCACGATTTCTCGCATTGTGGTTCATAGGCTCTTTCGAAATCTCGAAAAGACATAGCGCTGAAGAAGCATTAAGCCGAGGTTAAAATACGGAATACGGTCTCACCTGATCGATGATTTATGCTTATCTATGCCGTCCCACGTGGAACGGTTCCTTCGGGCATATGCGTACCCACAGGCCCAGATCAGAATGCGCCATCTGATCAGCGCCTTTGTTGTGCGCCTACAGAATAATTGGGTACTGTAAAATAGTTCGATGTCTAGCAAAGGTCCTTATCGGGTTGTGTGGCTAAGCCGGTTGATCTAGATCAAGACTGTTTGCATACGCTCCGAAGACACATTTTCACGTGTCGCGGCTCTATTATATAGTTTGCTTTTCATAACGCGACTGTTAATATCACTGAGAGTATTGTGCGAGTCGACACACACACACACACACACACACACACACACACACACACACACACACACACACACACACACACACACACACAAAATCTTACAAGTGATGGGTCCGTTGACTGTAGGCCTTCCATTTTAACCGCATATACACATTCAGAGGAGATAACTCATTCACAATCGTTTTGTCTTATTTCTACTCAAAAAGAAAAAAAAAATGCTCCTTTTTGAATAAACCACTGCTGGTGTAAATATCATTTAGTGAGTAATACATACGTACGTACGCACGCATGCATGCATGCACGCACGCACGCACACACACACACACACACACACACACACACACACACACACACACACACACATCCATACATACATACATACATACAAGAATCGGTACAAGATTTGACAGTAAGCATAATGCGTATGTAAGTCGTCTCCTGTAAACAAGTTATAATTTACAATATGTACTCAGGTGTTTGGTTATCAGAAAAGCAAACGGATAGTCAAAGAGTTGTCTCCCTTGTAACAATGACAAAAACATTATATGACGTGCGTTTAGAAGTGCAAGTAACTCGCAAATGTTTTGACCTGGATCCCTGCTTCTTTTGACACACATCATTAGGTACCGGGTTCCAGGCCAAAACGTTTGCGAATACTTAACCCTTGTCCTGCTGAATAAATTAAGATGCCACGCCCGCTTCTAATTTTCAGCCAATCGGATTACTTGATCCGGAATTTTGCTATAAATTCACATACTAAATGGCAAATAGTGCAGATCCAGATCAGTTGGCTTCTTCAGAAGCCAACTGATCAGGATCTACACTGTTTGCAAAGGCAATGTATACCCAGGTTCAGCAGGACAAGGGTTAACATTTCTGAGAGCAGCCCCTGTGTATCCAGACCCCTTAAAATTGATCATAATAAATCAACCTTTAGCTAAAATGTACGACCGGCTTGTCTGACCCTTTGTTGTTCGCACATGACTTCTCTTTTCGTATAGCGTGGCGTACATCTTGAGTCGTAAATGTTTGTGTTTTCAGTAGTCCCATGTTAAGGTTGAAGTAACAAGATTGCATTGTGCACTTTAAAAGTTTTAATGAATCTGCCAAAAAGGTCTTAGGGCATTATTCCTTTTTTCTAAATTATAAAATTTAAAGACAAACAAATAACCCATATGATGGTGTGACAGTTTGGTTTTATAGCCTTTCAATACTACGAAGCTACTTCAAACGGACTCACACAACCTATCGGCAGGCTTGCGTGCCATGGCTTGTCCGAAGCAATAAACCTACACCGAGTGCAAGACCATTGGCTAGATCATGTTGGTATCTATCAGTTCGCAAAAATTGCTTGGATGTGGATGGTATCAATCAATATGCGAAATATCGTCTAAATATTCACGATCTTTCAAATATTATGGCTATGTTCTCATTTTTACTTTTTTTAGGCTCTATAAAGCCTCTGTAAATGAACTCTGACACCCAAGAAAGCAACTAGCTTAGATGTAGTCGGTATTAAACAGTATGCAAAAAAAAAAAAAAAAAAAACAACAAAATATTACAGACTGCTAAAGCATTTTGGCCATGTTCTCATTTTTTATGCTCTGCAAATCAAATTAGAGATATATTGAAAATATTGTGGAAAAGAGGAGGAGCAATTTCTCCTGTTTTCCGCAATATTTCGTTACCTGTTGTAAGATTTTCTTGTTAAGACAAAGACCAGCTGTTCACTTCAAGATAAGCAGTTATTCGAGATAAGCGAAGTGGATATAACATGAGTCGACTGTATAGTTTAATTCATCGTTTTTTGTGGACATACATTTCAGTTTCTTGTGCAAAATGTATGCGATTCTCAAAAACAAATGTATCCCTTATGAACGGAAAATATGGATAATAGTTTGAACAATCAACTCATCACGAAAACATACCTATATAATTTTGACCCCCTCAAACCCCACTTAATATAGAAAAACTGGGATTTACAGGGGTATACATTATTTTTCTTATTTCTGCTCAAAAACATAGATTGTGGATACTCGTTAGAACCGCCCTGCCGAGGCGGTTCTAACGAGTACCCACAATCTATGTTTTGAGTAGAAATATGAAAAATGTCAGTTTTTTATCTGAAACTTTTCAGTTTCTGGAGGTGAGATTTTCTATATATTTGAATAGGCATGTTTTCGTAATGTATCACAAAGGTGCAGGATCTTCCTGTGCCTGTACTTAGCCTCGGGCTTTTGGCGAGTACTTTGGCTTGATCTTGTCAATATAGATGTGTACACAATATTTTATCAAAAAGTCTATTTTGTTGAGGACCTATGGCTATTTCCATTTTTCGCCTCGGCGTTGCCTCGGTCAATGAAAATTTGCATTAGATAAACCGATTGGTTAGATCTTAGAGGTATCGATCTACGTGCGAAAAATTATCAAAGTATTATTAAAGTTTCAAGAGTTACGTGTGTTTTCGCTTACTGTCACATTTTGGCCTTGGCATTGCCTCGATCATGAAAACGTGACATATGGCAATACCTTTGTCAGGATCTAGTCAATATCAGTTGGTATATGTTTTGAAATGTTATTAATTTCCCTTTTTTCACATTTTTTTAGCTTATCTTTGCCTTGGTCAAACAAAAGTGATATTTGGCAAAAGTATTTGGCTGAATCTTAACGGTATCTGTCAGTATGCCAAAAATTATCAGAATATTCCGAACGATTTAAGCGCTATGGCTTTTTTTGCTGACTGACAATGGACGGACAGACGGACTCACAAGGTGATTATAGGGCATTCTTCAAGTCACCCTTTTAGTCGGTCGGCTTTTCTACGGGTCGTGCAATTTACCTCTATTTCTTCAAACTTCCTTGGCGTGAGTTAGAAAAAAAAAACGCCAAACAATTTTTGTCAAGCCATTTCAACTTTGTGCTATTGTTGAACGGTCATTGTTTTTTAAGACGTTACGTCAGCCTAACGCTGATGACGTTATAAGTAAACAGTGACGCTATTCTTTTACTTCCTGTGTAAATACCGGCTGTAAATCGGTCTATAAATATTTGAATAATATGTTGCATGAATACATTGCAGCATTTTCTTTGTCAATTCGCATATTTTTACCAGTGATTATTCACTTTTTTAAAGCCTATTTTTCCATTGAAAATAATATGAATACATGATAGTTCATGCAGGAAAAGCTTTAAAAAGATATATCTTCTGATCTGACAAAATTAATATATCTCAAAAATACTCTTTAAAATGTAAATTGTCTCTTGAATTTTTGGAACACACGGGTTGATCAACGGACGGTGTACATGCAAGCAGACAGATAGACAGACACACACACAAACAGAGAGAGAGAGAGAGAGAGAGAGAGAGAGAGAGAGAAAGAGAGAGAGGGAGAGAGAGAGAGAGAGAGAGAGAGAGAGAGAGAGAGAGAGAGTGAGTGCTGTTGACCAGTTTCTTTCGTGTTCTAGAAACGTTTGCGACCCTCTCTCTCTCCCTCTCTCTCTCTCTCTCTCTCTCACCCATACACATACGTACGCACCCACGTGTGCGTGCTCAAACACACCAGTGACAGAGAGATAAGAAAATGTAGCAGTAGTTTCTTTCTGCAAATATTTATAAGGTCTACTAGTCCCCGATCAGTTGAGCCGCGACGTGAGAAAAGGTATCTTCGAGGTATATGCAAACAGTAAAGATCCAGATTAGCTAGCGGAGATATACAGTCTGATCAGGAACTTTGCTATGCTTCGTTACATTCTACAGTACACAACAATTCTATTAGCGGACAGTGAAGGTCCTGATCAGACTGCGCATCCGCGCAGTCTGATCAGGACCTTCGCTGTCCGCATATGCCCGAAGATATATGTTTTCGCATGAATTAGGCCAATTTACTGTAGTGTACTTATGTCGGAGTTCCTATTCCGTTCTCAAACACTGTTTTGTGTCGTTATTCTGTGCACCTCGATTCTTACATGTACCAGGTGCCTTGGCAAAGCTGTGCCAATGATGTGGTCTTTATGGTCTTTATGGTCTTTACTGGCTATCTCTAGATTCATTTAAACCGCTGCGTGAGAAAACGTAACCGCGAAACTGCGCGTGTTATGCACATAACACGCAAAATACATAATAAGTCAATGAGTTATCTACTTATGTTCTGACAGATGAAAGAAGTTCCGGTGGTCAAAATCTCGACACGCACACACGCAGGCACGCACGCAGGCACGCACGCACGCACGCACGCACGCACACACACACACACACACACACACACATCCCCTCTCCACACCCCCTCCCCTAGCATACTCTTACCACCACCACCACCAAACAACAACAACATAACAGTCACACTAGAACAACACAAATGAAATAATTCAGCAATAAAAGTGCATGGTTTGGCCCAAGTAGATACATGTACCATTACCATATATATCCTCAGTATTCACACACCTTAACTCCTAACCATACTTGTCATCATTTTACTACCAAGTTAGTGTATAACAAGATTGCTGAATGAGTGGCAAACAGTGTAGGCCATGATCAGACGCCGCGCACTGCGGCGTCTGATCTGGGTCTACACTGTTTGCTCATGCTGCCTGTCCCATTACTTAGGATAAATACGGTAAATAACATTTTAGGGTCAAAAACAGGTTTGTATATTTTCTATTCAAAATTAGAAATCACATGCCGGTAAATGAACTTGGTCGACCCATCGTATGACTGACTCTTTCAAAACGCCCACTAAGTACTTTCATAATAAAGAAAAGTTTGAAATATACGTATATATGGATGCCCGAGTACATACGCACGACGGGCAAAGTTCTTTCTGTCTGTTGAGCACATTATATTATGCTATGCTATGGATTTTTAAGAAAACATAATGGTGTGCTATTCACTAGAAGCGCCTCATCGAGGTGCTTCTTTTGAGTACCAACAACATAATTATATTCTTTAAGCGAAATACAGGGAATTTTCAGAAGTTTGTAGGTTTAACCAAGTTTTGTTTTTCAATCCACTTGTTACATGTACATGTACATGATTGATTGTGTTGGGGTTTAACGACACGTCAACCCTTGTGGGTCATTTTGTGTCGTCTCCCAGATAAAGGGAGAAAAGAGATAGAAGAGATAGTAGAAGAGATGAAAGAGAGGAACAGGGAAGAAAGAGGAACAGGAATGAAAGGGAAGAAACAGAAGAAATAAAAACATTTCCCCTCTACCTTTACCTACTTCAACGATAGCAGGCCTTGCCCAACTAAGCCAATATCAGCTGGACGCCCCGGTGACACAAGATACATGACACCTTCGCACCACCCGACCACCCCCATGTACATGTACATACTGACTTCCTGAAACCCTTTCACTGCAACTTCTAGCAACTTTTTTTTTCTGCATATGCTCAACCGAGGTTAGTCTCGAGACCTCCAAAATGGGAACTGGCACAGTGCAGACCAAGATCAGACGCCGCAGAATGCGACATCTGATCAGGGTCTCCACTGTTTGCAAATAGTTTAGCCATTTTTTTTTCTGTAGCAATTTCTAAATCACATGTATCTTTAATAGAATATCGACCTTTCCAATATACAGTGTGGAGGAGTTTATTCAGTCAAAAAGAGGTTATTCAGTCTAAAAGAGGTTAATAACCAAACTCACCCTCATTTCCCATATAATTTGGTAAAAAAAAAAAAAAAACGAAGTGGTTGAGATTAGAAGCAAAGACTGAACTGACTGCACTGATGCGCAAGTTAACCCATTAAGGGCCCGGCGTCCCATAAAAGGGACATTGGCAAACAGCGTAGACCCAGATCAGACGCCGCAGAACACGGCATCTGATCAGGGTCTACACTGTTTGCACCAAATACAGGAATTCCTATAAAACATGGTACATGTATTAATAAAAACTAACCAGACACCCCTTATATCGGACATGGACCGGTCCGAAAAGATAAGGTAGAAGAGTCCACTCGTCATAAATGGGTTAATCTGAGTCCGCATGCACATGTCAGAAGGCGTACATGTACTTTCTCACCTCGTGACACATTTAGTCCTAAAAATTCACACACTCGGCCAAAAGTCTTATCAAATTTCAAGAGATATTTCAAAATAGTCAAAAGACATTGTCGTGTGTGAAGAATTGTTCGCTTTTGTAAATCGTAATTATCGAGACCAAAAATATAAGTTTGGTATAATATTTCAATTATTAGAAATGTGATTTACATAAAATGGAAATTTGAGATTATATCAATAGGCTTTTCGAAGTGTCAAAAGTGAGACACAAAGAAACGCCCTTTTATACTGGTCTCTCCAGGCGAAAAAGTTCCTTCGAGCATACGCAGAATGAACAGATTCAGATCATCCTGCGCACGTGCAAAGTCTCGTTCGTGTATTTGGCCTTTATTTGAACATTATTTAGTATCCAATGATCCTGTTTCCTGTTTGCGGACAGTGATGCTCTGATCAGACTACGCGGATGCGCAGGCTGATCTAGGCTTTCGGTGACCTATATGCCCGAAGACACGTTTTTGCATGGCACGGCCCATACCAGGTAATTTCGAAATTTGTTATTTAATTCCACTAATAAGCAGTCACGAAAAAAAAAAAAAAAAAAAGAAAAAGAAAACATAATGGGCTCATGTGCTTATAGCAAAAGGCAAGGCCAATCTGCTCAGAGGTTGCATAACGTACTTTCAAATGTAAAGAGGTTTGCGCAAACAGAAATCGTTCCCGGGTGTGTGGTATGTACTTTTCATAGCTAAATTTAGACCGAACATGATTTAGAAGGGCGGCGCCATGCGAAAACCTGTCTTCGAGTATATGCGGACAGCGACCCAGCGGGCACACAACGGCAAAATGACGTCGTATCAACGTCGATGCGACGTGATCACGTCGCATCGACGCTGATACGACGTCATTTTGATGTTGTGTGCCTGCTGGGGAAGGCCCAGATAGCCTGCGCATCCGTGCAGGCTGATCAGAACATCCACTGTCCGCAAACGAGAACGTTGGATACTATAAAAGTATTAATGGAGAGCAAATGTCTGGAAGAGACTTTGCGCATGCGTTGGATGAATCTGAATTTATGCAGTTTGCGCATGCTCGAAGACACCTTTTTGCTTGGTGCCTCACTTGGCGCCATCTTTTTTTTAATTTGGTCCTATGAAACATAGATGAGGTCTCGGCTACAAACTGAAAGTCAATGACAAAGAAACCAACTAATTAAGCCCAACCACAGACGAGCCATATTGGGCCCAAGCCATCTATAAAAATGTTATGTATTGAGCCGTCTTTGAGTCTGCGGCCTGACCCACCGTCGTGCAATTAAAGAGGGCACCTACGTTATTCACCTTGACAAGGTTAATTACTAAGCATTTTTGTGCATTTCTTAATTAGTTCTATTAAATTAACCCTTAAAGCGCAAAGCAAAATTTGTTGCAGACGACATTCTTCTTGTTTCTATTTTCAGAGAAAATACGTTTGACATTTCACTTGAGTCGCCTCCAAGCGGGCACACGACGTTTATACAACGTCGTCTCAATGTCGATGCAACGTCATGACGTGCTTGCTGGGCTTCTGCCTGGCAGACGATTCATATATGTCGACTGATTTTCTTTGAAAAAAAGATGTCGTCTGCTGCAGTTTTGATTGGCGCTTTTAGAGTTAAGCGCCTTCAAACATATTGGCTGGCTTGCGGATCTGTATATTGGATGGGTTTTCACTTCGGTTTGTCAAGACCTCAAAATACGGTCCAACTAAAACAGAAACCACATTAGGCAGACGGCTTCGCGACAACTGTACTTTTTCCTCCATAGAGAAATTAATTGTAATCATGCACCAGTCATTTGAAACTCCGGCCCCTACGGGACGGGTGTAACGGCTACCAAGCTTGGCATAAGTGCCGTGATTTAACCTTTGATGAGTCCCGGCAGTGCCGTAGATGTGCCGGGGTTTTAATTTCCCGCAAAGAATGCCAGGATAAATAGCCGAGCTTTTTGCCGAAATTTACCGGAACATAATACAGTGCATTCCTAGAATTAAACTTCTCGCGAGAACCGAAACTTCATTTCTTCATTATGGCGGGCAAGAGCCAAATCGAAAGTGAGTTGAAGAACATTACGCTATTGCCACAAGTAAGATATTTATCTGAATGGTCCAGTTCACTTGTTGTTTTTCACTTTTGTCAATCCTTAGTGTGTTCGGCTTCAGCAAGGATTTTATCATAAATTTCGAGGCGATTCTAATGAATACTCTCAAGATACAATTATTGTGCAGAAAATCGGAAAGATTTGCCTAATTTATCTCTAACTGCTTCCTGACCTGGCGCCATGATTAACCCTCAGTGGCTCAAACTACCCATATCTCGAACAAATTTTCATGTCCCAAAGATGTTCGAGCCATTGAATTTCGACTGTGTAGCGCATTCCAGTACGAATAAAAATTGTCTGTGTTTTTTTTATGTCTTGGCCTCGTCTGTTTGAAGGGATTTAATTAAGGCTGGCTAATAGGAGCTGAAAAGATAATCGATTATCAGTCCTGCCATTGAGATTGATAATCGATTAGTAATCGCTGAAGATTTGACCATGATATTACCTGTTTGAGCATGACCCTATCATCTGTCAATACTTTATAATATGTATTTTGTCAGACAGGCCTGAGCAAACAGTGTAGACCTAGATGAGACGCCGCAAATGCGGCGTCTCATCAGGGTCTACACTGTTTGCCACTCATCTGGCTATTTTAGACATAACAGTGGGTAGTAAATTGGACTTGTTCAAATTTTAGATGAAGTATGGTGAGGTGTCTGAATAATAAGGGTAAATACGATAAAATAACAAACACATAAATTAAATGATCGATTATTAGCAAATATGTAATGATAGTGGAATTTATCGATCAATTAATCGATTATCCGATTAATCGTGCCAGATTTAATACACTTGGTGGATTTTTTCGCCATTTGTACAAGGGTGACTTCTTTTGTGACTTCCTGTTTGCGTTTCTGCTCATCATCACGAAAACATACCTATATAATTTTGACCCCTTAAACTCCACTTTTATATAGTAAAACTGGGGTTTACCGGGGTATACATTATTTTTCTTATTTCTTCTCAAAAACATAGATTGTGGGTACTCGTTAGAACCGCCTCGTCGAGGCGGTTTTAACGAGTACCTACAATCTATGTTTTGAGCAGAAATATGAAAAATATTAGAGTTTTTTAACTGAAAATTTTCATTTTCTGGTAGTAAAATTTTCAGTATATTTGAATAGGCGTGTTTTCGTAATGTCAAGTCCCCTCTGAAAAGAAGTCTATATTGAAAGGAAAGTGGAGGAACAAAAATTGTTTCCTTTCAGAGTAGATCTCTTTTCATTAGGGATCCAAAACAATTTTGAAAACGTGTTGCCTCCCTTGAAAGTGTGTCCATTACCCTAAAGTTGAGGTAATGATGACCTTTATAGCACAGGCCCATATGTACGTCCACGCAGTCTGATCTTGGCCAACGCCACCCACAGTATTATCTTTTCTCTGGCAATGTAACGCAATTTGCTCAGCACAAGTGCCGTTGGACGATATCATTAAAATGGCATGTGTACTATCAAGGACACGGATATCAGCCTGCGCATCTGATCAGAATCTTCATTGTACTAATAGTCAGCTCCAAACTTCATGTGGACAGCGAAGATTCCGATCAGACTTTGATGATGTGCAGGCTGGTCTGAGTCTTTGCGGGCCGCACAGGTCATTTTGTTGGAATTGCTTTGCACCGGCTCATAACATGTTTATGAGCTGTGGCAAGCCAAAATGATACATTTGTACGCAATCCATCTAGAAAACACGCCTATATAGTTTGACGCCCTTAAACCCCACAGTTCTGCAGTAAAACTGGGGTTAACAGGCGTATGCATTAATTTACTTATTTCTGCTCAATAACATAGATTATGGGTACTCGTTGGAACCGCCTCGCCGAGGCGGTTCTAACAAGTACCCACAATCTTTGTTTTGAGCAGAAATGTGAAAACTACAAACATTTTTCATCTGAAAGTTTTCTTTTTTTTTGGTAGTAAAATTCTCAATATATTTGAATAGGCGTGTTTTCGTTATGCCCACAGTGCACATGTGATCTAGGTTTGCGTTATCCGCAAAATTATGCTGGAAGACATATATTTTTGCGTGGCCTTCACTGTCCGTTTATGCAATCATTTCGTACTGTGCAATGTAGCAATAGATAATAAAGTCTCTAAGGAGACGGATGCAAGGAAAAATGGAACGGCATCAGTGACGAAGCCAGAACGGAATTATTTTTACGCACACCCAGGACAATTCAAGGAAAAAATCTTCTTAACCCATTTGTGCCTAGCGTCATGTAAATGGGACATTGTCCAATAGTTTAGACCCAGATCAGACGCCGCAGAAGGAGGCGTCTGATCAGGGTATACAGTTTGCATTAACTACAGGTATTTCAATAAAACATGGTAATAATCAAAATTGACCAGACACCCCTTAAACTGAAAATGGACTGGTCCAAAGCGTTCAGGTAGAAGAGTCCACTAGGCATAAATGGTTAATATCGCCTTCAAAATGGCGGCTGCTCTTAAGGGAAAGAATCTGCTTAAAGGAAAGAAGGTACGTTTTCTGATGTTGCGGCTCAAATTCCGAAGATTCTCTAACTTCATGATATTTAAAAGTTTCATTTCTTCATAATGGCGGGCAAGAACTGAAAAAGCCTAGAATACAGAAGAATTCAAAATTCCCTCGTTTTACCGTACAAAATAAAATCCAGTCTTGTTGCTGTAGAACACCATTATCTCCGAGAAATTGGAAATTAAAATTTTTATATATCACATTCACGGACTCAGTACCACACGAACTCAAAATTCTCTAAAACCATCAGATGTTGGAACACCCACCCCTACAATGTGAAGACCAGTTCCAGCCTCAGTGAATATACTGCTAGGCTGGCCACTGTCAAGATTTAAACCTAAAATGATTTTATCCTTTTAACTTTAGTCACTGTAGTTTGTTTTAACCCTTCTCTTGCTAAACACGACATGCCCTGTATTAGCTAACAGTGTAGATCCAGATCAGTTGGCTTCTTCAGAAGCCAACTGATCTGGATCTGCACTATTTGTCATTAAATATGTGAATTTCTATAAACAAACCCGGATCAAGTAATCTGACTGGCTGGAAATTAGAAGTGGGCGTGGCATCTTAATTTATTCAGCATGACAAGGGTTAACAAATCATCATCTGATCGTTCATTTTCATCTAACATGTACCATTTCCATTTATGTCATCTTTTTCTAGCTGTTTCCCGACAGCGCGTCACAGTAATGATCAGTAATTGATCGTTGGGAGCAACAAGTAGAAGTAGAAGAAGTGGGACAAATTTACGGACCAGGACGGCGTGTCACACAATCATCCTGTTGGTGGGCTTCCTTCACACAATAGCGGAAAATTGAGAGAATCTGAAGAAAACAGCAGCATTTTTGTCGAAAATTAGTGTTAGAATAGAAACAGATTTACTTTTAATTCGTTTTTTACGATTTAATAATATATTTGCGTCTAATATATAATTCGTTCCCACCAACTGATGGTTCGTTCCTACTTAGCAAATATCACTTCGAACGAACTATTAGGGCTCTGCCCAGTGGGCACACAACGTTAAAATGACGTCGTATCAACGTCGATGCGACGTGATCACGTCGCATCGACGTTGATACATCATTTTGATGTTTGCCTGCTTGGTGGTTGGTCAGAATAATTCGCTCCCGCGATTCATTACATGTAATTCATTCGAACGAAATATTGCTGCATTCACCTCGGCTGCTCTTACCCAAAAAGGGAATGACGGATGTAAGCGAACGTAATGAAGCTATATTTCCTATGGGTTCTCTCAGTGCGCATATGTCACACATATGAACACGTAACAGGTGTGTTACACATGCGTACAACTGATGTGTCATATGGCGAATATAACACGTGTGCAAACAATACGAAATCTTCACATCTTATACATTTGTAAATTAGCAAAGAAAAAAATCGATACAGTTAGATTCTGCAGACCGAACGTGGCGACTGATCAGGATCTACACTGTTTGTCATTCATTTTGTCCAATATTACTCTAAATGATGTAAAGCTTGACCAAATTTTATAATAGCAATACATGGCGCCTATAAGGGTCTGTGCTGCTCTCAAGTTACTAATGCTGATTTTTTATGGCACACCTCATATACCAGCATGTGTACGCTTATAGCAGATTTCCATTGTCAGGGCGAAGGATAATAATTACGAAAACAAGCCTATTAAAATATACAGAAAATTTTACCACCTAAATATGAAAATTTTCAGATAAAAATTCTGATATTTTTTTCATATTTCTGCTCAAAACATAGATTGTGGGTACTCGTAAGAACCGCCTCGACGAGGCGGTTCTAACAAGTACCCAAAATCTATGTTTTGAGCAGAAATGAGAAAAATAATGTATACCCCTGTAAACCCCAGTTTTACTATATAAAAGTGAGGTTTGAGGGGGCCAACATTAAATAGGCGTGTTTTCGTGAAGTGCCGGTTAAAGTGTATCAGTAACAACATTTATAACACTGATCCTCATTACGAAAACACGCCTATTCAAATATATAGAAAATTTCACCTAAAAAAACTGATAATTTTCAGATAAAAAACTCTGATATTTTTCTTATTTCTGCTCAAAACATAGATTGTGGGGTACTCGTTAGAACCGCCTCAGCGAGGCGGTGCTAACGAGTACACACAATCAATGTTTTTGAGCAGAAATAAGAAAAATAATGAATACCCCTATAAACCCCAGTTTTACTGTATAAAAATGGGTTTTAAGAGGGTCAATATTATATAGGCATGTTTTCGTGATGTTAAATGCTTCAGCTGCAACTCACACGAGGGCCCTAATATATCCTTGCAAAGGGGTAAAAGAACATTGCCACATTTCAAAAATGATTTTTGCAACAAGGAGTTTCAGTTTTAGGTTATTTGCAACATAGACGTTTTCTGAAGAGAAACCATACATATCAACCTGTTGCAATATTTTTGCATACATACATATCTAACAATGCTTAATATACAAATAACCAAACGAACAGATTTTTTTTTACTTTTTTATAATAATGTCAATAATAACGTTACATATGTTACATATTATATCGAACATAAAAGTTTGTTCTACATGTATACATGCCCAAAACATTAGTTTTGTAAGTAGGGCCGTGTGTCAAATAAAAACATGCAAAGAAAAATCGGTACAATTGGATTGTGTAGACCGAACGTGGCGACTGAAGAATCAAATCAGTCACAATAAGCGTTCCCAACCAGTGACTACTTCATTACGAAAACATGCCTATTCAAATATACTGAAAAAATTACCATAAAAAAATGGAAATTTTAAGATAAAAATTTCTGATATTTTCCATGTTTCTGCTCAAAACATAGATTGACGGTACTTGGTAGATCCGCCTCGGTGAGGCGATTCTAACGAGTACCAACAATCGATGTTTTAGAGCAGAAATAAGAAAAATAATGTATATCCCTGTAAACCCTTGTTTTACTATATAAAAGTGGGGTTTAAAGGGGTCAGAATTATATAGGCATGTTTTCGTGATGCATGTAATGGACAGGTGTTACATATGTGTATGGTTCCTACATGTCATACGAAGGCTTCATACTAACTTGTCCACATGTTATATGTGCGTACAGTTGTTAACATATGAATGTTGACATGTATTACCTATGCGTACAGTTGTACGCATACGTAGCAATTTTTACGTATGCGTACAACTGTACGCATATGTGACACATTTGTTACGTATTCGTATGTGCGATATATGTACACTCACAAGGGTCTGATGTAAAATGCACTTTTTGCAGATTAGCAGAAAATTATTGTGTGTCTGAACATGAAACCATGATTGCAAGCTTTTTGTTTCAACCAATCGGTAAACAGAATTAATCCATTCAACCGAATTAACGATTTCGTGTGAACGAATTATTCCGATCAGTAAACAAGAGGACCATGATGGTCCTATATCGCTCACCTGAGCAAACAGCTTTGCAAACTTACTGTTGAAGTTTCAGCCAAGTTCACTGCTCTAAGATTTTTGTATAAATTTTATAGCCCTACTCCCCAGCGGCCATGTTTTTTTCATGCATCATGATGGCTTGAACTGAATCTTGAAGGAAGGTCACCAAAGGAACAATTCTGCCAAGTTATATTGAAATTGGTCCAGTGGTTTCTGACAAAAAGTTTTTTGAAGTGTTTTATATAGCTATATAGGGAAAATAAGCCCCACCCCTAACGGCCATGTTTTTTGACGAATCATGACTGCTTGAACAAACTTGGTAGAGGGCCACCAAAGGAACATTCCTGCCGTTATATTGAAATCGGTTTAGTGGTTTCTGACAAGAAGATTTTTAAAGTTTTCTATTTAGATATATAAGGAAAATAAGCCCCACCCCTAGCAGCCATGTTTTTTGATGAATCATGATTGCTTGAACAATCTTGGTACAGGGTCACCAAAGCAACATTCCTGCCAAGTAATATTGAAATCGGTCAGGTGGTTTCTGACAAGAAGAATTTTAAAATTTTCTATACAGATATATACGGAAAATAAGCCCCGCCCCCCTGGCGGCCATATTTTTTGACGTATCATGAGGGCTTGAACAATCTTGGTAGAAGGTCACCAAAGTAACATTCCTGCCAAGTTACAATGAGCTCTAGCTAACAGTTTCTTACAAGATGATTTTTAAAGTTTTCTATATAGATATATAGGGAAAATATGCCCCGCCCCCTAGCGGCCATGTTTTTGACGAATCATGCCGGCTTGAACAATCTTGGTAGAGGGTCACCAAAGAAACATTCCTGCCAAGCTATATTGAAATTGGTCCATTGGTTTCTGACAAGAAAATTTTTAAATTCTATATAGATATATAGGGAAAAATAAACCCCGCCCCCTGGCGGCCATGTGTTTTTGATGAATCATGATAACTTGAACAATCTTGGTAGAGGGTCAACAAGGAAACATTTCTTTCAAGTTATAACGAAATCGGTCCAGTGGTTTCTGACAAGAAGATTTCTAGTTTTCTATTTAGATACATAGGGAAAATAAGCCCCGCCCCCCTGGCAGCCATGTTTTCTGAAGAATCGTGACGATTTGAACAATCTTGGTAGACGGTTACTAAAGAAACATTCCTGCAATGTTGTATTGAAATCGGTCCGGTGGTTTCTGACAAAAGGATTATTAAAGTTGCCTAAACAGATATATAGGGAAAATAAGCCCGCCCCGTAGCGGCCATATTTTTTGACAAATCATGACGGCTTGAACAATCTTGGAAGAGGATCAGCAAGGAAACATTTTTGCTAAATTATATAGAAATCGGTCCAGTGGTTTCTGACAAGAAGATTTTTAAAGTTTTCTATATAGATATATATAGGGAAGATAAGCCCTGCCCCCTGGTTGCCATGGTTTTTGACGAATCCAAATGGCTTGAACAATCTTGGAAGAGCATCACCAAAGGAACATTTCTGCAACATTATATTGAAATCGGTCCAGTGGTTTCTGACAAGAAGATTTTTAAAGTTTTCTATATAGATATATTGGAAAAAAAAGCCCGCCCCCTGGCGGCCATGTTTTTAGACGAATCCAAATGGCTTGAACAATCTTGGTAGAGGATCATCAAAGGAACATTTCTGCAAAATTATGTTGAAATCGGTCCAGTGGTTTCTGACAAGAAGATTTTTAAAGTTTTCTATATAGATATATAGGGAAAATAAGCCCCGCCCCCTGGCGGCCATGCTTTTTGACGAATCCAAATGGCTTGAACAATCTTGGTAGAGGATCATCAAAGGAACATTTCTACAAAATTATATTGAAGTCGGTCTAGTGGTTTCTGACAAGAAGATTTTTAAAGTTTTCTATATAGATATATAGGAAAAATAAGCCCCGTCCCGTGGCGGCCATGTTTTTTTATGAATCCAAATGGCTTGAACAATCTTGGTAGAGCATCACCAAAGGAACATTCCTGCAAATTTATATTGAAATCGGTCCATTGGTTTCTGACAAGAAGATTTTAAAAGTTTTCTATATAGATATATAGGGAAAATAAGCCCCGCCCCTTGGCGGCCATGTTTTTTGACGAATCCAAATGGCTTGAACAATCTTGGTAGAGGATCACCAAAGGAACATTTCTACAAAATTATATTCAAATCGGTCCAGTGGTTTCTGACAAGAAGATTTTAAATTTTTTAGTTAAAAAATCTATTTTTAGCTCCTGTGACCTAGATATGCAATGAACCGGAACCATTTGAACAACTTTGAAAGAGGACTAACCAAAAATTATTCCTGTGAAGTTTGGTCAAAATCCAATCAGTGGTTTAGGAGGAGATGTTGTTTAAAGATTGTGGATGGACGGACGGACAGACAGACGGACGACGACGACGACGACGGACGGTGAGTGATCACAATAGCTCACCTTGAGCCTTTGGCTCAGGTGAGCTAAAAAGCGTTATAAGGCGGTTCCATCACGAATACATGCCTATATAATTTTGACCCTCTTAAGCCCCACTTTTTTATAGTAAAACTGGGGTTTACAGGGGTATACATTATTTTTTTCATTTTGCTAAAAAACAAGGATTGTGGTTACTCGTTAGAACCGCCTCGTCGAGGCGGTTCTAACGAGTACCCACAATCTATGTTTAGAGCAGAAATATGAAAATATCAGAGTTTTTTTTATCTGAAAAGTTTCCTTTTTTAGTTGAAAAAATTGCAATATATTTGAAAAGGCATGTTTTCGTAATGCGACAGATTAGTAATTCTTGGTAAAAATTTATTAATTGGTTGGAACGGATTATTAATTTATGGGAACGAATGACAAAACTAAATAAATAAAACATAAAAACACATGTCCCTTTGGAGTTTCCGTAGGTGTTTACACCTATTTGCCGACTAATAGAAGTTTTGCGAAATAGCGTTTTATGTTTACCTTGTATCAACGTTGAGTTGGTGGTAAATAACTGTATGCAAATTTACCCTTTTCAATGTAATTCAATCATCTGTGCTACCCATTTTAAAGGCTGTGCGGTGTTAGATCCAACACTTGTCAGAGAAACGCCCGCTGTCAAGGTTGTCGACTTTGAGTTCACTGGTTTTTTGCAGAATATTCGTTTCCAACATGGGCCGACTTGGTGTATTATTGGCGTTTGTTGTCTTTATTGGCGTTGTGTCTTCTTTTCCGGTAAGTGTATAATTGAGCTGGACATAGCATTTCCTACAAGACTGCATGTCATCAAAGACTCGTATTAGCCTGCACACTCGCGCAATCTGATCTGTGTCTTCGCAGGGCGCTTTGTGAAGAGTTAAGGATCTAAAGGGTGAATAACGAAGACACTGATCGGCATGGTCGCTTACCGCAGGAAATGTTGTGCAGGGCTCAATTTCTTTTCAACATTATTTCTTTTAATTAAAAATTACTCGTCTCTAGTTAATTTCTGCAGACGGCAAGTTGACTTTTTCTACCCCGCCACACGATAGTGGCGGGGTATTATGATTTCACGTTGGCCGTCCGTATGTCCGTCCGTCCGCCCGTCCGTTTTTCGTTTCCGGATGATAACTTGATTAAACATCAATGGATTTTCACCAAACTTGGTATGTGCATTGATATTGTGATGATCTGGTTTGAGATTGCTAATGGGCAAATTTTGTCAAATATTTACGGAATTATCTGTCCGTGACACGGTAATTTAACGTTTTTATTAAATATGTTTTTCTCGGAAAAGATGGTTTTTGGCATTTCTTGCAAATTGTCTCCTAAAGCCCGAAGAGTATTCTGTTGAATGTGTTCTTTTCTCTCCGGATTACAGCCTGTAACACGTACGGAAACTCCACTCTGGAAACCATGTTCTGGGCTCAGTTGTTCATTGCATCGGTAATTACTCTATGGACGGGTCTAATTCCTATATAAGGGGGTGTCTGGTTGGTTTTTATTAAAAAAATATATCATCATGTTTGTAGAAGTTTCTGAGCATAGAACAAACAATGTAGACCCTGATCAGAACCCGCGTTCTGTGGCAGAACGGCGTCTGATCTGGGTCTACACTGTTTGCCAATGTCCCTTTTATGGGATGCTAGGCTTTAAATGGGTTACTGACAAACTGGTCAACAGTTGTATTTAAGGTATTCAAATACATTCATATTTTTGCAGAAAGTTTTGAGCAGCTTTTGCTCACATTTATTCAGCAAAAACTATCATAATTATATCTGCCATATTTCAAGATAAAATTTGAACGTCAGGGCCCAGTTGTTCAAAGCTAACGACATCGTTAGTTAACGATTCGTTAAAATTTACATCGAGTTATACGCAAATATGCTAAAATTTTTTGCTGAAAAAATGTGAGTAGCTTTTGCAGTGCAAAAGCTACTCACAATTTTTCAGCAAAAATATCAGAATATTGTATATTGAATCCATTAAAACAGTTAACGAAATGACCCTTAACGAGCTCGTTAAGCTAACGACGCTTTGAACAACTGGGCCCAGGTTAGCTAACAGCTTCATTACATTTTGGACAATTGGGCTTTGAGAATAGTAGTGTCCAAAGAAAGAGGAGTGGGTTGGGATGCTTGCCTGCGTGCGCGTGTGCGTGCGTGCGTGTGTGTATGTGTGTGTTAGACAAAGCAACCAAGCAAACATACCATCTAATCGGTGATGGTTTGTTACATGTAGTTCAACCGCAAATCCGCTAGCTGCCTCTTGGTGTGTTAAGAATGCGTTTACCAGATCTTTTTCTTTTGTTATATTTTCTTTTTCTAGTTCAGGCATGTACATTCTGTTGTCGTTATTGCACGACCCGCGGAAAAGTCAACCAATTAAAAGGTTGACTTTCGAAGAGTGCCCTACCTTGTGAGTCCGTCTGTCCGTTCGTGGTTAGTTAGTGAAAATGCCCAAAGCGCTTAACCTATTGAACAGCTAGAGACCCCTACCCGGGTTACTAGAAAACAGTGCAGACCCAGATCAGACGCCGCAAAACGCGGCGTCTCATCTTGGTTTCCACTGTCTACAAATAGTTAATCATTTAGGAATATCCATTACGAAAACACGCCTATTCAAATATATAGAAAATTTCACCTCAAAAAAACGAAAATTTTCAGGTAAAAACTCTGATATTTTTCAAATTTCTGTTCAAAACATAGATTGTGGGTACTCGTTAGAACCGCCTCGCCGAGGCGGTTCTAACGAGTACCCACAATCTATGTTTTTGAGCAGAAATAAGAAAACTAATGTATACCCCTGTAAATCCCAGTTTTACTATATAAAAGTGGGGTTTAAGGGGGTCAAAATTATATAGGTATGTTTTGCGTGATGCTACATCATATAGCCTGGCATATCTAAAATCGATAATTGCTTTTTCCATTACATAGTGTGGCAGAGTTTATTCGGTCTTTAATGGGTTAAACCGACAAAATCTAGCCAACGGACTTGTCTTATGTCACTTTTCATTGACCAAGGTAACGCCGAGGCAGAATGTCTGAAAATACGGAAATCGCGCAGGTCTTCAAACATAAGAGTACGGTATATTTTGATGAACAATTGGATCATACATTATTATTTACAAGATTTAGCCTAAAGACTTGTCAAATGTCACTTTTGTTTAACAGAGGCAACGCCGATGCCAAAATATGTGACAAGTAGCGAAAATGGCCGTAATTCTTGAACCACCGTAAGTCTTCAACCATATTGGATAAATAAAAATGTATACACATTTATATTGGCAAAAGGCGGTTTGTGCACCTCAGTGATAACTGAGTTATCTTTTTTATGTCTGTATGTGTTTTTTTTTTAAGTCTAAATTACATTTCGTATTTTACGAGGTATTATTGATTTTGTGTAATTGTTTTTTTTTTTTTTTTTTTTGTTTTTTTTTTTTAACTTTTCATGTAACGTAAAACTTGCATTGATAAATGAATATTTATACATATTTCACGCGCAATTTGTCTGGTAGAGAGAAAAGTTTTATACTTCAATTAAGTCCGGAGTACAAATCCATTGGCTCATTTTTCCTTCCGCCGTCTCAAAAAAAAAAACAACAAAAAAAAAAAAACCTAAAAAAAAAAAACAAGAAAAAACTGACATTCTGGCAGCATTTGTAGCATTTTGATGACAAATTTGGAATTATAGGGAATGAGTTATTATTTATTTTGTAGATTTTATCGCTGTGCAAACTCCAGCGAATCGTTCATAAACTTAACATAAAGCTTAAATCAATGTGTCAACTTGCGAACCCATCACGAAAACATGCCTATATGATTTTGACTCTGTAAGCCCCACTTTTATATAGTAAAACTGGGGTTTACAGGGGTATACATTGTTTTTTCTTATTTCTGCTCAAAAACATATATGGTGGTACTCGTTTGTACAGCCTCTGAAATTTTTCCTTGTTTGGTTGTAAAATTTTCAATATATCTGAATAGGTGTGTTTTCGTATTGACTACGGATTAGAAAATGGGAGTCTCGGTTTTATTGAGACTCTTCATAAGCAGTAATGAAATTTGCAACACTACTTAAGCCCTCTAGTGAGCAGAACTTCATTTTCAAATATACCACAATGGACCCAATGATCCCAAAGTGAATGAAATATAATCTGCACTATGGTGATGTACGGGGAGACGTTCTACCGCCGCCACACGGCACTAACGCCAGTTGCAGTGTAGTGAAGTAAACATAAAAAAGATTGCCTTTGGAAACACACTACGGATTAGAAAATGGTAGTCTCGGTTTTACTGAGACTCTTCATAAGCAGTAATGAAGCTGTCCCTTCATAAAGTGAAAGGCGTTATTGACAAAAGTGTATTTGAGATAAAAGAGCTTGACATGCAATGCATTTTGACGCATATTGATCAAAATATGATAGAAAATAGGAAAGTAATTGCGCTTCGAAGATTTTTTTTTTTTTTTTTTTTACATATATGGGTTCCACCGTTTCTCATCTGTTTTCTTTTTCCTTGCAGGAGCGTTCCTTCAGGATTAGACGGTCCTTGGATCAGTTTAAATGTAAGTTTAGGGAGTCAATACATTGTCGCATTTATTTATATTATATTCACCGTATTTACCCTAAATATTCGGACACATTAATTACTTCCTATACTTCTAAAATTTGAAAGAGTTCATTCTACTACCTGTCGATATGTCTGAACTATTGCTGGATGAGCGGCAAACAACGTAGACCCTGATCAGACGCCGCGTTCTGCGGCGTCTGATCTTGGTCTACATTGTTTGCACAAGCCTATCAGTCCCAGTATTCAGGGTTATTACGGTACACAAGGTATTTGGATTGAATAGCTCCTAACCATACCTATCCTAAATTTTGAACAAGCCCTTTTGAGTACCTGTTAAGGTGTCTGATAAACAACTAAATGATTAGTGAATAGTGTAGACCTTCATCAGACGTCTAATCAGGGTCCACACTGTTTGCTCAGACCAATCTTACAACCCTGAAAGCGCCGAGCACAACTGCAGCAGATGTTTTTTTTTAGTTGTATTTTTCAAAGAAAATAAGTCTGACAACTCATGTCAATAAGCCTCGCCCCTGGTTCAAATTTCTACTCTCCTCTCGGGTGAGATTTACCTATCCTGCATGGACACTCGTTGTGGATTCTTATAATCTCAAGTTGTGTACCACAAGTACTAAGACTGACCCAGATCAGTATGTATATCGCAATTCCGCCAGAGACTTCGCTGTTCGCTTGCATATGACGGAGATGGTGATGGTGATGATAATAATGATGATAATGATGATGATGATTTCATGGCAGGAAATTTGATGATGATAATGATGATGATAATGATGATGATGATGATGACTAAATGTATTAACTGTTACATTCTGCCATGTACTCAAACAATGTTTTTCATAAACTGAGTCAGGCAAAATTTGGTGTTCTCCACACGCAAGAGGTCTTGTCAGATCCTCTACTGACCGCTGGAGCATTAAATACCGCAACTTTTAAATTTAGAGTAAAATGTACATGTCTGCCAACAAAAATGAGGACACTCTACATACATGGTATATATCTGAAATAAAGAATGTCGTATGCCAAGTTTAATTACCCAGCAAGTTACGTAATTCTTTCTGTCCGAGTTACCAAAACAAACCATTACGAAAACACGCCTATTTAAATATATAGAAAATTTCTCCTACAAAAATTTAAAATTTTCAGATAAAAAATTGTGATATTTTTCTTATTTCTGCTCAAAACATAGATTGTGGGTACTCGTTAGAACCGCCTCGGCGAGGCGGTTCTAACTAGTACCCAGAATCCATGTTTTGAGCAGAAATAAGAAAAATAACATATACCCCTGCAAATCCCAGTTTTACTATATAAAAATGGGGTTTAAGGGGGTCAAAATTATATAGGCATGTTCTCGTGATGACTTACGCAAATTGCGTAGATCCAGATGAGACGAATGATCAGGATCTACACTATCTGCTAATCGGTTCTTGGGTTTTTACTCATTAGGAAAACACGCCTATTCAGATATATTTTCTACATATTCAGATATATAGATATTTTCACCTCCAAAAACGAACAATTTCAGATAAAAACTCTGATATTTTTCTTATTTCTGCTCAAAACATATATTGAGGGCACTCGTTAGAACCGCATCGGAGAGGCGGTTCTAACGAGTACCCACAACTCTGGTTTTGAGCAGAAATAAGAAAAATAATATTTACTCATGTAGACCCCCCGTTTTACTATATAAAAATGGGGTTTAAGGTGATCAATATTATATATGCATGTTTTCGTGATGGATATCCCTATCTACAACAATGGGCGTGTCCAAATTTAAAGAGGAAACGTGCAGAAACTCAGGTAGAAAAGCGTTAAACGTTAGTCATTCTAAGCTGACGTTCATTGCATCGGCCATCACGAAAACACGACTATATAATTTTGACCCCCGTAAACCCCACTTTTATATAGTAAAACTGGGGTTTTCAGAGGTATACATTATTGTCCTTATTTCTGCCCAAAAACATAGTTTGTGTGTACTCGTTAAAACCGCCTCACCGAGGCGGTTCTAACAATTGCCCACAATCTATGTTCTGAACAGAAATATGAAAAAATATCAGATTTTTTTCATCTGAAAAGTTTCAGTCTTTGGAGGTGAAATTTTCAATATATTTGAATAGGCATGTTTTCGTAATGCTAAGTCACTTTTACTTTTGTTATTTGTATCTAGCCAAGAAGGCAAATCTGCTGGAATTAAGCAAGAAGAATGTGGACAAAGTCAACGAACTAAATGAACTACAAGCTTTAGGTGAGTCACACGAGGGGACTACTTTTTTATGAGCTTATAAGTCTTGGACTATTCCAAGCACCTTCAGTGTTTTATCTAATTTGCCAGCACATAAATTGGATTTCACTGTTAACTTTCAGGAATAAACCTTTATTTTTTGATGCTGTCAAAAGCAAAAATGTAAAAAAAAAAAGCTGGTATGTGTATCAAAATCAAATTTACAGTCGAACCTCGTTATCTCGAACTCGCTTATTTCGAATTACCGCTTATCTCGAAGTGAAAATCTGGACCCTGTTTTAACATAAAACTATGACAACAGCTAATAAAATAATGTGGAAAAGAGGAGAAATTGCTCCTCAGGAGCAATTTCTCCTCTTTTCCACATTATTTCATATATATATTTCTAATTTCAGGAGTCAAATTACATATTCAATTGTTAAATGTGGTTGTTCAATTTATTGATTTCATCACTCTCTCAACTCTGATATGTCGAGATACGGATATCTCGAAGTGTTTCAGTGAGTCCCTTGGAATTCGAGATAACGAGAGTCGACTGTATTTTGGTTTGTACATATTGCAAGGCCCGCAAAAAGTCCGATTGAAAGGTTTACGTTCAAAAGTGCCAAATAATCACTTTGTTTGTCCGTCTGTCCAGCTGTCCGTCCGTGGACAGTAAACGGAAATGACCATAGCGTTTAAACCGTTGGGAATAGTTTGATATACTGATGATACATTGTACATGAAGATATTAACAAGATCTAGCTTATACGCATGTAAAACGCCACTTTTATCTACGCCGAAGCAAAAAAAAAAAAAAAAAAAAAAATGATGGTATGTGAAAATTTTGAAAAACAAAATGTACACACATTAATACCGACAAGATGCAGCTACTGGAATTGCCAAATGTCATTTTTCCTCGACCGAGGCATGGCGAGGCCAACATACGAGTATGACAGTTAGAAAAAAAAACTACCCATTACTCTTGAAACCTTAGATATACTTTGATATTTATTTCGCACACAGATTGATTCTGACAAGAGCTAACCAATGTGCTTGTCAAATGCCAATTTTCACTGACCGAGGCAACGCCGAGACCGAAATCTGGAAATAACAGTATGTTAGCTGTTGTATACAAAGAAAGGAGACAACTTGCACGAATTGTCAAAGTATATTCTATTGGTTGATATTTTTGAGGTTGACATTCCATGCAAAGTGTCCTCTAAGCATATAATTTGCATAAAATGTCAAAGTCTATTTTCTTTGAAAATAAGACACAATATTTGCTGAAATATTTCCCAGCATTCTAAGCAGTAATTGCCTCCTAACATTTCTTTTGTTTATTTGCGGTACCATCATAACCGAAAATATTTGGACACATCACGAAAACACGCCTATATTGTTTTGACCCCCTTAAACCCCATTTTTTATACAGTAAAACTGGGATTTACAGGGGTGTACATTAATTTTCTTATTTCTGCTCAAAAACACGGATTGTGGGTACTCGTTACAACCGCCTCGCCGAGGCGGTTCTAATAAGTACTCATAATCTATGTTTTGAGCAGATATATGAAAACAACCAGAGTTTTCAATATATTTGAATAGGCATGTTTTCTAAATGTGCAAGCAGTGTAAACCCTGATCAGACCTCACAGAACGCGGTGTTTGGTCGTTATCTACATCGTTTGCCACTCATCCGACAATAATGTAAACATGTAGAGAGGATGTAGAACGAATTCTTTAGAGTACTATGTCGAGTAATTTACCCTTTCACTGCCACAGGCGATAAAAAAGGGCTTTTGCAAACAGCACAGATCCAGATGAGACGGCTCAATGAGCCGTCTCATTTGGATCTACGCTGTTTGACAGTCAGTCGTTCAACTTTACATATAAACGTCTTTCCAAACGCTAGTTTGTTAAAATAATAATAATAATAATAATAATAATAATAATAATAATAATAATAAACAGACGACAAATGTCGCCTGAAATTTGGCGCCGAAAGAGTTAAGGTGTCCCGATATTTAGAGTAAATGCGGAATCTTTTTCAGTAAACCTGCTGAAACGCCAGGGCGGTGGTCAGCAAGATCCTAAAGCTGGCAGTGAACAAGGGCATTCAGCAGGGTCTGGATCTGATAAGAAGGGGGACAAAAAACCTAAAGAACAAGAGGGGAAAAAGAGTGAAGAAGATTACGAGCTTGTTTGCGACAAATCCGAAGAACGCACGGGACTTTATCTCTGGCATGTTATGGAGACCGTCGGAGAGAACGCACCTGCTAAGGACTATTACCAAGGTAACAATTTGATCTTAAACTTTTAGCATACTCTGTGCTTAATCAGCAGACGACAAACTGGTGGTACATTAAAAAAAGAAAACAACTTTTTCTAGAGAATAGGATTGACATATCATGTAGACTGTGTTCCAAGAGACTTCAAATATATTCTGAATGGAAACACACACACACACACACAGAGAGAGAGAGAGAGAGAGAGAGAGAGAGAGAGAGAGAGAGAGAAAATAACAAAAAAATCACACACACACACACACACACACACACACACACACACACACACACACACACACTGCTAATAAACAGAAGATTAAAAAAATAATATTTTAAATTTACCTTTATTTCTTCAATCTGTCCAGACGACAATCAAATGACGCCACGTAAATCTAACGCTGATGACTGAAGCTGTATGTAACGTCGCATATCAGAAACAGACAGAAACAGACAACATAAGCTCTGTTTAGCTTTTATTGTGACAAAATATCCATTAACAAATACTTAACTGCTTTCATTTATCCTCATAGGACTCCCCTTGACATTACGAAAACACGCCTATTCAAATATATTGAAAATTTCACCTCCAAAACTGAGTTTTCAGATAAAAAACTCTGATAGTTTTCATATTTCTACTCAAAACATAGATTGTGGGTACTCGTTAGAACCGCCTCGGCGAGGCGGTTCTAACGAATACCCACAATCTATGTTTTTGAGCAGAAATAAGAAAAATAATATTTACCCCTGTAAACCCCAGTTTGTTACATAAAAGTGGGGTTTAAGGGGGTCAAAATTATATAGGCATGATGTAATGCGAGCTTCAGCCAAGGGAACCCTTTGTACCATTTGGTCTGGCGAGGCCGGTGTTTGAACTCGTGACCTCCCGTTCCACACTCTATCACTGAGGTATAGGGACCGGTTGACGTCAGAAGTAAACACTAACGTCATTCATTTAAAATAATTGATTAATATAATGATACAATTATCATAGTAAACTATAGAAAACAAGTTTAATCCTAGTCCTGCAGAACCCAGATATGTCCTGCCTTTGCAAACAGTGTAGTTCCAGATCAGTTGGCTTCTGAAGAAGCCAACCGATCTGGGTCTACTCTTTTTGCCATTCAGTATGTGAATTAATAGTGACAATCAAGATCAAGTAATCTGACTGGCTGAAAATTAGAAGTGGGCGTGGCATCTTAATTTATTCAGCAGGACATGGGTAAACTTGAAAATAACTACGTAACAACATTTATAGTTTGTGTGAATGACGACTCGGAGTCAGACTATAGTTCCAGTGCCCTCATAAGTTTTCGGGAAATTAAGAAAAATATTTCATTTTTTTTTTTTTTTTTTTATTTATTTATTCATTTATTTATTTATTTTTTGCTGTAATATTGTCAAGCATGCTTACGTTAAAAACTTCGCCAAAAAAGGGTCTTCCATACGAACAGAAAACGTACATGGGCAGTGTAGTCTCGACACGATTATTAGTCTACACAGTTATAGAATTAAACTGTTAACTATCGACAGCAATTTTCTGGCATCGAGGTCGTGAAACATTTTTCATGCTCAACTCAGCTGAGCATGAAATTTTCTCTGTGAATAAGTATGAAAATGTGAACAGTAGTTGGTATTTTCATATTTATTAGCAGAGAAATGTTCGTCCTCATCTATATTTAGCAAGAAAGAATTTGCAACAGTTAGTAATTTGAGAATCAGGATGTCATTAGGATGACAAATTTCATGCTCAGCTGAGTTGAGCATGAAAACAGTTTTATAACACCGGGGCCTGACGAGCCTGTGAGTATGCAAAATGCAATATAGTAAGACTTAACTATAGCTAGGTCAGTAGGTCAAGTCAAGTCAAAATTTTATCGTTCTTTGGTAAACAAAGTATACTACAAGGGGGACATATGAAAATACATAACCTACCCTACCTTTAACTAAACATCTACAGAATAAAAGAAAAATCATGTAGAACAATATACATTGAAATTATTATCAGCTATTTCGGATTATTGACCAAAACTCCTGATCAGAATGGAGGTCTTGTAAACGTTTTTCAAACATCCTCCATCCCTATATATCAGATCTTATTTATCAGTTTATTTGTCAATATAACCTTCATTGTGTTACTAACTACCCATTTGAACAAAAATAATATAGACTTCATAACATACCAAATAACGGTTGGTGATCACATAGAAATGTTAGCTATACAGTCGACTCTCGTTATCTCGAAATCCAAGGGACTCTATGAAACACTTCGAGATATCCGTACTTCGACATATCAGATTTGCGGAACTGAGGAAAACAATTAATCGAACAACCATCTTTAACAGAAAGAATCTTTAATTTGACTCCTAAGTTAGAGATGTATTGAAAATATTGTGGAAAAGGGGAGAAATAGCTCCTGAGGAGCAATATCTCCTCTTTTCCACAATATTTTGTTGCCTGTTGATAGATCTCTGGGTTAAAACAGGGACCAGATTTTCACTTCGAGATAAGCGGTTATTCGAGATAAGCGAGTTCGAGATAACGAGAGTCGACTGTAACTGCTGGTAATGTTTAATCACTTTTGTCGACGGACGAAGAAAAACTCGTTAAATTATCAAATTTGTTTAGCCACCCTTCCCTTGAAACTGTTGCTTTTCCCTTCAACGTCTTATGTCATATCTAGAATATACAGTCGAACTTCAATGGCTCGGACATCTTTTGGACCATGGAAATTCGTTCGAGACATGGGTAGTTCGAGCCACTGAGAGTTAATCATGGCACCAGTTCAGGATGCAAATAGCGACAATTTAGAGAAATCTTTTCGACTTTATACACAATGATTGTATGTTGAGTGTACTCATTAGAATCGCCTCAGTGAGCCGATTATAATGAGTACACACAACATACAATTCCGTGATAAAATCGGAAAAAAATCCCTAAATATTTGTTTTCTTGAGCTATTGGAAGGATTTTGTAGGGACGGAAAAAAGAGTTCGAATCTTCCACGGTAAACGAGCGATCCGGGTTCGAGCCATTGAGGTAATACTGTAGTAAAGCTCCAATGACTCGAATACTGATGTCTCCTTTACCGTGGCTGATTCGAACTCATCATTACGAAATCATGCCTATTCAAATATACTGAAAATTTTACAACCAAAAAATGAAAATTTTCAGATACAAAATTGTGATATTTTTCAAATTTCTGCTCAAAACATAGATTGTGGATACTCGTTAGAACCGCCTCGACGAGGCGGTTCTAACGAGTATCCACAATCTATGTTTTGAGTAGAAATATAAAAAAAATGTATACCCCTGTAAATCCCAGTTTTACTATATAAATGTAGGGTTTAAGGGGTCAAAATTACATAGGCATGTTTTCGTGATGTTTGGTCCCTAGGAAATTCTTACGAGACCTCAAAACAAGTATTTCGGGATATTTTCTTTGGAAAATGTCTTATTTTATCATTTCAAAGTATGTTTGTGCATTCATTAGAATCGCCTCATCGAGTCGATTCTAATGAATACACTCATTATACATTTATTATTATTTGATAGAAGATCGAAGGCATCCTTAAATTTTCCCCATTAGACCTCAAGAAAACAAATATTTAGGGATATATTGTTTAGAAAATATCTTATTTCTTATTTTATCATTCAAAAGTATGTTTGTGCAGTCATTTGAATCGCCTAATCGAGTCGATTCTAATACCTACAAATTATCCCCATTAGCCTCCCTATCTCTCTCAGTGGGTCCAACTACCCATGTCTAAAACAAAATCCCATGGTCTTATAGATATTCGAGTCATTGAAGTTCGACTGAATACGCATACAAGTTGTTCAGCGCATTTGATTTTACTTTGATTTACTTGCAGTAATCATTGAACAGATGGAAGTAGCTGTGCGATATTTGATGCAAGTCATAAATGGTACGATTGTATTTTTATACTTTATCTTATTTTGACACTCATTATAATGAGTCTGAGATCAACATACCTAATGGTACAGTCACACGGCCACTTACGGTAGCTTCGGATGCTTACGGATAAAAAGCCGTATGCATCCGCAAGGATCCGTATCATCCGTAAGCATCCGTATCCATCCGTAACCAAATCCGCAGGATCCGCAGACATACGCAGATCCGCAGCGGGAATTTTGAAAATCTCAAAATTTTGCTGCGGATGAAATATACGTAAGCAACCGCAGAATATACGCTATCCATACGTAAAATACGTAACTCATACGTAAGATACGTAAACTCATCCGCAGGATACGTAAGATACGTAACTGATCCGCACACTTTGATCCCCACCTCCCAGTCCAACCCCAAAAAGTTTTTTTTTTAATTTTTTGGATTATTTTACAATTTTAAGAGCCAACAAGCAAAGCTGAGAAAAGTTTAAATCTGTGGCACTCATTTAACTCCAAAAATCACCATTTTCAAATTGGCACTAAGTGGCACTAAAAAAAGTGGCACTAAAAAGATAAATGGCACTAAAAAAGATAAAAGAAGAGATGTTTTTTTTTACCTCTACGCTTCCTTTTGTCCCTTGCCTTGTCCTTTTTTCCACGTCCCTTGCCACGGCCATCTTTGGGGGGTGGGGGTACTGTCAGCTCTGCCAGGGATGGTCCCTCTTCTTCTACGTCTTGACCCTCTTCCTCTGCCTGGGGAGGCTGTTGTGGCTGCTCACTCACTGGAGGATTCTTCATGGTTTTTCTGCTACTTCTTCTGCCAGACATGATGCACACCAAAGTCCAAAAAGATGGAGTAGAAACTGGAACTAGCTCTCAGACTTGATGAAATGCGACTGAAGCAAGCTCCGATCCGCGTGTATTTATATGCGGATGGTGCGGACGCCAGAGGAAGCCGGCATGCGCAGACACGAGCGTAACTCATCCGTATCGTCCGTAAGTCATCCGTATCGTCCATAAGTCATCCGTAAAATCCGTAAGTCATCCCTAAGTCGTCCGTGACATGTGTCAGCGGATTGGCAGCGGATGGGCTTATCCGCAGGTTTTACCCGTAACATCCGCAATTCATACGTAACATCCGTAACTAATCCGTATTGTCCGCAGAATATAGGTAACTTTTGCTCAAATTTGCGTAATTTGGGGTAAAAATTACGCATTTTCATTATCCAAATATACGCAGGCATCCGCAGGTCCGTAACATGGCCGTGTGACTGTAGCATTAATCGCATTTCGGCAAATCGTAAAGTCGATATACATAAAGACAAAAATAGGAATATTAAGGCAGACAGATGTGGACCCAAGATAAATGAGATGTATTCAGGCGTCCATGAAAGGTAAGCATTACTTGGCCAGCATGCTTCAGAGATTTTAGAAAAATATGAGAATAGTAATGTCCGGGGTTTTGAAGGAATTTTTTATGGCTTAGCTTTGGTAAAACAGAAAAACTTCACACGGATGTTTGGAAACAGCCGCTTTGTAGGTCATGACGCCTCTCATAGAATGTGTTGACACCAGTTTAGTTATTTGACATTACGAAAACATGCCTATTCAAATATACTGAAAATCTGACGACCAAAAAATTGAAATTTTTCCGATGAAAAATACTGGTATTTTTCATATTTTTGTTCAAAACATAGATTGTGGGTACTCGTTAGAACCGCCTCGACGAGGCGGTTCTAACGAGTACCCACAATCTATGTTTTTTAGCAGAAATAAGAAAAATAATGTATACCCCTGTAAACCCCAGTTTTACCATATAAAAATGGGGTTTAAGGGGGTCAGAATTATATAGGTATGTTTTCGTGATGATATTACTGAGTCTTCAGTCATGCAGTGAGCAGTATTCCACGCTCGGCAAAGTCTGTTAGCAAAAACAAGCTCTAGCATAATGGATCATTACGAAAACATGGCTATTCAATTATGCTGAAAATTTTACCACCAAAAAGATGAAAATTTACAGATAAAAATTATGATAATTTTCATATTTCTGCTCAGAACATAGATTGTGGGTACTCGTTAGAACCGCCTCGACGAGGTGGTTTTAACGAGTACCCACAATCTATGTTTTTGAGCACAAATAAGAAAAATAGTATATCCCTGTAAACCCCAGTTTTACCATATTAAAGTGGCGTTTATGGGGGTCAAAATTATATACGCGTGTTTTCGTGATGTCAATTGTGAAACGTAAACACCGTATGCTAGTACAGTAGAAGTATTGCTGCTCAGAAACAGAAAATTAACCATGGGAAAGTTGAGGTCATTGTTTGTCATAAACAAAACTATGGTAAATATGGAGAAACCTAGGAAAGGCCAAAATCACAGAAGACAATCCCATCACGAAAATACGCCTATATAATTTTGAACCCCTTAAACCCTACTTTTATATAGTAAAACTGGGGTTTACAGGGGTATACATTATATTTTCTTATTTCTGCTCAAAAACATAAATTGTGGGTACTCGTTAGAACCGCATCGCCAAGGCGGTTCTAACGAGTATCCACAATCTATGTTTTGAGCAGGAATATGAAAAATATCAGATTTTTTTTTTATCTGAAAATTTTCCTTTTTTGGTTGTAAAATTATCAATATATTTGAATAGGCGTGTTTTCGTAATGCCTTTCAATGCACGTATCAGGGCTGAATGACACAAACAGACATCACAGAATAGTACAATGTAGGAAATGGAACAAACAACGATAAGAAACTGCAATACATGTAGTAGTATCGTCTTTTTTTAACCATCAACAGCACAGCGATTGAGAATTGAAGGATACTTTATACACTTGAAAGCTCAATCGCTATTGTCTATAGAGGAGATTACTTTTGTCACTTCCTGTTCGCTCTCTTCCGCACCATGCCCCATTCTAAAAAAGTGTTCGACTCTAAAAGGAAAAAAAATTGCTCTCACAGGAAGCAAATTCTTTCCTTTTAGAGTGGGCACCTTTAAGAAAGGTAGGGGTGGGGGCAAATTAACTTTGACAGAATTGCCTCTCCTGAAAGTTTATCCGTTCCCATTAGCCCTGGTTTTATAGTCATCAAAGCTCGTCCTTATAAGAAAATTTGTTAAACAACACACTGTTTTAGTTACTCTGATTTTTATGACTGAAAATCCTAACTATTATTTTCAGTCTGCGAGTTGATTCTCCTGATGTAGGTTGTTTATTATTGGAAAGACATTAGTTTTCGAAAAAAAAGCGAGAGGGCGCAATATTCTGCTTTCCGTTATTTCGTTATGCGTGATCAGACCACTAACGGTAGCTTGTGTGTGCGACTCCTCTTACAGTTGTAGGCAGATTATTTTGACACTACACGAGTATTTTTGTCATGATCTGAAGATGTGCATATGGTTTTATTATATTATTATTATTGTTATTATTAATGCTGTTGTTATTTTTGACTTGATAATTTTTGAAGGATTTTAATAGGCAGGGACATAAATTCAATGAATTTGCTTGCTGAGGTTTATTTCCGTTTATTACCAGCAGCATATCACAAAACTTTGACTGTTCCATTTATCAAAATAGAATAACTGGGTTATGAGATCAAAGTACAAAGAAGTTTGCATCGACAATGTTTTATTTCCTTTTTATTTATCAGATTGCAATGAAGCGGCAGGCGGACACGCCGGTAAGTTTTAATTAATCATTTCGCTAGATATATTCGTATACACAAGAACTTTGGTATTTACTTTTTAATTCTGTCATTCATCCAGCGTCCGAAAAACTATAGATAGAGCCATACATAGATTTTCTTCATTTAGGAGAACACAAAACATGTATGTAATATGAGACAGTAAGTTAAATATTTAGGAAGACAAAGACATTTTTACATACATATGAATAATGACATAACTAATTCATCGAGAAGAGAAATAGAGGGAAAAATGTTAAATGTAGAAAAGCAGACATGATCCGGAAATACTCTCTTGTTCATATTCATGTTAAATAAGGGCCCGAATCGACTATCCCCGCCTAATAGGATAATCGATTTGGGCCATTTTAACATGCATTTCTGACCAAAATTCAAGCTCTTGTGTTCATCTTCATGCAAATAAATGCGGAATAAATAGGAGAATAAGTAACATTATGTAGCAAAATATACATGTATTTGCATTAGCAATGGATTTCCCGACCAGTAGTTTTGATCAATCACGGTAAATCCGGATTCGGCATAAGTGCTGTTTTCCAACACTGCGCCACAAATATCAGATGCAAATAGAAGACTTCCTGACCACAATATGCGCAGTGCAGGCTAAGACTGAGGTTGTTCTTCACTTTGCTGCAGAATGTGCGCATGCGCAGGTTGATTGTGTACTCGTTTTTTCTGTTCGCCATGACAATGGGCCGTCGGTCAATAATTCAACATGCGGAAGGTCACGAATAGATACAGATCTAGAATCATCGTATCCAGTGGGTACATTGCAATTTAACAAAGTCGCATCAATGTTTACTTTGCATCGACATTGATGCGACATGTCCGCTGCTCATTTTGTAAACTACACCGTCGAACAACGAAGAACATTTGCTCTGATGTTTCGACCATGATGTGGTGTCTTCAGATACTCGTATCTTACCAACTGACTTCCCACCCAGCAGGCACACAACGTCAAAATGACGTCGTATCAACGTCGATGCGACGTGATCACGTCGCATCGACGTTGATACGACGTCATTTTAACGTTGTGTGCCTACAGGGCAGGCTTCTGTTGTGGTTTGTTTCACACGTTCACCCTAAAAATACCACAATGGATCTTTTAAAGTGTATGATTGGCCGAAGATGTAGCGCTCCCGACTTCCCGAGTTCAAATCCCTCTAGAGGCGGCATTCAGCTTATACTTGTACGGCATTTCATTGCACAGAGTCTTTCATAATCCACTTTTCATCGGCTCAATATTACTTAAAAAAATGTTGAAAGGGTCGTAAAACACCAAATAATTATCATTTACAACAGGATGTTTTCATAAGTTTACACGATTTTGTTATCTAATTTTAGTGTACGATGTAGAGGCTGAATTTGCGGAAATCCAAGCGCAGGCTAACGCAGGTGAGCACAATCACCCCCCCCCCCCCCCCACACACACACCATGAGGTTCTAGTAATATAGTTAACCCTAAATATTCGGACGCTTTAACCTTTACCACTCTCTCGGCAAATTTGTAATTTTTCTTATGCTTTTCCCAGAAAATAAGCTTTGATATTTCATACAAAATGTCTCAGAGTTTCACAAGAATAGCTGCAAATGCTTGCATTTTTTTTTTCTAAATTTGTATACATTGCATGATACTAGAACTGGTCTAGAGATTCTACAGAAGACAGTGGCAAAGTCATTACGAAAACATTGCCTATTCAAATATACTGAATATTTTACCACAAAAAAATGAAAATCATTAGGAAAACACGCCTATTCAAATATATAGAAAATTTCACCTCCAAAAACTGAAAATTTTTAGATAAAAACTGATATTTTTCATATTTCTGCTCAAAACATAGATTGTGGGTATTCGTTAGAGCCGCCTCGCCGAGGCGGTTCTAACGAGTACCCAGCATCTATGTTTTCGATCAAACATAAGAAAAATAATGCGTACCCCTGTAAACCCCAGTTTTACTATATATAAGTGGGGTTTAAGGGGGTCAGAATTATATAGGCATGTTTTCGTGATGTTTCAGATAAAAAAAATCTGATATTCTTCATATTTCTGCTCAAAACATAGATTGTGGGTACTCGTTATAACCGCTTCGGTGAGGCGGCTCTAACGAGTACCCACAATCTATGTTTTTGAGCAGAAATAAGAACACTTATGTATACCCCTGTAAACCCCAACTTTACTTTATATATACAAGACAAGAAAATAGGGTTTAAGGGAGTCGAAATCATATAGGCATGGATGCTTTCTGGGAAATGTAAATAGTAACAGACAATTAGTTACCTGGAGAACAAATTGTATTTGCACCGGACAAGACTTGGTAAACAATATGGGTTTGTCATTTGAAGATTTACACTTTTTTTACATGACACATTACCTACAACATCCTTTGTTTTTTTCCTTTTTAGTGAGCCTTCTGTCCGGCTTCTACCTACATATATCTTTTGAACTCCAAATATAGTCGATTTTTAATGGCTCGAACATCTTTCGAACCATGAATTTGGTAGTACAAGCTAGTGAGGGTCAATCATAGCCCCAAGTCAGTAGGCAAAACGGAATAATTAACAGATGTCCTTTAAATCTTATATGAAATAATAGCATGTGTGTACTTATTAGAATCGCTTTGGTGGTGCGAATATGTCAGTAAACATTCGTTTGCTTGGTGAATATCCCAGGAACTCAGGAACTCAAAAAACGAGTCCGTGTGAAAGTAAGGCTAAACAAAAAATGTGTGTGTTAAGGATAACACAGTCTACCTGATGTTCCTAGAGACACCTAGCATTTTTCTTGTTTCCCATTACGAAAACATGCCTATTCAAATATATTGAAAATTTTACCATCAAAAAATGGAAATTTTCAGATAAAAAATTCTGATATTATTTATATTTTTGCTCAAAATATAGATTGTGGGTACGCGTTAGAACCGCCTCAGCGAGGCGGTTCTTACGCGTACCCATAACCTATGTTTTTGAGCAGAAATAAGAAAAAATGTATACCCCTGTAAATCAAATTTTACTATATGAAAATGGGGTTTAAGGGGGTCAAAATTATATAGGCATGTTTTCGTGATGCTCAGAAAACAATTACGTGGGAAAATATTTATGCTGCCTAATCTATGAAGGAGCAGTTTGGTCGTTGTCTATACTGTTTGCTATTCTATCAGCACTTTTTAGACACATAAAGGCGCGGTAAAAAGGTCTGTAAAAGTATTTGGTAACTATACTCTAAAACGTGATAAAAATCCCAACCTGCTCTACTTATTCTTTCCATTGATTGAGTTGAGTTTTTACGGACCAGTCAAGGGTCATGTAGAGCCTGGCGTTTACCTAACCACACTTTTTCTGGGCAGGCTTAGTCCTTTAAGCAGTTAACCCATATTTGTGCGCGTTCTTTCGCCGCAAACTGACAACTGACTTTCTTGAATCAGTGGAAGGAAGAAAATGACCATAGGAAATCTTTCATGACCATTCTCCATGCAATAATGTTGCCGCACCCGGTGAGGATCAAACACGCGACCTCCTGAATACCAGTCGGACGCGCATACTACTGATCCATCCAAACCGGCTTATTCTTTTTATCATTTTGCCCTTAACACACATATTATATTTTACTTGGCCAAATGCTAATAATGCTGTTGGTCAGAATAGATGGTTGCATAACATCTGTTTTATTTACAGCTTACGTAAACGCTGGTTGGGACACTATTGAACAGGAGTTTAAAGAGCTTGAAAAGATATTCGAAGAAAAGAAGGCAAAAGTAGCAGGAATGGCCGAATCATGTATGTTTTGTTTATATCCTCTGCAGAGAAATATGTACGAAAGATAACACATGTTGATAGAAAGGAAGCAATGATCAGGAATCAATACAGATACCTAACACCTTCCATCCAAGACACCAAAGGGAAAGAAGAACGCATTTAAAGTAACGGCACCACAATCAAAACACTACGAGCAGAAAGCAAACAGGAGAGTTTCTTCCCAAAAAATGGCCAAACGGCTATCCAAACTTAACATTTTATAAAGACATACATGCAAAGACGTGTTATGATTCATATTCAGCGGAATTTAACCGGTACCACTCCCTGGGCTAATTCAATTGACAAATTGATGATATTTTTCGTATTTTTTACCAGAAAATTAGCTTTGACATTTCATGCAAATTGTATACTTAGAAAACAATTTCCATTTTGCATGTAATGTCAAATAAACGTAAAAAGATTGCCTTTGGAAACAAAGAACACATTACAGACACTGTACAGACAAGAAAATAGGAGTCTTGGTTTTATTGAGAATCTCCATAAGCAGTAATGAAGTTTTCAACACTGCTTTCGCCCTCTAGCGTATACATGAGCAGAACTCCATTTTCAAAGCTGCCACAACGGGCCTAATGATATCAAAGGAATTGAAATATAATCTGCACTATGGTGAAGTACGGGGAGACGTTCTACGGCCGCTTATTTTCTGGAAAAAAAATACGAGCAATATTTCAAATTGTTTTACCCAGCAAGAAGAACGCTAGCATACAAAATGTTATTGCTATACACCACATTTCTGGTAAAACCAAATATCAAACAAAGTTGTTGCAAGGAAGACACTCTTAAAATTTAGTGCTGGATACGCAGAGTCTTTATTCACTGGGTATCACATTGTTTCAATAAAAGCGATTTCGCTTTCTGTTGGTCCGCGGTGTCGGATGAGATAGGTAAGCGTAGATTATAAGGCTGTTGTTCAGACCTGAACAGATAAGGACATAGTAAAATGCTGATACTCTGCATAAAACCGAAAAAGAGTAAAATGTACCATTATAACAATTATCTCTAGCGAACATAGAACATGATTGCGATAGAGTGCACATCACGAAAACATACCAATATAATTTTGACCCCCTTAAACCCCACTTTTATATAGTAAAACTGGGGTTTACAGGGGTATACATTATTTGTCTTATTTCTGCTCTAAAACATAGATTGTAGATACTCGTTAGAACCACCTCGCCGAGGCGGTTCTAACGAGCACCCATAATCTATGTTTTGAGAAGAAATATAAAAAATATCAGGTTTTTTTTATCTGAGAAATTTTCAGTTTTTGGAGGTGAAATTTTCTATATATTTGAATAGGCGTTATTTTCGCTCACACGGAATAGAACACATTACAAAAACATGCCTATTCAAATATATAGAAAATTTCACCCCAAAAAACTGAAAATTTTCAGATAATAAAACTCTGATATTTTTCATATTTCTGAACAAAACATAGATTGTTGGTACTCGTTAGAACCGCCTCGGTGAGGCGGTTTTAACGAATACCCACAATCTGTGTTTTTGAGCAGAAATAAGAAAAATAATGTATACACCTGTAAACCCCAGTTTTACTATATAAAAGTGAGTTTTAAGGGGGTCAAAATTATATAGGCATGTTTTCGTGATGTTTGGGTATTTTTATTGGTTACATCTCAGCTATTTTTATCAATTCTCAACCGCCAACATTGTCTCTACATGCATTATTGCCTTCAGCAGGCTTAAATTGTGCTTAATAAATGTTAATATTGTTTCTTTACTTGTCTATTTTCAGGGTCTCCCTTCTGCTGTGAGTAGAGACAGTTTAGCTATATCAAGTTTAATAGTGTCCTAAAATACGTCTAGGCTGGTAGAAATAATGCATGTCATAACATTATTTCTACCATCGTAGACACGGTATGCCGTTTGATCAGGATTTACTTTGTTCCTGATTCACCCAGCAAGGTCAGGCTTTAGTTGACAACATCTGTAAGTCATTGCGAAAACACGCCTATCCAAATATATTGAAAATTTCACCACCAAAAACTGGAAGTTTTCAGACAAAAAATACCGAGGCGGTTCGAACGAGTACCCACAATCTATGTTTTTGAGCAGAAATATGAAAAATAATGTATACCCCTGTAAACCCTAGTTTTACTGTATAAAAGTGGGGTTTAAGGGGCTCAAAATTATATAGGTATGTTTTCGTTATGGTATGATGAACAAACATCAGTATTCAAACATGCAGGCAGTATATGAACATGATGTCAGATACGTTTCCAGATAAAGCCGGAATGCGTGCATGCTTTTGGTGCGAATCTGAACGTTTTGTCAACAGGACGTCAAAATATTTCAGAGCTCTGACAGGCTGATGAGACCTGTCTGTCTGTCTGTCCGAATACTTACGTTTCATATGGAAAGCAACATTATAGTTGATTGAAAAGTGCCATCACGAAAACATACCTATATAATTTTGACCCCCTTAAACCCCACTTTTATATAGTAAATCTGGGATTTAAAAGGGTATACATTATTTTCCTTATTTCTGCTCAAAACATATATTGTGGGTACTCGTTAGAACCGCCTCGGCGAGGCGGTTCTAACGAGTACCAACAATCTATGTTTTGAGCAGAAGTATGAAAAATATTAGAATTTTTATCTGAAAACTTAATTCAGTTTTTGGTGGTGAAATTTTCAATATATTTGAATAGGCGTGTTTTCGTAATGTTATGCCGCCCACAGACCGTATAAAAGGCAGACAGAAATATAGACTTTACGTTCGATTGTTAAAAAGCAGTTATCTTGTATATGAAATAGTAAGTAATATGTCTAAGAGCCACACTAATAGAACAAGGCCCACTGATTATTTCAAGAGGAAGAGTATTAACCACAATTGACACACAAAAGCAAAGTAACCAGTTCTTTTCCACCATAAGGCGAAAACAATGCCAAACCCAGCAAATTTAACAATGAACATGCTAACAGCCCGACTTCGGTCCACCTGAACACACTTTAAGTCATGCACCACTACTTTGAGAAGGGCTGCTCCTTTAAAATAGCAGGGAATGAGCTGAAGTAGATGTTTTTTTTTCACTTTGGAATAAATAGAAACCAGATCATAAACACATCGTTACAAAAACACACCTATTTGACGCCTACCACCCATAACTGAACGTTTTCAGATAAAAAATTCTGATGTTTTATATATTCCTGATCAAAACATAGATTGTGGGTATTCGTTTCAATCGTCTCGCCGAGGCAGTTCTAATGAGTACCCACAATCTAGGTTTTGAGCAGAAGTAAGAAAAATAATGTATAGCCTTGTAAACCCCAGTTTAACTATATAAAAGTGGAGTTTTAAGGGCGTCAAAATTATATATGTCAGCTACCGTATTCGACCTAATTACCGCACATACCCCATAAAAACACAGTCAAGAAATTCCGTAGTCTTCAGATTACAACCAGTGTACTTTTTTCTTTACTTCTTTACAAAGGCATATGTTGTGGGTATTCATTTGAATTGCATCGACAAGTCGATGCAATTCAAATGAGTACCCACAACATATGCCTTTGTAAAGAAAGTCAGAAAAAATCGCATAGTCATTATTAAATAAGTCCTTTTCTGGTCTTTTTATAGTGTATCCTTAGTAGATAGAGACATATTTGACCACAAATGAGTGTGTCCTGTAATTTTGAAAAACCTAAGCGCACAGTGCGGTAATTAGGTCGAATACGGTATATGTAATTAACATGTGTGATAAACGAAAACTGAGATCCGCATGCGCATGCGCACTAACTGATTGTAGTAAGTAAGGAAGCAATATTTCATTAAGGTGTGACGTCTTTAAAACCTAATAAATCATACACTTACATTACGAAAACACGCCTATTCAAATATATAGAAAATTTCACCTCCAAAAACTAAAAAAAAAATTCAGATAAAAAACTCTGATATTTTTCATATTTTCGCTCATAATATAGATTGTGGGTACTCGTTAGAACCGCCTCGTCGAGGCGGTTCTAACGAGTACCACAATCTATGTTTTTGAGCTGAAATAAAAATAATGTATACCCCTGTAAACCCCAGTTTTACTATATAAAAGTGGAGTTTAAGGGGGTCAAAATTATATAGGCGTGTTTTCGTGTGAAAAAGGTAAGAGAAAGTCCAGGGAGCGCAACAATCGCAAACCTATAAATAATATTTGGAAACCTAGCTGGGGTTGCCTGCTTACATGACACACCTAGTTTAAACAATACTTTTTACATGTAAGTGTGTACATCAGCTTATCTTACAATATTTAAAATAAAATTTATCACATGCAGTATTAGGAAAATATTTACATATTACAAAAAAACAAATAACTAAAATGAAATAAAATATATTATTGCATAAAAAGCAGTGTCGCAGATTATTAACAGCCGTGCATTAACTGGCGAAAAGCCGTGTATTAACAAAGCAATTCACGCGCTGTTAATGCACGGCTACGTAACTTTCAATATACTCGTACCGGGGCCACAGGATTGCTGCCGTTACGAGATGTGTACTGCCCGGCCCTAGAACGAGCATAGTCCGTGGAAATTGCATTCGCGAGACATCGGTGAAAAGGCGAAACAAAATTGTGCAAGAAATAACGCAAAATGTAGCAAATGTTTTCAGTTTTTATGCAATAATAGCGATCGAACATGGTTTTTCAATGCATTAACATTCACCTGGTCCCTAGGGAGGTGTTGAAAATCATGTTTGATCCCTATAATAAAATAGAAATATTGCACCAAATAACCCCCAAATTAGGCCATCCTAATCATACAAAGAGCAGTCATTGTTCTCTGTTTTATATTCTCGGCGATTCAGCAGGAGCAAAAACTGAACTGTTCCAGATCCGTGGATGCTATGCAACCTTTACATTTCAATTTCGAAAAATAAGCTGACAGTGATCGACTGGCTGATTTTGCCAACTCAGACGTTGCAAACGTCATATCCAGGTTTTCTTGAAAACACAACCCAAAATATTACACAGAAATTGCACAGTCACACCTCCCAGTCGAAAATGTGCGATTTTGGTTTTATCACTATTGACAGACAGTCTGATTTACAGCTCCATTCCTGTAGTTTTGCCAACATTTTCTGAAGTGAATCAGCATCTGTGCTGTATCATCTGCACATCACGAAAACATGCCTATATAATTTTGACCCCCTTAAACCCCACTTTTATATAGTAAAACTGGGGTTTACAGGGGTATACATTATTTTTCTTATTTCTGCTAAAAACATAGATTGTGGATACTCGTTAGAACCGCCTCGCTGAGGCGGTTCTAACGAGTACCCACAATCTATGTTTTTAGCAGAAATATGAAAAATATCAGAATTTTATCTGAAAATTTTCATTTTTTTGATGGTAAAATTTTCAGTATATTTGAATAGGCTTGTTTTCGTAATGATACAAGGGAATTGACAGTTGTATATCATCTATTTCAACTCTCATATTTAACTGCTTAGTTTCAGTGGCCAAATCATCGATATACAAAGAAACCAATATCGGAGAGATGTTAAAGCCTTGTTTACACCTTGATAAATATCTATGGATGAATTATAATGATTGCTTACTTTAAGAGTACATCTAACGTCATTATATTAAGATTCCTCAGCTCTCAGTATTTTACCTTTCGTTCCAAACGATATAAGTTTAAACCATAAACAGTCTCTCTGCATGGTGTCTTCGCTGTTTGTTAAATGTATGTAGCTCGTTTACGGGAACAGCAAAAGTGATCCTTTCTTTTTTTTTCCAGACAATAGTATTTGAAATGTGAAGACGATACTTGACAGTTTTAAACACAATCATATGAGTCAGCGATGACAAATCCTACAAAATAGCATGTGCGCCCAGCGAACACTCAGATCAAACTGGACATCCGCTCAGTCTGATCAGAGTCTTCTACATAAAGAAAGCTTGGGTCCATAGCTAACCATTGAGCGCAAGCGAACACTACGTATGATCAGACTCGGCGGATGCCCATTCTGATCTGAGTCTTCGCTGGGCGCACATGCTGTTTTATAGGTTTTGTCATGCGCTGGCTCAATATTATAAGAAAACTTGTCTTTCAGCTTTCTTTTGCTACATGTAAATTGATCTAGATATTGCTAAAATTTGAATGATTAGCTCGCCGGGTATGTCCCCGGAGAGCTTATGTTGCCACCCAGGCATTGGCGTCGGCGTCTGTTGGCGTCTGTCGGCGTCCGCGTTGGCGTCGGTGTCGGCGTTAGCACAATGTTTAAGTTTTCAAAGGTGTCCATAGTTGTTTTAATTATTTAAGGTACTGCTTTCATATTTGGCCTACATCTACCTTAGGGTAAGACCTTTCAATAACATATACCCTCGTTCCCGAGTTAGACCATTTATGTAGGTCAGGGTCAGTTCTTACTTTGTCATTTACACCCATGTTTAAGTTTTGTGTTTAAGTTTTGAAAAGTGTTTGTAACTGCTGAAGTATTCAAGATAAAGCTTTAATATTTGGCCCACACCAGCCTTATGGTTAGACCTTTCAATAGCACAAACTCCTTTCTCAGTTTGACCTTCTGCCTAGGTCAAGGTCAGGTCATACTTTGTCATTTAAACCCATGTTCGAGTTCTGCGTTTAAATTTTGAAAAGTGTTTGTAACTGCTGAAGTATTCAAGATACCCCTTTGATATTTGGCCCACACCAACATAAGGGTTAGACCTTTTAATAGCACGCACCCCTTCCTCAGTTTGACCTTCTGCCTGGGTCAATGTCGAGTCATACTTTGTCATTTAATCCCATGTTGGAGTTCTGCATTTAAGTTTTGATAAGTGTTTGTAACTGCTGAAGTATTAAAGGTACCGCTTTAACATTTGGCCCACAACTACCTTAGGGTAAGACCTTTTAATAGCACATACATTGTCCTCAGTTTGACCTTCTGTCTAGGTCAAGGGCAGGTCAAAGTTTGTCATTTAAACCCATGTTCGAGTTCTGCGTTTAAGTTTTGAAAAGTGTTTCTAACTGCTGAAGTATTCAAGATACCGCTTTAATATTTGGCCCACATCAACATTAGGGTTAGACCTTTCAATATCACACATCCCTTCTTCAGTTTAACCTTCTGCCTAGGTCAAGGTCATGTCATACTTTGTCATTTAAACCCATGTTTGAGCTCTGCGTTTAAATTTTGAAAAGTGTTCGTACATGTAACTGCTGAAGTATTCAAGATACCGCTTTAATATTTGGCTGACTCCTACCTTAGGGTAAGACCTTTCAATAGTACACACCCCTTCCTCAGTTTGACCTTTTGCCTAGACCAAGGTCAAGTCATACTTTGTCATTAACAGCTGTCTTTAAGTTTTGAAAAGTACATAACTGCTGAAGTATGTAAGATATAGCTTTCATATTTTGTCCACACCAACCTAAGGAATTCAGCATGTAAGATACAGCTTTCATATTTTGCCCACACCAACCTAAGGGAAGATATTTCAATGGCATATATCCCAACCCTCAGTTTTGACATTCTTCAGACATCAAAGTCAGGTCATACTTTGTCATATAAGTTTAAGTTCTGCATTTAATCTTTAATATTTAATAAAGATTGTTTGCTTATCCGATTAGCCCTTTCCGGCGAGCTGCGTTGTCTTCTGACAACTCTTGTTTTATTGATGCTTAATACAACGTATGTTTGCTTCTTTTTACTTTCAGGGGTTTCGACTGACAGTAAGTACAGAGGACATTTCTATTTAAGGAGAATTGGATACACTTTTAGGGGCGGTAACTAAATTCATTGTCCCTTTCTGAAAAGTGGTTTACTCTATAAGGAAAGCATTTGTTCTTTATAGAGTAGACCCCTTTTAAGAGGGGGCGGGGTAGGGTTTGGAATGCAGGAAAATAAACTGAAAGTCGCAAAAAGTCACAAATGGTAGTTAACTCTCAAGTGTATCCATCCGTCTTAAAATTTATATCTTTGAAAATTTCACGTAATGTTCCTTTCTTCAAACAATAATACGGACATGTAGATAAATATTCTTGTACATCCTTATAATTTTAAACGGTTCCAGAAGACTTGTTTAGGAGTTCTTTAGTAATTGGTCGAAGATATTTCCAATGACCATACATTGCAGGTACTCCTTAAAAGCACCTTGCAAACACGCTTTTTATGAATACATCATGAAAACACGCCTATATAATTTTGACCCCCTTAAATCCCACTTTTATATAGTAAAACTTGGGTTTACTAGGGTATACATGATTTTTCTTATTTTGCTAAAAACCTAAATTGTGGGTACTCGTTAGAACCGCCTCGGCGATGCGGTTTTGACGAGTACCCACAATCTATGTTTTGAACAGAATTTTTTATCTGAAAGTTTTCCATTTTTTGGTTGTAAAATTTTCAATATATTTGAATAGGCATGTTTTCGTAATGTGTATACTATATGCTGTATGAAGAAAGAAGAAAAGCACGCCCAAATTTTCTTCAAACGCCCTCAGACATGTCTTCGGAGATAGGTACGACCTGTAGACTATCAGGTCAAATTTAAACACCATTAGCTGCACATTTACCAGAAAAAATATCTTTCAAAATTGTATACCTATTTAAACCTAGGTATTTATACAGATTGACCTGCGAAACAGCGTCTGTTTTAAATCTACACTGTTTGTCAAACATTTAACAGTTGGTTATAAGATACGTACATCAAACCGGTTGTAAAATAGGCTTGCAGTTTAGCCGTCCCAATATTAAGGGTAAAATATGGATTTAGAGGTTAGTTACAACCACTTCGATATTAACTCTTTCACTGCCATAGGCGATAATAATAGGCTTTAGCAAACAGCATAGCTCCAGATGAGACGGCTCATATGAGCCGTCTCATCTGGATCTACGCTGTTTGACATTCAGTCTTTTAACTTTACATATAAACTGCCTTTCAAGCGATAGTTTGTTAAAAAAAAAAAAAAAAAAAAAAAAGAAAAGCAGACGACAAATGTCGTCTGAAATTTGGCAGCGAAAGAGTTAAAATCTTTAACCTTTACTACTGTACGGGCTAATTGAGCAGACGACTAACTGATGATACTTTTTTCTTATTTTTAAATAGGGCTTTGATTGTTTATGCAAATTGTCTCCTTAATCGACAATTTGCATGAAATGTCCTGGTCTGTTTTCTAGACGAAATAAGACAATATTTCAAATTGTCATCTGCTGCAATTTTTACCAAGCGAGCAGAGTGAGATGGAAAACAGCTTTGTCCAGGCATACATGACGGCAAACTTTATGATGACAATAAATTTCGTCATCGCATCATCTATTGAAAGAGTTGCAAATACCGAACTATTTTTGTTTCGAGACAACAGTAAGGACTTACAAATTTATTCGTTTATGTGTACTTTGTATCCAAAAGCAACGTTTTAAATTTATTAGAGCCGTACTTACATGTATTATAAACAGGTGCATATCTATTGACCATTTCGTCACACGGGCCGGGACGGAGAATACTGAAATTTCAATACTAAATAAGGGATTTTTATGCTACGTCATGGCCGGTAAACATTCATCAGATTATACCACTGCGAAGATATGAAACACTATAACAAATAGATATGGCCATCAGACATTTTGGTTTCACATACTACAGCCTAAAGTTCCTAAATTCTAGAATTCTGTTCCCTTAAAGACATTTACAAAATTATTGAATAAGACTGTGTCCTCACAAAATAAAGCAAACGGTTCCAGCTGGTTAATGGAAAACTATGGTTCAGCTGGTTAATGGAAAACTATGATCGCATTATTGACAGACGAGCTGCCATTCAAGTAAGCCACGCTGTAGTGTGACAGCTCTTTTTTTTTTTTTTTTTTTCTTTTTTTTTTTTTTTTATTTTGTTGGTAAAACAGACAACACGTACCAGTATTGTATGCTGTATAGCTCTAATCTTTGCCAATCTCTGGTCATATTCAACAGACGACAAACTGTTAATACTGTTTTCTTATTTTACCATATTTTTCTTATTTTACCCAGATAATAGAAAAATAATAAAACCATTCGAAAAAGCTTTCTGCTGAAATGTTTGCACATCATGCTAAGCGTCCAGTATTGTTTTTATTGTTATAGCATTACAAAGAACACTAATATTGCTGAAAGAATAATTGTTACCCCACGATAATCATTTCCCAGACTTAGATGTTTGACAATGTCTTGGGTTTAGCAGTCTTTAGTAATTTCGGCTATAGTATTCGTAAACTACTCAACACAAACAGATGGCTTGTATATAAGGAGTATGCCCTCGCTTGAGCCAATTACTGAAGATTTCTAGTTTATCAAAAGGTATGATAAATGTATATGTCCAATATATTATACAAAGATAACTTTCATTTAAAATTCGATTTTGATAATGCACACTAGCGTCCTTCGTACTTTTCATACGTTCCTCGATGAAATAAAGAAATATTAAAAAGCATTTTTTTTTTATAATTATTTTTTTTTTTTTTTTTTTTTTTTTTTTTTTTTAATTTTCATATATTCGCTTTTGGAAATGGTAAAGCATGACCGTTAATGCGGCAGCTTGGTGCGCACAAAAATGTTTAATTTGGTTCGGAATATTACACGAGCTGAGCATATGATATGTCCTTAGTGACGACCTTTCATAATTACATAAAATTATTATGAGATTCAGATAATGCTGGGATAATTAAGAACAAAAAGCGTTCAAGATATATATCATTTTTATTTTCGATACAAAAGAAAAACCCAATAAATCCAGAACAGTAATTATTTTTCTGAATTTTGTTATTCGAATGTAAGCGAGATTATCTGCAAATTTTCGTACCTCTGGTGTTGGGTTTTACCGCAAGTAGTGCTATCGTAGACGTATTTGTTTCATCGGGAACTTAACGATTTTTCCACCAATCAGAAAACAAGTTAACGCATAAATGTAAATAAAATTAATCATAAATAAAATATACGCTTTTGTTTTTCAGCCTTGCATAAAGAAGTAGGCTACATGCACGGAGGTAAGCTTATATATGTTTAATTTGAAGCTATGTCTCACATAATGACGCAAACACGGAAAGAAACTCAACCTAGGCTACCGTCAACTCTCATCTTTGCTGTTAGTAATATCTAAACCATGAGTAAACTGGGCCGCGCCAAACGCTAAGCTGAAAAGGGGTCTTCGAATATGCGCAAAACGCAAAAATTCGGATTCATCCCACGCATGCGCAAAGTCTCACCCGAAAATTTGCTTTCCCATCACGAAAACATGCCTATATAATTTTGATCCCCTTAAACCCCACTTTTATATTGTAAAACATGGGTTTACAGGGGTAAACATTATTTTTCTTATTTTGCTAAAAGAAACATAGATTGTGGGTACTCGTCAGAACCGCCTCGCCGAGGCGGTTCTGACGAGTACCCACAATCTATGTTTTGATCAGAAATATGAAAAATATAAGAATTTTTATGTGAAAATTTTCTTTTTTAGGTTGTACAATTTTCAATTTATTTGAATAGGGGTGTTTTCGCAATGCCATTTATACATGCTTTAGTATCGAATGATTCTGATAGCGAACACCGAAGGGCCCGATCCGCACATGATACGATGGCACATTTTCGCGCGGTTCAACTGACAGCATCACGAAAACACGCCTATATAATTTTGACCCCCTGAAACCCCACTTTTATATAGTAAAACTGGGGTTTGCAGGGGTATACATTATTTTTCTTATTTCTGCTCAAAAACATAGATTGTGGGTACTCGTTAGAAACGCTTTGCTGTGGCGGTTCTAACGAGTACCCACAATCTATGTTTTGAGAAGAAATATGAAAAATATCAGAGTTTTTTTATCTGAAAATTTTCAGTTTTTGGAGGTGAAATTTTCTATATGTTTGATAGGCGTGTTTTCATAATGGTAAATGGTTGGGCCTGACTGCGTGTTTGAAGGGCATTATTCACATATGCCGTACAGTGTCTTTTTACACGAAAGGGGTAGGGTGGTTGGTTGTGGCGAAGGTGTCGGGTATCTTACGTCACCGGGGTGTCCAACTGATATTGGCTTCCAGTTGGGCAAGGCCTGCTATCCTTGTAGCAAGTAAGGATAGAGGGGGAATGTTTTGATTTCATGTGTTTTTTCACTTTTATTCCTGTTCCTTTTTTCTTCTCTGTCCCTCTCTTTCATCTCATCTACTATCTCTTCTATCTCTTTTCTCCCTTTCTCTGGGAGACGACACAAAATGACCCATAAGAATTGACGTGTCGTTCTACTCAAAACCATAAGTTGCAGGCACTTATTAGAAAAGCCTTGTGGAGGCACTTCAAAAAGATACCACAACATATATTTTTTTGTGGAAGCTTTAGTTTTGTTTTGATCTGGTTAACTAGAGCTTTGTAAGCTTTGACAGTTATATAAACACACAGGTTGTCTTGAAGTGTAAGGTGAAAACAAATATAAAGACTGCTGATTTAACACTCTGAACTACAGTCGACTCTCGTTATCTCGAATTCGAAGGGACTCCTGAAATACTTCGAGATATCCGTACTTCGACATTTCAGATTTGCAGAATTGAGTAAAAACTAATTCGATTAACCACATTTAACAAATATATGTGTAATTGGACCCTTTAAGTTAGAGATATACTGAAAATATTGTGGAATAGAGGAGAAATTGCGAGGATTTCTCCTCTTTTCCACAATGTTTTTTTACATGTTGTTAGATGTTCATGTTTAGGCAGGGAACAGATTTTCACTTCGAGATAAGCGGTTATTCGAGATAAGCGAGTTCGAGATAGTGAGAGTCAACTGTATTCGTAATCAATGCTTATAAAATGGCTATTTAATTGAACATACTAGCTGATTATTTGGTACCAATACTATTCAATACCCAAAAACTACATGTGAATGTCAATCTAAGACATAGAAAATCAGCAATTTTATCGCTTAAATATATCTATCTCTATACGGCGAAAGTATTCGGGACTTTACTGCACTAGTACTTATTGAGCGCTGGGATAATACAATCTACGATGGCAAATAAATAGTATTTTGTTCTTTTTTTCACGAGTAAATAGAAATTGGCATTGTAGGCAACCTGCAAACCGTCTCGTAAGGAAACAGTTTGCACGGAGAGGCAAACTATTTACTGGAAAATATGGGAAAATACGTTTCAAAATAATGTCTTTTGAAATTATTACCCAGGACCCAGTTGTTCAAAACTAACGATGTCGTTAGTTAACGATTCGTTAAAATTTACATCAAGTGATGCACAAATATGCTGAATGTTTTTGCTGAAAAATGTGAGTAGCTTTTGCAGTGCAAAAATATCAGAATATTGTATATTGAATCTGCTAAAACATTAACGAAATGACCCTTAAAGATCTCATTAAGCTAACAACGCTTTGAACAACTGGGCCCAGTATTTAAGTAGTTAAGCATTAATGCTAGCTGGCTTTGCTGATGAAATTGTTTATGTATTACATGTAACGTTTTTTTTTTTCTCCTTCTCTCTCCCCTTAGTGATCGGTTTTATGAAGTTGTACCAGTACATGCTGGAAGTTCATCAAGTTGACATCTTGGCAGGACACTAATGGCCACACAGAGATCCTTATCAACCGAAGACTGGAAATCGACTAACGTGCAACAAAGAGCAGCTGAAGGAATAACAACTAACTATTCGTATACCTTATGTGCACAGACAGCTATAAGTTTTCACACAATAATTCTGTTCGACAACTCTTTTTTTTTCAACAAAATTCCTTTTCTTTATACACTTTGTTTTTTGTGTTACCTCGCAGGCTGATCAAGACCTTCGTTGTACGCATACATGTACAACATCAGAACGTAATGAAAGGATATAGCGATTCTAATTTAATGTCAATATAGTTCAGAAAAAAAAAATAAATAAAGGTAAACTTTATTTAGTTTATAAAATGACCTCTGACGGTAACATAGGCAATTTGCCTTTTTTTAGCGGGTTATCCCAGCTTCTATGATTTCTCCTTAAAATTATACTTAGTATTTTTAGGAAGACACATGTTCTATAAAGAAGCAGAAGCAGCCACATTGTAAATATTTGTCATACAGAAGCTGTATTTTATTTCTATAGGAGAGAGGGGTAACATTTTTAGAAAAAAATAAAATTGGGCCCAATTTGGATTTTTTTTTCATGTAGGTGAATGTTTATTCATATCCGTATAAAATACACCCTTATATTTGGGTATCTAGCCAATTATTTGACTACAATTGAGGGTATAAATTTACATTTTCCACAGAAAAATAAAAACTTGTTATTGTTCAGTGATTCCATATGTAACCAAATGCTCCAGGTAAGCTTGTTATCCTAGTGATAAATATTAGTGTGTTTTTACCATTTTTGTACAAATTGATACATGTTGGAATCTCATTAGATCTACAAAATGATATTGGTAATTAAGAACCAAGGTTTTTTTTGTCACAGTAAAATAAGAAATAAAAATACATCTGACTACTTAACTGAAGCCCTGTTGTGTATCCCACATCTACCTATAGGTTCCACTTCATTGGCTATATATACAATATATGCACAGGTATCTTGTGTTGTACAGTTGCCTTCGAAATGCATACTACTGACTTGGGCTTTAAATCCTTACGGTACTGAGTGGAAGCTGCATTTCTGCAATAGATGTCAGGCACTGGGCCAAATACATGGACCAAATAAATTGTAGTTTATTAACATGAATATGGCAGGACATAACAGTTCAATTTATGACAGTTGTACGTCTTTCTATGCGTAAGACTGCTTAACTAAGAGTGACAAAATAGGGTTTTTTGTCTCTAGGGTATTGTTCCCCCCTCCCCGCATTGCCTCAGGTAGCCACTTGCATATATTATGTAAAATATGCATATACAGATGCCTGCAAAATGATTATCGGCGATACGTTGAGGGGGGGGGGAGGGGGGAGGGGGGACAGTACTTTATAAAAACTTTTCCATTTTCCATGCATTTCAATAGCAAAAATGGACAAGTACCAAATAGAGTTCAGTTACATTTCATTTTGAAGAAAATATTTTCATAACATTAATGATGGGTCATTAGAGGTCCACTGCAATCAAAATTATGCAATTACTAAAACTTTATTTTCCATCATTTTGTAGGCAAATTTACATTACATTGCTACTGTCAGAGGTCCTTACTATGCTAACCCTTTCATCCCTGCAGACAAGTATATATATATATAGTGCATTTCCAGATGAGAATACTCGTGCCGAGTCGTCTTATCGGGAGTTGAACTGTTGTCCATTCTGTTTTTGATTAGGGACTGAAATCCATATATATATATATATATATATATATATATATATATATATATATATATATATATATATATATATATATCAGTGAACATATCCCAATTCCAAGATGAAACAGTCCACTATAGAAGCTCAGGGATGAAAGGATTGAAACACTACATACAGATAATTGAACTTATATAGTTGGTTTCTTCGTACATGTACTTTATGATTCCTTTTTTTTTATTTTACTAGATTATTTACTAGATTTCTTATTGCTCGTATTTTACATTTCCTTGTTTTATTTCTTCTTTATACTTGAGCTTTATGTCATTAAATCTATTTCATCTACCTTTGTTTGCATGTATTTCATATCTCCTTGGAGCCTAAGACATATTCCTAAATAGGGTCATCGAGAGGGATTTGTTTTTATTTCTATATGTTAGGATATACAAAAATATAAGTGTAGATACCCAGGAAATGCCATAATCACGAAGCACAATCCTCCAATCACGGAAACATGCCTATATAATTTTGACCCCCTTAAACCCCACTTTTATACAGTAAAACTGGGGTTTACAGGGGTATACATGATTTTCTTATTTCTGCTTAAAAACATAGATTGTGGGTATTCGTTAGAACCGCCTCGTCGATGCGGTTCTAACGATTAAACCACAATCTATGTTTTGTGCATAAAATAAGAAAAAATATCAGAATTTTTTATCTGAAAAATTTCATTTTTGGTGGTAAAATTTTCAGTATATTCGCAGAGGCGTGTTTTCATAATGCCAAGGCTAAAAACAAGGAGAAATGAGGAACAAATAAGGCTAGAACAAACGCTACATATTAAACTAAAGACGCACAGAGAAGAACTGCAACAGAGGACCGCTTTGGAGCAGTCAGCATTACGAAAACACGCCTATTCAAATATATTGAAAATTTCACCACCAAAAACTGAAAAATTCCAGACAAAATTTCTGATATTTTCATATTTCAAAACATAGATTGCTGGTACTCGTTAGAACCGCCTCGCTCAGGCGGTTCTAATGAGTATCCACAATGTATGTTTTGAGCAGAAATAAGAAAAAATAATGTAAACCCCACTTTTATTAAATAAAACCGAGACTCCCATTTTCTAATGTGTAGTGTGTTCTTTGTTTCCAAAGGCAATCTTTTTGACGTTTATTTTACTATATAAAAGTGGGGTTTAAAGGGGTCAAAATTATATAGGTATGTTTTCGTGATGAGTAGGAAATATACTTTAAGACTTATCGAGCTACAACGACTCGAACATCTTTGAGACTATGGAAATTTGTTCTAGACATGGGTAGTTCGAGCCACTGAGGGTTAATCATAGCGCCAGGTCAGGAGACAAATATGAATAATTAAGGGACTTTTTTTTTCGATTTGTTTAATTAATTATTGTATGGTTGAGTGTATTCATTTGAGGCGATTCAAGTGAGTAAACACAAGATACATTTTCATGATAAAATAATAAGCTTTCCCTAAAATACCCTGAACTCTTTCGGTGCCACATTTCAGACGACATTTGTCGTCTTTTTTTTTTCTTTTTTTTTTTCTAAACTATCGCTTGGAAAGAAGTTTATATGTAAAGTTGAAAGACTGAATGTAATAAAGCGTAGATCCAGATGAGACGGCTCATTATTTATGAGCCGTCTCATCTGGATCTATGCTGTTTGCAAAAGCATATTATTATTGCCTGTGGCAGTGAAAGAGTTAAATATTTTCTTGGATATCGGAAAAAATCTAAAAAACGAGTTTACATTAGACACGGTAAATGAGTCATCCGTATTTGAGTCATTGAAGTTTCCTGTGAGACAGTCATTACGTTATCAATGTGGCCCTCCCGAGCCACCAAAAAGAAGGAGAGATGAGTAACAATAGATAACAACACAAACGTCACATAGCAAACCATAGACACACAACCATCACGAAAACATGCCCACAGAATTTTGACCACCCCGCCCCCTCAAACGCCACTTTTATATAGTAAAACTGGGGTTTACAGGGGTATACATTATTTTCCTTATTTCTGCTCAAAAACAGCAGAAATATGACAAATATCAGAAATTTTTATCTGAAAACTTTCATTTTTTGGTGGTAAAATTTCTAGTATATTTGAATAGGCGTGTTTTCGTAATGAAAGGAGAACTGCAACACTAGAACCATTTTCTAGTATATTTGAATAGGCGTGTTTTCGTAATGAAAGGAGAACTGCAACACAAGAACCATTTTTATCGAAAACATTACTACAGTCGACTCTCGTTATCTCGAATTCCAAGGGACTGCCTGAAATACTTCGAGATATCCGTAGTTCGACATATCAGGTTTGCAGAATTGAGGAAAAAATAATTTGATTAACCACATTTAACAAACTGATAGGTAATTGGACTTTTGAAGTTAGAGATATATTGAAAATATTGTGGAAAAGAGGAGAAATTGCTCCTTAGGAGCAATTTCTCCTCTTTTCTACAATATTTTCCATCTGTTGTTAGGTTTTCGTGTATAGGCAGGGACCAGATTTTCACTTCGAGATAAGCGGTTATTCGAGATAAGCAAGGTCGAGATAGCGAGAGTCAACTGTATTTCTTTTTACATTCTACAAAAACATAAGTTATGTATACTCGCTTGAAGCGTCTTATAGATTCTTTTGCGGAACTATTCACTTACAACCGCTTATCTAGAACTACAAAAGACCATCATGGTTCTTTACCATTTAGAACAGGGAATGTGCAAACTTTCGGTTTTAAACACATTGAGACATTTATGGAGTAAACTCATATTAAAAATAACCATCAAATTGAAAAACTAGCGTAAAACCCGCAAAAATATTAAAATCTGTCTGATGATGTAGACACTTGTTTTGGTCATTGGGGTAGACCTATCAACGTCTATGGATCGATAAAGAAATAAGCGATACTGAAATTATATTCTGTTGCTAACCCACATTATAGAATCAAGGATTATGGGTACAAAAAAAAAATACCTAAAGTCACGTCAAATCAAAATGGCAAAATTCTGGCTACCCGGAAGCGCCCTCTGACCAAAGGCTGTGACAACTCGCGTTTGTAGTCTGTCCAAGGTAATAACTATTTGCAATCTAAAACCATTTATGACAAACCATGAGGTATTTTGATATCAAGAGCAGGGCCCGGTTGTTCAAAGCGTCGTTAGCTTAACGAGCTCGTTAAGTGCCATTTCGTTAACTGTTTTAGCAGATTCAATATACAATATTCTGATATGTTTTGCTGAGAAAATGTGAGTAGCTTTTGCACTGCAAAAGCTACTCACATTTTTTCAGCAAAAAATTTCAGTATATTTGTGTATCACTCGATTTAAATTTTAACGAATCGTTAACTAACGACATCGTTAGCTTTGAACAACTGGGCCCAGACTACTTATATGTGCAGTCTGTCCAGAGTATTAACTATTTGTATATATAAAAATCATATCACGACAAATCTTGACAGGACAATGAGGAATGTTCATACCCAGACCAGCAGGCAGAAGACTTACGGGTGCAGTCTTTCAACAACAATGACTATTTGTACATATAAATACTGCAGCCGGACATACCTTATCTGAGGACAATCAGGATTGATGATACCCATAGCAGACTGATTACGTGTGCAGTCTGTCGATGGTAATGACTATTTGTACATATAAAAACTACACCCGGACCAACCCTGTCTTAGGACTATAAGGAATATTGATGCAAATAGCTGACTACTTCCATGTGCAGTCTGTCCATGGCAATTACTTTTTGTACATATAAAGGCCACATCAGGACGAACCTTGTCTTCGGGTCGTGAGGAATGATGATGCCAAGCGCTTCCTATTTATGTGCACACTCTGTCAAGGACAATAACTATTTGAACAAGAAAAGAAAACTATCTCGACGTAATTTGTATTAAGACAATGAGAAATGTCGAGAGTAACTACATTCTGCTTACGCTCAAAGTCTGCCAAGACCAATAACTATTTTTACAATTAAAAGCTGCATCGGAAGGAACCTTGTCGTAGGGCCATGAGGATTGTTGTTGCCCAGAGCTGACTACCTACATGTGCAGACTTTCTAGAGCAAAAAAAATATAAGTAAAGATACCCAGGAAATGCCATCATCACGGAGCACACCGTTTCAAGGTCCTGAAAGAAGGAGAGATGAGGAACAAATAAGGACAAAACAAACATCACAAAAACACACCTGTATATAACCCCGCTATCATATAGTAAAACTTGAGTTCACAGGGCTATGCATTATTTCTTTTATTTCTGCTCAAAAACATAGATTGTGGGTACATAATTGTGAGCAGAAATATGAAAAATATTAGAATTTTTTATCTGAAAATTTTCCTTTTTTAGTTTAAAAATTTTCAATATATTTGAATAGGCGTGTTTTCATAATGAACGCCACATATGAAACCAAGACGCACCACCAAAGTAGAACTGTAGTGAAAGAACCGCCTTGGAACGGTTAATAGGAAAACTCCTGTAGGGCTTAAACAAGTTTTATTCACGCAAAACCTCTCCTTTATTCTGATGCAGCTATAAATAACAAATATATGCTCGGTCCGCGAAGGGTCCTCCGTCTCATCAGTGAATCATCACAGTGAATCACATATAATAAAAACACTGAGATGAAACAAAGCAAAGGGACTTAATAGCGATCTGAATCCAGAACACAAGAAACCACAAACAGGACCACAGACATTGATAGTCAGGCAACGAGCACTTGAAACAGAACACAAGGAAACAACAGGCAGGACCACGACATTGATAGTCAGGCACCGGGCACTTGAAACAGAACACAAGAAAACTACAGCAGGACTATGACATTGATAGTCAGGCACTGAGCACTTGAAACAGAACACAAGGAAACCACAAACAGGACTACGACATGGACAGTCAGGCACCGAGCACTTGAAACAGAACACAAGAAAACCACAGGCAGGACCACGACATTGATAGTCAGGCACCGAGCACTTGTAACAGAACACAAGAAAACCACAGGCAGGACTACAGACATTGATAGTCAGACACCGAGCACTTGAAACAGAACACAAGAAAACCACAGGCAGGACCACGACATTGATAGTCAGGCACCGAGCACTTGAAACAGAACACAAGAAAACCACAGGCAGGACTACAGACATTGATAGTCAGACACCGAGCACTTGAAACAGAACACAAGAAAACCACAACTAGGACTACAGACATTGATAGTAAGACACCGAGCACTTGAAACAGAACACAAGAAAACCACAAGCAGGACTACAGACATTGATAGTCAGGCACCGAGCACTTGAAACAGAACACAAGAAAACCACAAGCAGGACTACAGACATTGATAGTCAGACACCGAGCACTTGAAACAGAACACAAGAAAACCACAAGCAGGACTACAGACGTTGATAGTCAGGAAACGAGCACTTGAAACAGAACACAAGAAAACCACAAGCAGGACCACGACATTGATAGACAGACACTGAGCACTTGAAACAGAACACAAGAAAACCACAGGCAGGACTACAGACATTGATAGTCAGACACCGAGCACTTGAAACAGAACACAAGAAAACCACAAGCAGGACTACAGACATTGATAGTCAGACACCGAGCACTTGAAACAGAACACAAGAAAACCACAAGCAGGACTACAGACATTAATAGTCAGGCACCGAGCACTTGAAACAGAACACAAGAAAACCACAACTAGGACTACAGACATTGATAGTCAGACACCGAGCACTTGAAACAGAACACAAGAAAACCACAACTAGGACTACAGACATTGATAGTCAGACTACGAGCACTTGAAACAGAACACAAGAAAACCACAAACCGGACTACAGACATTGATAGTCAGACACCGAGCACTTGAAACAGAACACAAGGAAACCACAAACAGGACCACAGACATTGATAGTCAGACACCGAGCACTTGAAACAGAACACAAGGAAACCACAAACAGGACCACAGACATTGATAGTCAGACACCGAGCACTTGAAACAGAACACAAGGAAACCACAAACAGGACCACAGACATTGATAGTCAGGCATCGAGCACTTGAAACAGATTTGGGAGGAAGCCATCATCTAGTCATGACCTACCCACCGTCGAGCAGTTATAGAGAGAACCAAAGTTATCAACCATAATTGGGTTAACATGCAGTTTGTCGCAGAATACCCATGTTGTAATCTATAATTTTGTAGCATAAGACAATCTTTTTATCTTGCACGGGAAAATCAGTTTTGCCGAAAATTTTTCAATATTTATAGACTAAGTCGCCATAAAAATCAGGTTCAGACAACCCCGTATTTGTATATATAAAAACTACATCACCACGAACCTTAGGACCATTATCAGGTATCTGTTTTGGTCTACTGGGTTAAAAGAGCGTCAACACGTGTCGTCTCCCAGACAGAGGCGCAAGCAGATGAGAGGGAAAAGAAAAATAGAGAAGCGTTAGGGTGAAGGAAAAACAAAACAAAACAAAAAGAAAACAAAAAAAACAAAAACAAAAAAAAAACAAAAAAACAAAACAAACGAAAACACACACACACACACACACACACACACACACACACACACACAAACACACACACACACACACACACAAACGGCAGTGCAGAAACCTAAGAAATATTAAGATATCCCCATCCCCCACCCCAACTTACTACCCAGCCTGGTCGAGACTAGCAGACTAATACTGCAAACTCGCAGTTCGAAATGTAGGTTTCTTTTCGCAATGCACGTTTGCACTTGTATTTGGCTATTAACGCTTAACATGCTGGGTAAGACTTTCAGCAGACGACATCTGATTTGTTTTTTCTTATTTTCCAATGAAAATATGCTTTGATATTTCATGCAAATTGTCTCAGGAGACAATCTACATGAAATGTAATAGCCTATTTTCTGGGAAAAATCAGAAAAAATCATCATCAATTCATCGTCTGTGGAATTTTACCTGTGAGTGGCAAAGATTAATAAATACTATTCAAAATGAAATTTAACGTCTCCGTGCTGGGAATGAATTAATTGATAAAAAATTATGCAGCGGAATGCAATTGAACCCTAGACATTTCAAAAGGGTGAAAATTACTTAACACATATCATGCTATTGGCAAATTTAGCAGACGGCAAACTGCATTTTTTTCTGATTTTTCCTAGATAATAGGATCTGACACTTCATGCAAACTGGAGACAGTTTGAAATGTAAATTCCTATTTTCTAGGAAGATGAGTAAACAAAAACATCTCAGAATATCGTCTGCTGAGATTTTTACTCAGCATACAAAGTTAAACTCGGCCATGCAGCTAAAAAGCTTTTATACTTTCTTGGTCGTTCGTTTCTAATAGTTCGCCGGCTTATTTTAGAATTGAATGATAAGTACCTGGCCGATGCGATTACTATCTGTCGTTTGCTATTATATTACAAAAAAGTGTCTCATAACAAAATATGCCTATATAAATTTGATCCCTTAAACCTAACTTTTATATAGAAAAACTTGGGTTTACAAAGCTATACATTATTTTCCTTATTTTTGCTCGTAAATTTAGATTGTGGGAACCCACAATTTATGTTTTGAGCAGAAATATGAAAAATATAAGAGTTTTTTTTTTTATCTGAAAAGTTTCAGCTTTTTTTGTAGGTGAAATTTTCTATATGAATAGGCGTGTTTTCGTAATGTTTGAAAAGGACAGCCGTCGATAGTCCCAGACCCTGTTTTTAATTTTGTTTTTGCTGGAAGGATCTGATTGTTTTTTGTTATAATGTGAGTGGGGGAGGGGTAAGGCACAATTCAGTACAGATTATTACTCAAATTAGAAATGGAATAAAAAATATCAACTATGATATCTAGTAGGATTATAAATCGTAAAAGCAAAGAACTAAAATAAATAAATAAACTAATAAATGATAATACCAAAAAAAAAAAAAAAAAAAAAAAAAAAAAAAAAAAAAAAAAATAAATAAAAATAAAAATAAAAATAAATAAATAAATAAAAACAAGAGGGCTAAGATGGTTCTGTAGCGCTCAACTAATTACCTGACAAGTCTCAAGTCAACTTGCCTTTCGGTTCAAGAGAAGAAGTGCAATATAGATTTTCAAGATAGGGGCCATCATGGATTTCCAATCAGAAAGATTTTAGCTACATTTTGATCTACAAGTCACCTCGTTACTGCCTATCAAGTTTTGAGTCAGTTGGCCTTTTGGTTCAGGATAAAATAAGTACAAAATAGATTTTCAACATAGCTTCGATTTCCGAACAAAACAATTTTAGCTTCTTTTGCTCTACTAGTGTCCCCGATACTCCTGACCAAGTTCAAGTTAACTGGCATTTCGTTTCAGGAGAAGAAGTGAAAAATAAATTTTCAAGATGGCGGCCATAGCGGCCATCTTGGATTTCCAATAAAAAACATTTTAGATATTTTTTTTTATCTACATGTCACCACGATGCTTCCTACAAAGTTTCAAGTCAATTAGCCTTTCGGTTCAGGAGAAGAAGCGAAAAATAGATTTTCAAGATGGTGACGATCTTGGAATTTCCGATCGGAACGATTTTAGTTACTTTTAACCAACAAGTCACCTCGATGCTCCCTACCAAGTTTCAAGTCAACTGGCCTTTAGGTTAGGAGAAGAAGCAAAAAGAACGGTTTTCAAGATGGCTGCCATTTTGGATTTCAAATTGGAACGATTTTAATTATTTTTGATCTACAAGTCACCCTGATGCTTTCAACTAAATTTCGAGTCAACTGACCTTTTGCTTCAGGAGAAGAAGCGAATAATAGATTTTCAAAGATAGCCGCCACAACGGCCAGCTTGTATTTCCGATCAGAACGATTTTAGCTATTTTGATCTACAAGTGACCCTAATGCTTCGAACTAAGTTTCAAGTCAATTTGCCTCTCGGTTCAGGAGGAAAAGCGCAAAATAGATTATAAATATGACGGCCATGGCAGCTTATTCTTGGATTTCCTATCGGAACTGTTTAGCTATTTTGATCTACAAACACCAAATGCTTCCTTCCAAGTTTCAAGCCAGTTGGCCTTTCGGTTTAGGAGAAGAAGCGAATAATAGATTTTCAAAATACGGCACTGGTGGTCATCTTGGATTTCCGATCGGAACGATTTTAACCATTTTGATCCACAAGTCACCCCAATGCTTCCTACCAAGTCTCAAGTCAATTTGCTTTTCACTTCAAAAGAAGAAGCGAACGATAGATTTTCAAACCGGCCGCAATCACGGCCATCTTGGATTTCTGATCGCAACGACTTTAGCTAATTTTGATCTATAAAAAAAAAGTAAGAGAAAAACCCAAGAACAAAATAACACAAGGTAAGACATAAAACAATCGCCTCGTAGAATAAACCACAAAGCAACAAAGAGTAAGACTAACACCGGGACCACCGCCTTAGAACGTTCAGTAGAATAAACCACCTGGGGTTTAAAGCACTTTTACGGCCAGCCAACCTCACCCTGTGTCCCGATGCCACTCTTAATTACTACTAATAAAACAGAAAGCAAAATGGGCAGCTGTTGAAGGTGACCAAAATGCTAGCACCACAACACAACTAGTAAAACAGAAAGCAAAGTTGGCAGCTATTGAAGACGGTGCCCACAATGTTAGCATCACAACACATATAGCTTTTTTGATCTACAAGTCACCCGATACTTCCTACTAAGTTTCAAGTTCACTGGCCATTTAATTCAGGAGAAGAAGCGAAAAACAGATTTTAAAGATGGCCATCTTGGATTTTAGATTGGAACATTTTGACCTATTTTGATCTACAAGTCACCCCAATGTTTCCCACCAAGATTTAAGTCAACTGGTCATTCGGTTCAGGAGAAGAAGCAAAAAATAGACTTATCAAGATAGCCGCCATGACAGCCATCTGGGATTTTCGATCGGAATGATGTTAGATATTTTTGATGTACAAGTCACCCCGATGCTTCCTACCAAGTTTCAAGTCAACTGGCCTTAAGTTTTGTTCAGAATATGAAGTGAGCAATAGATTCTCAAGATGGCAGCCATGACGGCCATCTTTGATTTCCTATCGGAACAACTTAGTTATTTTTTATCTACATGTACAAATTACTCCGATGCTTCCAAGCAAGTCTCAAACCATTTGGCCTTTTGGCTTAGGAAATGAAGCAAAAAATATATCATATTTTCAAGACGGCGGCCAGCTTTGATTTCCGATCGGAACAACTTTGACTTTTTTTTGAGTTACAAGTCACCCCGGTGCTTCCCTTCAAGTTTCAAGTCAATTTGCTTTTCGGTTTAGGAGAAGTAGCGAAAAATAGATTTTCAAAATGGCCACCACGACGCCCATCTTGGATTTCCGATCGAAATGATTTTAACTATTTTCGATTTACAAGTCGATCCGATGCTTCTTGCTAAGTTTCAAGTTGTTGGCCTTTTGGTTAAGAAGAAGCGAAAAATAAATTTTCAAGATAGCCGCCATGGCGTTTCCGATAGGAACGATTTTTTAACTTTTTTTTTTCTATCTACAAGTCACCCCAATGCTTCCCACCAAGTTTCGAGTCAATTTCCCCAGGGGTATAGGAGGAGTAGGCTTTTAAAGCAAATTGTTGACGCCGCACGATGGACGACACACGACGGACGACGCATGACGGGCATCGACCGATCACAATAGCTCACTTTGAGCTCTTCATGCGCAGGTGAGCTGAAAAAAAAAAACAACAAACAAACAAACAAAAAAAACAAAACAAAAACAAAACAAAAAAAAAACAACAACAAAAAAAAAACAAAAAAACACTGAATTAGATTAATTGTCTTGACAACTGAAACGTTAAATTTGCAAGAAAAAAAGAACAACAACAACAACAAAAAAAAAAAAAAAAAAAGAAAAACATCCAAATTCTCCTCCTCACAAAACCGTAAGGTGGCTGAAGCTGAAACTTTAAAAAAAATGTTCGTAACATAAGCTGTCACAAAACAGATTTGTCTTAATTACCGGATCACATGTGCTTACATCGCTTCGGCAACTTAAAATCTATAGGTTTGTAATGGGGAAAAGTGAAGGTGGGTCTTTTTGCTGTTATTGTCCGTATGAAGAAATTTTGCATCTTTGGCCATCCAAAATTGGCCCAGTATAGATACTGATCAGACTGCGCGAATCTGTGCTAATTTAAATCTTCGCTAGCCGCATTTGTCCGATGACACGTTTTCTGACGTTATGGCTCGAATGATTTCAATATGAAAAGATTTTTGATGCCTGTATATAGCCCAGAGATACAGTCCTTCATTGGCCAGAGTTCGCATCGTAACAGAAATGTTTGAATACTTCAATGATTTGCCTTGATTTTTGAAAGAATCACTTTTAGTCTGATTTTTAATTTCTGGGTTTGCATTATGAAAACGCCTATTCAAATAAATAGAAAAGTTCACCTCCAAAAACTGAAAATTTTCAGATAAATAACTCTGATATTTTTTCATATTTCTGCTCAAAACATAGATTGTGGGTACGAGGCGGTTCTAATGAGTACCCACAATCTATGTTTAGAGCAGAAAATACGAAAAATAATGTATACCCTTATAAACTCTTTTTTCTTTATAAAAGTGGGGTTTAAGGGGGTCAAAATTATACAGGCGTGTTTTCGTGGTGATGGGTTGCTACATAGTAGACTTTAATTATCATGGCAGGTTTCCGTCATTTTAGTCCCTCGGAAGAATAACATCCATCTGTGGGTACTCGTTAGACCGCCTCGCCGAGTGATCTGTGATTTATGTTGATGTCTTTACATAATTAAATGCATGTATACAGCCCAAAGAGATAAATTTTCTTGGTATCAGAAATATTTTCATAGGGAAACGTGGTAAAATATGTACCATCCTATAATTAGGATACACTTAAAAAAAAAAAAAAAAAAAAAGAAGAAGATCAGGGAAAGACTTATCAAATGATGCTTATGTGATTTTTTTTTTCTTTTCTTTTTTTTTTGTGTGTGTTTTATTTTCTTTATAAAAGCTTATGTTGCAGATTCTCAAATGGATACCTACAATTTATGCCTTTTTAAAGAAGTAAATAAAAGTACACTGACTGTAATCTGAATACTACGGAATTGCTGGACTTTATGCTAATATTTGTATGTGCGGTAATTATATCGAATACGGTATATGTTCGTGGTCAGAAGCGCACCGTAAAAAAGGGGTTTGCAGTGGTATACATTATTTTTCTTATTTCTGCTCAAAAACATAGATTGTGGGTACTCGTTAGAACCGCCTCGGTAAAGCGGTTCTAACGAGTACCATCAATCTATATTTTCAGCAGAAATATGCAAAATAACTAATAAATAGTCTAAGAGTTTTTATCTAAACCTTTCAGTTTTGGTGGGAAAATTTTCAAAATATTTGAATAGGCATGTTTTCGTAATGATAGCTAGACAGTCTGTTTTGGGCATTAAGAGGAGTTGATACAATTTCATGGGAGGTAAGTCTGTCAAAATTGTCTCCCTCCTGAAAAGGAGTCTAAGGCGTAAAAAAGATAAAATAGCCGTGTTTCCGCTAATCCGACTTACCCTGTTTCAAACACCCGACTATGCTACTTTTTTATCAGTAAAAATGCAAAATAAAAAAGTAAAGCACCGACCCTCAACAAAATACCTGTTTTTTCATAAAAATACAGGCCCGACCCTGCTCTTTCCTGGAGAAAAAAAAATAGAAAATAAAAAAAATCTCCTACCTACCGACCAATGTTTTTTTCAGCATGTTAGCGGAAACACAGCTATTTTTATGCATAACCTAAAAGATTGGATACACCTCTGTTGATAAGTCAACCCTCTTTATACCAACACTCGATACAAAGAAGAAAATTCGTTATAATGACAATTAGAATGTCACGAATCTTTCGCACAAGAGGTGACAGTTTTTTGAGAAATTATGCCAGAATATTGCATTAAAACTTCAAGCAACATATAGTTTGGATATTTGTTACACTCGCCTCATTGAGGCGATTCTAAAAAAAATCCAAAACATATGCTCTATGAGGAAATGAGAATAAAGTATGGTCTTTCTTACATATCATTCTGTCCATTAATAAGGATTCTTTACAACAGCAAATTCATTTGGGGACAAATGTTGTCCTTGTAACGAAAAGTCACTGTATTGTTTTGCCCTCTTCTGAAAGTCGGTCGTCTCTAAAAAGAAAGAACTTTGCTCATAAGAGGGGCCAATTGTTCCCTTTTAGACTAGACCACTTTTCGGAAGCAGCTTGGAGTGCAGGGAAGCAAATATGAAGCCACAAAAATCACAGTGCTTGTGACAACTGGCATTGTAGACGATATTGATAAGGTTTTAATTAGAGTGTGCAGGCCTTCGCTGTTACCACATTACCGTATTTAGTCTGAAGATTCAGACATCTTAACTTCTCAAATTTGTATCTTCCATTTTATTACTTTTCGAAGTGTCGGAAACTTGCTGCATGGGTGGTAAACATTGTACAGTCGAACTTCAATGGCTCGAACACCTTTGGGACCATGGAAAATTGTTCGAGCCATGGGTAGTTCGAGCCAATGAAGGTTAATCATGGCGCCAGGTCGGGAAGCAAATATCGCTAATTCTGGGATATCTATCGATCTTCTACACAATAATTGTATGTTGAGCGTACCCATTAGAATCGCCTCACAGAGGCGATTCTAATTACACGCAACATACAATTTCATAATGAAATAAGAAAGCTTCCTTAAATATTTGTTTTCTTGATCTATCGGAAGAATTTCGTAGAGACTCAAAACCGAGTTCGAATTAGCCATGGTGAACGAGCCATCGGTGTTCGAGCTATTGAGATTCGACTGTATAGCGTAATCAGAGGTTTCCTATATGTGTCAAAATTGTTTAATCAGGCGTCTGTCAGAATATTGTGGGTTAAAACAGTACTACTTCTAGAATTAGTACTGGGCCCGGTTGTTCAAAGCGTCGTTAGCTTAACCAGCTCGTTAAGGGTCATTTCGTTAACTGTTTTAGCGGATTCAATACACAATATTCTGATATTTTTTGCTGAAAAAATGTGAGTAGCTTTTGCACTGCAAAAGCTACTCACATTTTTTCAGCAAAAAATTTCAGCATATTTGCGTATCACTCAATGTAAATTTTAACGAATCGTTAACTAACGATGTCGTTAGCTTTGAACAACTGGGCCCTGGTTTTTATTTCATTTTTGACGCAACCCTAGTGATGCAGCAAGACGGGAAACTTCTATCATATCGAGGTCAGTGAATGTCAGAATGTTTCGGTTATATGAGGGCTGGTCATTAAATTGTTAATTTACAGTAAAACGTCAATGACTCGAACACCGAGGACTTGTTTACCGTGGCTGATTCGAACTCGTTTCTTTTGAGTCCCTAGGAAATTTTCCAATAACTCAAGAAAACAAATATTTAAAGCTATTTTAGGGACATTTTTTGCATTTTATCATGAATGTAGGTTGGGTGTACTCATTAGAATCGCCTCATTGAAGCGATTCTTATGAGTGCACTCAACATACTATCTTTTTATAGATCGAAAAGATAACCCTAAATTATTCTCATTTGCCTGCTGACCTGATACTACAATTAACCCTCAGTGGCTAGAACTACCCATGTCTAGAACAAATTTTGATGGTCCCGAAGACGTTCGAGTCATTGAAGTTCGACTCTACATTAGTGTCAAATTTGATACAGGGACTAATAAAATCTGTTTCTTATTACTGTGAACTCTCTTTTGTCTCCCATCTAAAAAGGATCTATTGTAAAAGGAAAGAATTGCTAAAAGGAAAGATTTGCTCTTCCTGGTAACAAATTCTTTCCTTTTAGAGAAGACCCCTTAAATTATCCCCTTTGAAAAAGATGGCGGACAATCTGCCATGTGTACTCAATACCTTCATTATGTAAACACCCCTATTGAAATATATTGAACATTTCACCAGTAAAACCTGAAAATTTTCAGACAAAAATTCTATTTTTCATTTTTCTGCTCAAAACATAGATTGTGGGAACCGTCAGAACCGTCTCGCCGATGCGGTTCTAATGAATACCCACAATCTATGTTTTCAGCAGAAATAAGAAAAATGATATATACCCCAGTTTTACTTTATAAAAGTGGGGTGTAAGGGGTCAAAATTATATAGGTATGTTTTCGTGATGTTAACAATGACAATACGAATATCAAAAGGTTAAGATTTGCCTTTTAACTTTTATTCCAGTTTTATGAGTCACAAAATAGGTAACATATTATGTATAGAAACAAAATTCAGTGACAAAACACCAACAGATACAAAATGCAATTTTCTTAAAGTAACGTATTATGGATACACTTTCAGGGGACTCATCTCTGTCAAAACTGTTTGCCTCCTTTCCTGAAAGGAGTCTACTCAAATAGAAAAGAATTTGCTCCCATGGGAAGCAATTTCTTTCTTTTTTTTTGAAGTACATTACTTTTGAGGATTGACAGTTTGTCAGGAAAGCAAACAGGAAGTAACAAAGATTGTCTCGCTTTCAAAACATGGAGGAAAATGTACCAAGTGTTTCCTGTGTCCTTACGTTATATGTGACGAAAACACACCTATATAGTTTTGACCCCCATAAACTCCACTTTTATATATCTTTATATTTAAACTGGGGTTTACAGGGGTATAGGTTATTTTTCATTTCTGCTAAAAACATAAATTGTGGGTAGTCGTTAGAACCGCCTCGGCGAGGCGGTTCTAAAGAGTACCCACAATCTATGCTTTCAGCAGAAATATGAAAATTATCAGAGTTTTTTTATCTGAAAATTTTCAGTTTTCTGGAGGTGAAATTTTCTATGTATTCGAATAGGCGTGTTTTCTTAATGTACATATTTCTGTCTTGGAGTTGTCGAACAGAATTTGTTGTGTGGAAACATATATCTGTCTGTGCGCATAAAGAGTATGAATAGTTATTCCAAGCTCAGGTCGTCTTTGTTTCACGTTAGTAAATGTCCAGCCGTCGGTTGATAAGGATTCATGTGCGGTCATTAGTTTTCGCCCTCAGCCAAGATGTCAATGCCATGAACTTCCAACATGTACTGGTACAACTTCATAAAACCGATCACTGTGGGAAGAGAGAAGGAGAAAATACATTACATGTAATACTATTAACCATTTCACCGACTAAGCCAAAATTAATGCTTAGCATACGGGGAAAAAATTTAGTAGACCTTATTTTTGAAAACAGGGTTGACGAGACAGTTGCATAAAATGACAGTCAATATTTACTCGGGAAAATAAGAAAAAATATCACTAATTACTCATCTTAGACTGTATTAGCCGAGTGCTCAGCTAGTGACAGTGCTCTAATACTCTCATTACGAAAACATGCCTATTCAAAATATACTGACCCCATCAAAAAATGAAAATTTTCAGATAAAAATTCTGATATTTTTCAAATTTCTTCTCAAAAAATATATTGTGGTATTCGTTAGAACCGCCTCGACGAGGCGGTTCTAACGAGTACCCGCAATCCATGTTTTAAGCAGAAATAAGAAAAATAAGGTAGACCCCTGTAAACCCCAGTTTTACTGTATACTAGTGCGGTTTAAGGGGGTCAAAATTATATAGGCATGTTTTCGTGATGTCTGTAAACCGCGTAGGTCTCGGACGGGAAGTAAACAACCGTCTGGACACACACACACACACACACACACACACACACACACACACACACACACAAATTCTCTCTCTCTTTCTCTCGCTTTCCCCCTCTCTTTTGGGCATATAAATCTCTATTGGGATTCACCAATTCATGTCGAGTGGACTCTGCTTCCTTATTTCTTAGGATAGGTCCTTTTACTATAAAAGGGATGTCTATATTTTTACCATGTTTATAGAAATTCCTGTATTAAATGCTAATAGGTAATGATGAATAGTATTGAAAGCCAAAATCTGGCTAGCGCGCCCAATGTCATAACCATTTTATAAGGACTGGTTATAAATGGTTCAAGGTGTTAAATAAGCAGTTTTTATATGTGTTTTCTCCTTACACTTAAAGAAAACAACAAGTTAATTTTAATGACGGAACTGCCAAAGGTTACAAAGCTCTAGTCTCGTGGGGAGCTGGGGGGGGGGGGGGGTGGTAACTTCCTATATATGGCATAGTACCGATGTGTGTGCCGAATATCCCCCTTTTTCAGCGCTGCCAGGTATATGTATGGCCCCCTTTTTTTCAACAAAAAGTATATGAATGGCCCGATTTTTCTGGATTCCTATGTGAAAGGCCCCATTTTTCTGACATCCTGGTATATGCAGTCACTCAGAGATTTTTCGAGGCTGCTTATCCTCTTGGTATTACATGAATTGACTGTGATATTTGTGTAATAACCAGCAAAAAATGGGTACAAAAAAATCAAAGGGCAGTATATGAATAGGTCAACATTTTGAATGATCAAGTATATGAATGGGTCCGTTTTTTCGAAGGCCAGGTATATGAATGGGGTAGGTTTTGAAATACTGGCTCGCACACCCGTACCAAAATTACCCCTAAGTTACCACCCCGAGGCTCTAGATAAGAGAGATAACCAGATGAAAAAATATCGAACTTCTCTACAAAAACAAATGTTGTAGTATCTATTTGAAGTACCTTCACAGGGCGCTTCTTAGCAATGCCTACAACCTAGGGTTACGAGTCACTGAGAATTAAGAAAACTAGCAGTGTATCGTTGTTTAAAATAAAATGCCTTTTCTAGAGAGATGTCTAGGAAGTATACATTCCATTTAGGTGTAATAACATATTGAGGTTAATCTTAAAGTGACATGGCTTATTTTCCGCTACTGTGCAGTGAATGCGAATCATAAGCTACAAGCACTCAGTCAGATCCAGAGGTTCACTATTTGTTGATCAGCGCTGAAATGTGCCTTCGGGGCATGCTCGGACGCGCAGTCTGATCGCTGTCCGCTGCAAGAATCATTGGATACTATGTATCAATGGAAAGCAAATGTCCGGATGAGACTTTGCGCATGCGCGGGATGAATCTGAATCTTTGCGTTTTGCATATATTCGAAGGTGCCTTTTCGCTTGGCGCGGCCCAGTTCACTCATGGTTTAGATGTTACTAACAGCAAAGATCAGAGCTAACTCGGCAGCACTGGCTGAGTTTCTTTCCTTGTTTGCGTCATTAGCTGAGAAACAGCTTCAAACTGAATAAACATTATCTTACCTCCGTGCATGTGGCCTATTTCTTGATCCAAGGCTGAAAAATAATGATTATATATTTATAATTAATTTTATTTACATTTATGCGTGTTCCTATTTTCTGATTGTTAGAAAAAATAATTAATTCCTGATGAAAAAAAATATATCTGATGCCTTGTCTACGATTGCACTACTTGCTATAAAAATCAACACCAGAGGTACGACGCCGGTAATCACGCTTACATTCTTAACAATAAAATTAAGAAAATAATTACGTTTTTGGATTTATCCGGTTTTTCTCCTGTATCGAAAATAAAAACAAATGATATGTATATTTTTGTTCCTAATACTCCCAGTATTATTGTGATCTCCTATCATTTTATGCTGTTATGAGGGCGTCACTATGGACACATGATATGCTTAATCGGGTTAAAGGGAAACGATCACAAACATCAACATGTACTTTTAAAGCAGGTCCACAGAGAGTTGAACATTTTGCAACAAATTTCATGAAAATCGACCACATTTTAAGGAAGTTAGAGAAGTTTTGAAATTTTGATTGTCTGAGATCTGAATGAGACTGTGAGTAAATGATGCCATAACCTCTGATTTAAAAAAAAATAACAAAAGAAAAAAAAAAACATTTGGATGCAAAGAGTTATCAGTGAATGGTAAATTATAATTCTCTGTATAAAATACAACGAATATTAATCTTAAAAATGTGGGGGAAAAACAGCCAACAGCTGTAAATATCCAGTTTTCAAATTTGACCACGTGGCAAGGTTTCCAAAATCTCGGTCCCCATAGGCAGCCATTTTCAAAATGTTCAAAAGCCCACATCTTCAAAACCGCTCAAGCCATTTTCATAAAACGTGTTGCAAAATGGTCTGCTCCCAAAGACTTTTGTTTAAGGTGTTTAAAGATGTTTGTGAACATTTCCCTTTAATCTCCGAACCAAATTAAACACTTTTTGTGCGCTTCTAGATGCCGCTTTAAAGGCAAAAAATAATAACGATGCTTTTACCATTTCCAAATGCGAATATATGAAAATTTGAAACAGAATATGAATTATAAAAATTGTTTTTGATGTTCTTTTTTCTGCTTGTTTCATCGAGCATTATTTACATGGCATCCTATGCTTTGTTTCATTAAAGGTTCCATTTCGATTAAACGAAACAAATCAAAAATCCATTTTTAAAATAATGTCATATTGTAAAATTTTGGCCATATACATATATCCCAATCTTTTGATAAAACAAGGATCATCAGCAATTGTCTTCCGCAAGGTATTTTCTTATATATAATATATTTGCGTTGTGTATGTTTACAGATACAGGTACTATGGACAAAAATACTGAAGACTGCCACACCCAAGACATTGCAACAGAAAGTGACTTACTGGAATAAAATAATGATAACTAATAAAATATTTATTAAACATACAAGTCTGGTAATGATTATCATAGGGTAACGATTACAGATTCTGCGAGATTATTGTTTCTCTGTAACGTTCGTTATAACAATAAGAATAAAAGCTAAACGCTAAGCATGATGTGCAAAAGTTTCAACAGACAAAATTTTCAAATAGTTTTATTTTTTTCTAGAAAATAGACTTTGAAATTTCGTTCAAATATTCACCTCAGGATACAACTGGCCAGAAATGTCGAAGTCTGTTTTCTGGGAAAAATAAGAAAAATATTAACAGTATGTTGTCTGCTGAATATGACCAGGGAGTGGTAAAGATTGAAGGAAACCAACATACAGTCAAATCTCGTTATCTCGAATTCCAAGGGACTCTCTGAAATACTTCGAGATATCCGTACCTCGACATATCAGATCTGCAGAATTGAGGAAAAATAATTCGAACAACCACATTTAACAATATATATATGTAATTAGACTATTGAAGTTAGGGATATATTGAAAATATTGTGGAAAAGAGGAGAAAATTCTCCTCTTTTCCACAATATTTTTTAACCTGTTGTTAGATTTTCATGTTTAAGTAGGGACAAAATTTTCACTTCGATATAAGCGGTTATTCGAGATGAGTGAGGTCGAGATAACGAGAGTCAACTGTACAATACTCGTACGTGTTACCTGTTTTACCAACCAAATCAAAATAAGAGCTGTCGCACTACAACGTAGCTCACTAGAATGACAGTCCATCAGTAATACAATCTTAGTTTTCCATTAACCAGCTGGAACCGTTTGCTTTTTTGTGTGATGACACAGTCTTACTCAATAACTGTGCCAATGTCCTTTAAGGAACAGAATTCTAGAATTTAGGAATTTAAGGCTGTAGTATGTGAAATCAAAATATCTAATGGCCATATCTATTTGTTTTAGAGTCAAATATCCTCGCAGTGGTATAATCTGATGAATGTTACTGGCCATGACGTAGCATGGAAATCCATTATTTAGTATTGGAATTTCAGTATTCCCCGTGTGGAGTAATGGTCAATAAATATGAACCTGTTTATAATACATGTAATACGCGTCTTTAATACAATCTAAAACGTTGCCTTTTGAAACAAAGTACACATAAACGAAAACAAATTGGAGTCTAGAGTTTAAGTTCTTACAGTTGTCGGAAAAGAAAGTAACTCAAATAACTCTGTATTTGTAACTCTTTCAAAGACAGCTGATGCGATGATGAAATTAATTGTAATCATAAAGTTTGCCATCATGTGTGCCTATACAAAACTGTTGTCCATCACGCTCTGCATTCTGGGTAACAATTGCAGCGGATGACAATTTAAAATAGTTTCTTATTTTGCCTAGAAAATAGACTTTGACATTTCATGAAAATTGTAAGGAGACAATTTGCATAAGACGTCAAAGCCATTTTCGGAAAAAAAAAATCAGAAAAAAAAGTATCATCAATGAGCTTCCGCTGAATTAGTCCAGAGTGCGGTTAAGGTTAAAGATATTAATATCGGAGTGGTTGCAAGTTAACTCTACGATACTTTTAAGAGGTACTTGCAATATATGTTCATGAAAAATATCCTCGAATAATCACAAAAGAAACCCTTCCAAGTTCTCTTGGGCCGTCTAAAATCATATCAACGTACAGGAATATTTGTCTGCATGTCCGTATTATTGTTTAGAGAAAGGTACATCACGTGGAATTTACAAAGCTACAAGTTGTAAGGTAAACGGATACATCTGTGCGGTACATTGTAACTGCCATTTTTGTGACTTTTTGTGACTTTCTATTTGCTTTCCTGCATTCTCAGTTTCCCCACCCCTCTGAAAAAAGGGGTCTACTCTATAAGGAACAAATTCTTTCTTTAAAGAGTAAACCCCTTTTCAAACGGAGACACAAATTTGACAATTACCGGCCCTGAAAGTGTATTTAATTCTCCTTAAATAGAAATGTCCTTATACTTACTTGCAGTCATAACCCCTGAAAGTAAAGAGAAGCAAACATACATTGTATTAAGCATCAATAAAATCATTCAAATTTTAGCAATCTGTAGGTCAATTTACATGTAACAAAAGAAAACTGAAAGACAAGTTTCCTTATAATATTGAGCCAGCTAATGACAAAACCAACAAAATGGATGTGCGCCCTGCGAAGACTCAGATCATACTGGGCATCCGCCCAGTCTGATCTGAGTTTTCGCTATGCGCTCAATGGGTAGCTAAGGACCAAAGCTTTCTTCATACGGACGGCGAAGACTGCGGATGCCAAGTCTGATCTGTCTTCGCTGGGCGCACATCCATTTTGTAGGTTTTGTCGTGCGCTGACTCATATGATTTTGTTTAAAATTGTCAAGAATCATCTTCACATTTCAAAGAATGAAGGAAACATTTTTGCTGTTCCCGTTAACAAGCTACATACATGACAATAAATAAATAGCGAAGACTGTAATTAGTCTGTGCACATGCGCATGCGGATCTGGAGTTTGTTCATTACACATGTTAATTACATGTAGATAAAGGTTCCATATTCCTCGAAAATAAACATCTTATTATCCAAGAAAGGTTTAATTGATATATAGTATGAATATAAGCATAAGATGTAGCATCTCTAGCCTGTAAAATTTCAGTTAGTCTCCCGTTCTTGAACTGGGTCAAATATGAAATGTCTGAATTAATGCTGCCAACATACGAGAATAAAAAAAAAAAATGTTTTCGAAAACCCAATCGCAAAGTCTATATTATGTCTGCCTTTTGTACGTTCTGTGGGCGGCATATTCATTTTGCCATCAACTAAATGTTTGTTGCCGTATAAACCGTAAGTATTCGGACAGACAGCAGCCTGTCATCGCTCTAAGATGTTTTGACTTCCTGTTGACAAAGTGTTTAATTTTGCATCAAGAGCACGCACCTGGTCCGCCTTTGTCTAGAAATGTATCTGACATGATGTTCATACTCTGTGTGTTTGATTACTGACATAATTTACAGACGTTGGCAACAAAAGTTAGACCTTGCAGGTTGAATCAGGAACCAGGTAAATCCTGATCAAACAGCATATATGTGTCTACGATGGTAGGAATAATGAATGAAATGACATGTATTATTCATCACAAAAACATGCCTATATAATATTGACCCCCTCAAACCCCATCTTTATATTTAAACTGGGGTTTACAAGGGTATACATTATTTTTCTTATTTTTGCTCAAATACATGAATTGTGGGTACTCGTTAGAACCGCCTCGCCGAGGCGGTTCTAATGAGTAGCCACAATCTATGTTTTGAGCAGAAATATGAAAAATATCAAAGTTTTTCATTTTGAAAATTTTTAGTTTTTGGAGGTGAAATTTTCTTTATATTTGAATAGGCGTGTTTTCGTAATGTTCTACCAACCTAGACGTAGTTTAGGATACTATTAAACTTAATATAGCTAAACTGTCTCTACTTACAGCAGATCGGAGACCCTGAAAATAGACAAGAAAAGAAACAACATTAACATTTATTAAGCACAATTTAAGCTTGCTGAAGACAATAATGCATGTAGCAGAGACAATGGGAGAGAGTTGTGAATCGATAAAAATTCCTAGGGTTTAACCAATCAAAATACCAAAATGTTCAGTTCCGTTTGAGCTCTATCATGACATCACGAAAATGTGCCTATATAATTTTGACCCCCTTAAACCCCACTTTTATATAGTAAAACTGGGGTTTACAGGGGTATATATTATTTTTCTTATTTCTGCTCTAAAACATAGATTGTGGTACTCGTTAGAACCGCCTCGTCGAGGCGGTTCTAACGAGTACCCACAATCTTTGTTTTGAGCAGAAATATGAAAAATATCAGAATTTTTTATCTGAAAATTTTCATTTTTTGGTGGTAAAATTTTCAGTATATTTGAATAGGCATGTTTTCGTAATGAAAACAATTTCCATGTGCGCTCTATCACGACATTGCTCTAAGTTTCCTTGAGAAACTGTTACAATGGTACAAGTTACTTTTTCGTCTGCACTTTTTTGTAACCTTATCTGTTCAGTTTAGAATCAGAATCAGAATGTTTACTGGTGCTACGTCTTATGCCATTCATTCACCAGTGACATGAGAAGTTAGTCCCTAGCTCTCATAAGAGAGGTAAACCTAGCCACGCCATCCCCTGTACCTTTAACAGAGGTAATAATCGAGTCTGGAAGGGCATTCCAATTTCTGATTGTTTGAGGGAAGAATGAGTCTTGTAAATGTCAGTTCTTGCAGTCAATGAGTGATGATTTCTACTGCGCCTAACTTGGGGGCGGGGGTGGGGGCGGGGGGTGTGCGGGGGGAATAAGATCATCTGTTGGAATGCTCGCAGCACCCTTTAGACTTTTGTACAAAATAATCAGTCTACTGTCTCTCCTCTTTTTCTTGACAGACTCCCATTTTAGCTCTTCCAGTATTCCAGTCATACTCCCAGTTTCAAAGCAGTAGCTGCTAGTAGCAAACCTAGCAGCCCTATTCTGAACTTTTTCGATTTCTTGTCGAAGAACTACGCCTTAGGGATACCAAACACAGCTGCTCATATTCCAAAATGGGGCAAACACGTCCTCTAAATGCCGCCTCTTTTACATCCTGAGGACATTGATAAAGATTTCGTCTCAGGAAACCAAGAGTTCTATTTAAAGAAACCAAAAGTTCTGAACATATTAATTTTTCGTCTACCTGTCTCATCCTCCAACAGAAGGCAAAACCCATGTAAGCCCACAGAAAATAACCAACACTGTGAATACCCAGCACTATATTCAAGTGTTTACCTTCCAACAACTTTGGTATTGTGTTTTACAGAAAGGTGGTATACAGTCGACTCTCGTTAATTCGAACTCGCTTATCTCGAATAACCACTTATCTAGAAGTGAAAATCTGGTCCCTGCCTAAACATGAAAATCTATCAACAGGTAAAAAATATTGTGTAAAAGAGCAATTTCTCTTTTTTCCACAATATTTTCAATATACGTATCTCTAACTTCAAGAGTCCAATCACATATATATTTGTTAAATGTGGTTGTTCGAATTATTTTTTCCTTAATTCTGCAAATCTGATATGTCGAGGTACGTATATCTCGAAGTATTTCAGAGTGTCCCTTGGAATTCGAGATAACGAGATTCGACTGTATATCAATAGCCTTATGTTCTTAACATTCTGCATGCTGGTTAAAAATCTCAGCAGACGTTTTAAATAACGTTCATATTTTTTCCAGAAAATATGCTATGAAATTTCATGCAAATTGTCCTCTAAATTGCATGGATGTCAAAGCCTTTTTTTCGGGAAAAAAAGAAAATATTATCTATTTATCGTCTGCGGAATTAGCCCAGAGTGTGGATAAAGTTAAATTCCGCTGAATATACATTATAACGTATCAACATTATTTATCTTTGGCGCATATTTTTCTGCATTTTTTGTAAAAATAAATAAATAAATAAATAAATAAATAAATAAACTAAACATACATGATTTGGCTATTTCTTCTGCGCGTGCCTTCTTAGCGTTGTATGTCTGTTCAAGAACCTCAAACTCCGCTTCAATTGTGTCCCAACCAGCAGTTACGTAAGCTGTAAATAAAAATTTAACTCCTTATACATGTATATTTTAATGGAGTTATTGAGTTTTCGCGCTAAGGTGACTATCTATTCTGACCAACAGTTTTCATTACGTAAACATGCCTATTCAAATATACTGAGAATTTTTACCACCAAAAATGAAAACCTTCAGATGAAAAAATCTGGTATTTTTCATATTTCTGCTCAAAGCATAAATTGTGGGTACTCGTTAGAACCGCCTCGCCAGTGCGGTTCTAACGAGTACCCACAATCTATGCTTTCAAACAGAAATAAGAAAAATAATGCATACCCCTGTAAACCCCAGTTTTCTATATAAAAGTGGGGTGTAAGGGGGGTCAAAAGTATATAGACATGTTTTGAACTTTCTCAGTGTTGGGACGCGACCAAATGACTAGGTACACGGAGCTTGTCACTGTTTCAGCTCCGAATAAGGTAGGACTTTTTGGAATATCTCTATTCATATCAAATGGAATTTGTTCAAATAAAGCGCAGAGTACGCGGAAAATCGAGCAATTTCTGGTGGTGTAAGCGCTATTCTGCGATCTGGTCTAATTCTCGAGAACATTCGAAGAATGTTTTTGTTGTCAGTCTTGGCTACCGGGACAGTGTACATGAATGTTGACGAAACATATTCTCCGAATGTTCTCGAGAATCAGACTAGATTGCAGAATAGCGTTTTCACCACCAGAAAGAGCTTGACTTTCCGCGTACTCTGCGCTTTATTTGAATAAATCGAGATATTCTAAAAAATCCTACCTGATGCGGAGCTAAAAATAGTAACAAACCCCGTGCACTTAGTCATTTGGTCGCGTGGATTCCCCACACTGATCTATTCGTTTAGTATTAGGCCAAGTCTAACATATGTGTGTTTAGGGTAACATAATAGAAAGTATAGGTTGGGTAGGTAGGAATTTATTTCACATTTTATATAGAATTATAACACAGTTACCAAATATATTTGAACTCTGCACCATAGTTCACATAACATTTTATCAAATTTGTTTGAGTTTAAAAAGTACTGATATAATGGCAAACAATAAAGATCATGATTAAACTGCCCCTGTAGCAATTTGATCAGGATTACACAGTTTGCTGAGACATACTTGTCCAAATATTTAGCATAAATGCGGTAGCATAAATATTTTACCCTAGTAGCACTTGGTTTCGGAAATAAGAAAAACAATGCTAGGTTTCACTAGGAAAATTTGATTGGTTATGGTTACCCTAAACATACATATTTTTTGTTTAGCCTTACTAATGTTAGAGCTCACTTTTGAGTCCCTAGGACATTCATCAAGCAAACAAATATTTATGGGCATTTTAGGGATTTTTTGTATCATGAAAATTTATGTTGTGTGTACTCATTAGCGATTCTAATGAGTACATTCAACGTGCTATTATTTCAAATAAGAGTTAACCCTTGTCATGTTGAATAAATTAAGATGCCACGCCCACTTCTAATTTCCAGATTACTTGATCCTCATTTTTTGATAGAAATTCACATATTTAATGACAAACAGAGCATATCCAGATCAGTTGGCTTCTTCAGAAGCCAACTGATCTGGAAATACACTGTTTGCTAAGACAGGGCATGTCGTGTTCAGCAAGAGAAAGGTTAAAAGAGATCTCTAAACCATCACGAAAACTTGCCAAAATAATTTTGACCCCCTTAAACCCCACTTTTATGTAGTAAAACTGGGGTTTACAGGGGTATACATTATTTTTCTTACTTCAGCTCAAAACATAGATTTTAGGTACTCGTTAGAACCGCCTCGTCAAGGAGGTTCTAACGAGTACCCACAATCTATGTTATTGGGCAGAAATATGAAAAAATATCAGATTTTTATCTGAAAATTTTCATTTTTTGGTGGTAAAATTTTCAGTATATTTGAATAGGCATGTTTTCGTAATGTTATCCTCATTTGCCTACTGACCTGGTGCTATGATTAGTTCTCACGAGTTGGAACAACCGATGTCTGCAGCAAATTTTCATGGTTCGAAAAATATTCGAGCCATTTAAATTCGACTATATGTGTTCAAATAATATACAATGTATATGACTAGCAACTTGTCTGATAATAAGAATCAGTTTTTTTTTTAATAAAGATAGTAAACTTCTTTATGCCGACAAGTCTTTTTGATAAAGTCTCCAATACACATACTGGCTAAGTATTGAGAAAGAGACTAGACTAGCTAAAATATTATACTGTTCATTTTAATGCAAATAAATGGTTTTGTTGCCATATTATTCATTTTAAGGCCTAGTGGCTAGGCTAAGGATATATGTCTCTACCATCACGAAAACATGCCTATATAATTTTGACCCCCTTAAACCCCACTTTTATATAGTAAAACTGGGGTTTGCAGGGGTATACATTATTTTTCTTATTTCTGTTCAAAACATAGATTGCGGTACTCGTTAGAACCGCCTCGCCGAGGCGGTTCTAACGAGTACACACAATCTATGTTTTGAGTAAAAATATGAAAAATATTAGAGTTTTTTATCTGAAAAGTTTAGGTTTTTGGAGGTAAAATTTTCTATATATTTGAATAGGCGTGTTTTCGTAATGACTAGGTAACATCCGACAGAAGTCTCACTAAAAAGGGGAAAAACTAGAAAGGATGTGGTAGGTAATGTGTAAGAAAAGTGTATATCTTCAAAGGCAGACACGTGTTGTTTATCAAGTCTTGTTTAGTGCAAATAGAATATTTGTTCACTTGGTAATTAATAGTCTATAACTATTTTAATTTCCCAAGAAAGCATCAAATCATTAAAATTTTGCCACTGTCTTCTGCAGAACCTCTAGACCTATTCTCTTATCAAATATAGTGAGCAAATTAAAAAAAAAGCAAGTGTTTTGGAATTACATCACGAAAACATACCTATATAATTTTGACCCCTTTAAACCCCATTTTATAAATTAAAACTGGAGTTTACAGGATATATATTATTTTTCTAATTTCTACTCAAAACAAAGATTGTGGGTACTCATTAGAACCGCCTCGTCGAGGTGGTTCTAACGAATATCCACAATCTAAGTTTTTGAGCAGAAATATGTAAAAATATCAGAATATCAATCTGAAAACTTTCAGCTTTTTGCGGTGAAATTTTCAATATATTTGAATAGGCGTGTTTTTGTTATGTAAGAGACCAATTTGCATGAAATGTCAAAGCTTGTTTTTTTTTTTTTTTTTTTTTTTTTTGTTTTTTTTTTGTGGGGATGAGGGTGGGGGCGGGGGCGGGGCGGGAGGAGGAATCAAAATAAAAAAAAACAAAAAAAACACGAATTCGCCTTCAGCTGAGTCCGAATATTTAGGATAAAGTGTATGTACCTCACATAAGATGTAAGAACCTCATAGTGCGTGCGTGCTTGCGTGTGTGTGTATGCGTGTGTGTGCATGCGTGTGTGTGTGTGTGTGTGTGTGTGTGTGTGTGTGTGTGTGTGTGTGTGTGTGTGTGTGTGTGTGTGTGTGTGTGAATGGTACGGACAGGGGATTGTGCTTACCTTTCTCAGCCTGCGCTTGGATTTCCGCCATCTCAGTATCTACATCGTACACTAGAATTAAACAAAGAAAAATTGTGTAAACTCACTAAAATTCCGTTGTTGATGATCATGGTTTGGTGTTTCACGCCCGTCTCAACATTATTTAAGTCATATCGGGACGATGGGAAGAATATAATGAAAGGCTTTGTGAATGAAATGCCGTACAGTCATGAACTGAATTCCGCCTCTAGCGGGATTCAAACCTGGAATTCGTGATCGGAAGTCGGAAGCGCTAACCACTTGGCCACCCGGACACTTAAAAAAAACAGAAAGCGTCACTGTAGTAAATTTAGGGTGAATGTGTGAAGCAATACACCCATTACGAAAACACGCCTGCCTATTCAAATATATAGAAAATTTCACCTCCAAAACTGAAAATTTTCAGATAAAAAACTCTGATAGTTTTCATATTTCTGCTCAAAACAGAGATTGTGGGTACTCGTTAGAACCGCCTCGGCGAGGCGGTTCTAACGAGTACCCACAATCTATATTTTCGAGCAGAAATATGAAAAATAATGTATACCCCTGTAAACCCCAGTTTTACTATATAAAAGTGGGGTTTAAAGGGGTCGAAATTATATAGGCGTGTTTTCGTGTTGCATAGAAGCTTTGGTGTTCGATTGTTCAAATAGGAGTTGCTGAAGACACCACACAAGCCCGAGAGTCAGGGTTGACATATCAGAGTCGGTTTTCTTCGTCGTTCGTCAGTATAGTTTACAATATAAGCAGTTGACACGCAACGTTGAGACAATGTCGCATCAACATCGATGAAACGTCGTTACTTTGCACCGACGTTGATGCGACGCTGTAAAAACGCCATATGCCCGCTGTGTACCATGTAGATCTAGGTCTATTGTACTTCTAGATATATATTTAATCATGACCTTCGCAAGTCGAATATTTGACCGACAACCAATTTGTCATGTTGGACAGCAAAGCGAACAACCACTCAGCCTGCGCATGCACACATTCTTCAGCAAAGCGAAGACCAACTTCAGCCAGCGCGTGCGCACGTTCTGGTTAGGAAGTCCCCTATTTGCATTAATGTGATATATACGCCGCGTTGGAATACAGCATTTATGCCGTATCCGAGTAATGCATGTATAGATCACATTACGAAAACACGCCTATTCAAATATATAGAAAATTTTACCACCAAAAAATGAGAATTTTCATATAAAAAATTCTGATATTTTTCTTATTTCTGCTCAAAACATAGATTGTGATAGCCTCGTCGAGGCGGTTCTAACGAGTACCCACAATATATGTTTTGAGCAGAAATAAGAAAAATAATGTATACCCCTGTAAACCCCAGTTTTACCATATAAAAGTGGGGTTTAGGGGGGTCTAAATTATATAGGCGTGTTTTCGTGATGAGTCTGCGCTTTTGCTCAGTCCGAGCAGGCCTTCTTAGCCCGCTAACAATGTAGAAGGTACTACTATTCTGAAAGGACAGAATGTGCTCCTTTGAATTTGCTTCCAAGAGTAAACCCCTTATCAGAAGAGAAACATAACAATTTTGAAAAGTTAGCCCTTCTCCTGCTGAACACGACATGCCCTAGCAAACAGTGTAGATCCAGATCAGTTTGCGTCTGAAGAAGCCAATTGATCTGGATCTGCACTGTTTGTCATTAAATATGTGAATTTCTAACAGAAACCCGGAACAAGTAATCTGATTGGCTGGAAATTAGAAGTGGGTGTGGCATCTTAATCTATTCAGCATGACAAGGGTTAAGTTACTTGAAAGTGCGTTGATTCCCTTCAGAGCCGATGGTCATATATGGAAGATTCTAATATGGGAGCAAACACCTTCCCTTTAAAAGAGACCCTTTTTCAAAGGGACTTGGCGCCGGCCTCGGTTGCTCAGTTGGATGCGCCGTCCGACTGGAGACCAGGAGGTCGCGGGTTCAACCCCCGCCAAGGTCGGCAACATTCTTTCGTTGAGATTGATCATGAAATATTTTCTACGGTCATTCTCTCCCTTCCGCTGATTCAAGAAGGGCAGTTGTCAGTTTCTGGCGAAAGAATGTGCACAATACTGGTTAACCGCTTAGAGGACTAAGCCTGCCCAGTAAACGTGTGGTTAGGTAAACTGACCGCGCTCAACATGACCCCATTGGGTTGACTGGGCCGTAAAACCTCAACACAAACAAACAAACAAAGGGACTTGGCATGCAGTGAAGCAAACAATCGAGCAATGCGTTTTGTTCTCTATATCCGTATCTTTTGTCAGTGAAAGTTTTCTGCTACACAGAGAGCTGTAATAACAGACGGTTCTATTGGCAGGTGCATTTATTCCATATCACAGAGTCTCATTCCTATTACGAAAACACGCCTATTCAAATATGTAGAAAATTTCACCTCCAAAAAACTGAAAATTTTTAGATAAAAATTCTGATATTTTTCATATTTCTGCTCAAAACATAGATTGTGGGTACTCGTTAGAACCGCCTCGGCGAGGCGGTTCTAACGGGTACCCACAATCTATGTTTTTGAGCAGAAATAAGAAAAATAATGTATACCCCTGGAAACTCCAGTTTTACTATATAAAGGTGGGGTTTAAGGGGGTCAAATTTATATAGGCATGTTTTCGTGATGTAAATCTCTTTTATCATTATCATCTTCAGTAGAAAATTCTGAACTAAATGTAAACAGTGTAGACCCTGATCAGACGCCGGGGTCTGCGGCGTCTGATCTGGATCTACTCTGTTTGTTAATGTTTTTTTCAGGGGACACTGGACTTAAACGGGTTATTGTCTATATAAATATGTATTTGTCTTTCTAGGTACATATTTTTTTTTGTCATATTGGACACAGGTTTTGTGCTCTCCTAAATGGAGGAAATAAAAAGAAATCGATCGATGGATCTGGCTAACGTTTATTGGATGCTGCATAAATGAATTAAAAAGTAAATATCAAATGCCTTATGTACAGGGAATACATCTGCTGAAATAATTAATTGAAACTTACCATCCTGTCCGCCTGCCGCTTCATTGCAATCTGAAAAATAAAACAAAGTAAATAAAAAAAAATGACAATGCAGACTACTTTGTGCTTAGGGAGCAAATTCTTTTCTTTTAGAACATATTTTCAGACGGCGGTTGATCTTTCAAGTGTATAAAGTACCCTTCAATCCTCAATAGCTGTGCTGTTGATGGCTCTAACATTACGAAAACATGCCTATTCAAATATATTGAAAATTTTACCACCCAAAATAAAAATTCTCAGATAAAAATTCCGATATTTTTTTATTTCTGCTCAAAATATAGATTGTGGGTACTCGTTAGAACCGCCGTGGTGAGGCGGTTCTAACGAGTACCCACAATCTATGTTTTTGAGCATAAATAAGAAAAATAATGTATACCCCTGTAAACCCCAGTTTTAGTAAATAAAAATGGGGTTTACGGGGGTCAACATTATATTATACTTCTATTGCAGTTTCTTGTCGTTGTTCGTTCCTTTTGCTGTAAAGTGACATTTTGTGATGCAGGTTTGTGTCACTCAGCCCTATTCCGTATCTTGGTAGGGTTGTGTTCTGTGATCGTAGCCATTTATGGGTATTCCCACATTTACACTGCATTACGAAAACATGCCTATTCAAATATACTGAAAAGTTTACAACCAAAAAATGAAAATTTTCAGATAAAAAAATTCTGATATTTTTCATATTTCTGCTCAAAAGAGGCGGTTCTAATGAGTACACACAATATGCTTTTGAGCAGAAATAAGAAAAATAATGTATACCCCTGTAAACCCCAGTTTTACTATATAAAAGTGGGGTTTAAGGGGGACGTCAATATTATCCAGGCATGTATTCGTGATGGTATCGAATCGAAATGCATGTTTATACTTGTTCATCATCATCATTTTTTTTTTTTTTTTTTTTTTTTTTTTTTGCAAATTACGGTTTAGCATTGTTTCATTTACGACAAACGAGATGACTGAAACTTTCCCATGGTTAATTTTCCGTTTCTGAGCAGCAATATTTCTTCTGCACCAGCATACATTGTATACGGTGTTTACGTTTGGCAGTATCAGCCTGTTCTGAGTACATTGTATCAGGGCTTTATCGAACGTGGAAGACTGTTCACTACAAGACTGTGGACTCAGGGATACCAAAGTATTGGTGTCAAAACTTAAGAAGTTCTTTGCTAGGCGTCATGACCTTGTCAGTTCATACTTAGCGGCTGTTTCCAGACTGATGTCCGATATTTTTGCCACAGCCAAGGCATAAACAGGCTTTCTAAACATCAGCCATTACTATTCCCATATAGTCCTAATCTCTGTTCAGACCAATAGGCATGGTGCACGTGGCGGAAGCATTAATACCAAGTACAGTAGAACTTCAATGGCTCGAACCTCGATGGCTCGTTTACCATGGACGAGTCGAAAACGTTCTTGAGTCCGCAGGGATTTCCTCAAAATACGATATACGGATAATTTAGGGAGATTTTCTTCTTTTATCTTGTAAATGTATGTTGTGTGTACTCATTAGAATCGCCTAGGCGATTCTAATGAGTACACACAACATACATTTAAAATATAGAACACCGAAAAGATATCCCACAATTACCTCCATTGTGCCTCCTGGTGTGGCACTAATAGTAACCTTCCGAGGCTCGAACTACCGCTGTCTCGAACAAATTTTCATGGTCCCAAAGGGGTTCGAGCCATCGAAGTTCGACTGTAATGCTTACTTTCCTTGGACGCCTGATTATACCCCATCTACTTTGGGTCCACGTCTGTCTGTCTGAACATTTCTTCTTTCTGTATAACGACTTCATAACTTTCCGAAAAACGCATTTGGTATGTCTACCGCGGACTCATTATAATGAGTGTCAAAAGACGATAAATCATAAAATACCATCTTACCATTAATGACTTCCATCAAATATCTCAGGGCTTGTTCCATCTGTCCAATGATTTCTGCAAGTAAACCCATATACATGATATAAAATCAAATGAGCTGAACAACTTAATTTATATACCGTCGAAGTTCAGTGGCTCGAATATTTATTAGACCATGCAAGTTTGTTTTAGAAATGGGTAGTTTGAGCTAGTGTGGGAAATCGGGAGACGAATGGGGATAATTTAACATCACGAAAACACGTCTATATAATTTTGAACCCCTTAAACCCCACTTTTATATAGTAAAACTAGGATTTACAGAGATATACATTATTTTTCTTTTCTGCTAAAAACATAGATTGTGGGTACGCATTAGAACCGCCTCGTTGAGGTGGTTTTAATGTGTACCCACAATCTATGTTTTGAGCATTAATAAAAAAAAAATATTATTTTTGTTTTAATGAAAATTTTCCTTTTTTGGTTGTAAAATTTTCCAATTTATTTGAATAGGCGTGTTTTCATAATGAGGATGTCTTTTTGATCTTCTACAAAATCATGGTACATGTTTATTGAAAGTCCTCATTAGAATCGCCCCAATGAGACGATTCTAATGAGTACACACAGCAAACTTTTAAATCATAAAATAAAGAAGTTTTCCTAAAATATTTCTAAATATTTGTTTTCTTGAGGTATCGAAAGAATTTCCTATTCACCAAAAATTGAGTTCAAATAAGCCACGGTAAACAAAACATCAGTTCTCGAGTACATGTAACTGACGTTTTTCTGTGTTCTAAATATAGCATAAACGTTTACTCATTTAAGGCTAGCGTCCGATAAAAGGGACACTGGCAAACAGTTTAGACCCAGATCAGACGCCGCAGAACGCGGCGTCTGATCAGGGTCTACACTGTTTGCATTAAGTTCAGAAATTTCTACAAAACATGATAATAATAAAAACTAACCAGGCACCCCTTATATAGGAATAAGACAGGTCCATAGAGCTAAGGTAGAAGATTCCACTCGGCATAAATGAGTTAAAGGGAACAGATACGGTTTCAAGGGAAGGTCGGCAAAACAAATTTGATAATGCCAAGCTTGGAAGTGTGTCTATTCTCACTAAAGCATAGCCCAAGATAAGGTGGTTTTGATTTCAATCATGAAAACATACATAGTGGGTACTCATTAGAAGCGTCTCTAATGAGTATCCACAACATTTGTTTTCATACATTTATAAGATAAACTGTGCCCTGATAACCCCTATTACCTGGGCTATGTAATCTGGCCTCGGTGGCTCAGTTGGATGCGCCGTCCGACTGGAGACCAGGTCGCGGGTTCAACCCCCGCCGAGGTCGGCAATATTCTTTCGTGGAGATTGATTATGAACTACTTTCTATAGTCATTCTCTCCCTTCCGCTAATTCAAGAAGGGCACTTGTCAGTTTCTGGCGAAAAAAATGTGCACAATACAGGTTAACCGCTTAGAGGACTTAGCCTGCCCAGTAAACGTGTGCTTAGGCAAACTGATCGCGCTCGACATGACCCCATTGGGTTGACTGGGCCGTAAAACCTCAACAGAAACAAACCTGGGCTATGTTAAAGTCTTTATTGTATTTTGCATTTTCACAGGCTAGTCAGGCCTCTTAGTAAATGTCAAATTACTAACAGTTGCAAATTATTCTTGCTTCACATAGCTGAGCATGAAAAATGCTTCATAACCTCGGGGCAAGAACTGCTGTGGCTAGCTAACAGTCTATGTAATCCCACAACTGTGTAGACTAATCATCGTGGTCGTGACTAGACTGTGTGTATGAACGTTTTCTGTTCGCACAGAAGACCCCATTTTGTTGGGCGAAAATTTTGACGTTAGAATGCTTGACAAAATTACAGCATATAATGATATATTTTCTTATTTTCCCAAAAACTGGCCCCGAGGTTATAAAACTTTTTTCATACTCAACTCAACTGAACATGAAATTTCAGTTGGTCATAAAAATAAAAATACCATTAATCAAAACTTTTTTCATGCTCAACTCAGCTGAGCATGCTCAGCTGAGTTGAGCATGAAAGAAGTTTAAAAAAAAAATGTAAATATTTTAAGATTTATAAGCAAAATAAATTTCATGCTCAGCTGAGTTGAGCGTGAAAAAAATTTTATAACCTCGGGGCCGAGTCTGATTCAGAGCAGTGATTTAAACAAAACTACATGTGTTGTTGCTATTTTTAAAACTTGCTGTCTATATTTATACTTGTGCCATTATACTAATCAATTATTTGTAATAGAATAACGTCAATATTCACTTCTGACGTCATCATCAGCGTTATGCTTTCGTAAAGTCCTTCGACTGTCGTCAGGAAAGGTTGAAGAAATCTCTTTCTCTCTCTCTCTCTCTCTCTCTCTCTCTCTCTCCCTCTCTCTCTCTGTGTGTGTCGTCAGGAAAGGTTGAAGAAATAGAGGTAATTTAAAACTATCATCCCTTTCCTCTCTCTCTCTCTCTCTCTCTCTCTCTCTCTCTCTCTCTCTCTCTCTCTCTCTCTCTCTCTCTCTCTCTCTCTCTCTGTGCGTGTGTGTGTGTGTGAGGGGGTGAAGGGGTGGTGTTAATAAGTGATAAACTTTGTACTGAGAACCTCTTACTTTTGCACAGGAAGCTGAAATGCATGTCCACAATAACTGTGAACACATAAGTAGTGTGTGTGGCATGTGTGCGTGTGTGCGTGTTTGTGTGTGTTCATTGACCTCAAGCGTTATTCCATTTAGAATATATTTGAAGTCCAGAAAAAAAAGTTTTTTTTTAAAGAATGTACCATCAGTTTATCGTTTGCTTATTAAGCATAGAGTGTGCTAAAAGTTATAAAAGATTAAAATATTACCCTGGTAATATGATTCAGCAGGTGCGTTCTCTCCGAGGGTCTCCATAACGTGCCAGAGATAAAGTCCCGTGCGTTCTTCGGATTTGTCGCAAAGAAGTTCGTAATCTTCTTCACCTTTTTCCCCCTCTTTTCCTTCCGGTTTTTTGTCCCCCATCTTGTCACCAGATCCAGACCCTTCTGGTGGCCCTTGTCCACTGCCATCATTAGGTTTTGGACCACCACCTTGGCGTTTCAGCAGATTTACTGAAAATATTTACCCAAATCGAGACATCTTAAATACTTGCCGTATGTCTCCTATTATTTGAAAGACAACGAAAACAAGCCTATTCAAATATATTGAAAATTTTACCACCAAAAACAGAAACTTTTTAGATAAAAGTTCTGATATTTTTCATATTTCTGCTCAAAGCATAGATTGTGGGTACTCGTTAGAACCGCCTCGCCGAGGCGGTTCTAACGAGTACCCACAATCTATGTTTTTGAGCAGAAATAAGAAAAATAATGCATACCCCTGTTACTATATAAAAGTGGGGTTTAAGGGGTTCAAATTATATAGGTATATTTTCGTGATGGTTCATTCTACTATTTGTCGACATATCTAAAATAAATCGATGATGTGTGGCAAACAACGTAACGTAGATCACGCGCAAGTGCCTTGTTCTGTGGCGTCTTATCAGGGTCTTCATTATTTGCTCAGCCTATCTGTCCCGATATTAAGGGTTATTATGATATCGCAAATAAACAACAGAAATGTTATTATGAGACAATTAACGCTTGGAATGCTTGGGAAAATATCAGCAGACGACATTTTGAAATATAGAAATGTTAAGAGACAATTAACGCTTGGCATGCTTGGAAAAATATCAGCAGACGACATTTTGAAATATAGAAATGTTGGGAGGCAATTAACGCTTGGAATGCTTAGAAAAATATCAGCAGACGACATTTTGAAATATTTTGTTTTATTTTCCCAGAAAACAGACTTTGACATTAAATACTAATTATCTGCTTAGGAGACAATTTGTATGAAATATTAATCCAAAACATCAACCTAGAAAATATATTTCGATAATTCTTGCAATTTGGTTCCAGGGAGACGATTTTGCATGAAATGTCGAAGTTTATTTACCGGGAAAAATAAGAAAACATCATCAGTTTGTCATCTGCTGAATCTGCCTGGAGGAATGTTATAGGAATTGTTGTGGTCTTGCCAAGGCATCACGAAAACCCCCTATATAATGTTGACCCCCTTAAACCCCACTTTTATAGCGTAAAACTGGGGTTTATAGGGGTATACATTATTTTTCTTATTTCTGCTCAAAAACATAGAGTGTGGGTATTCGTTAGAACCGCCTCGTCGCGGCGTCTAATCAGGGTTTACACTCTTTGCCAGTGTCCCTTTTAAGGGACAATAGGCTTAAATGGGTTTAGGGGAGTGGATATACATGACAGAGTTCCCGCCCTTTTCACAAGGGAGAAAACGTTTGTGACTTTATATTTGCTTTCTTGCACACCTACCGGTCCCTTCGAGAGTACTTTTTTTCTTTCAGAATAGGCCCCTTTACAAAAGGGGGCGGGGGCTAATTTTGATCATATTGCATTGTAGTGAAGGGTGTTGAAAGCCTTATTAATATTCTCATGTGTAGGAGAGGCTACATTAATATGATTTGAAGTAAATAGATTGTGGGTACACATTAAAATCAAACTTCCAGCTAGGAAAAACTCTTTCCGAGGTCGACGACTAAGTAGCGACTTCTCCCCGAAAATGTAAGACAAAAGCGTCTTGGTAAGTAATGTCGAAGGGACAATTTTCGTTCCACTTCTAATACGCATTGTAATAAAATCCATTAATACCGCATCTACCCTATGAATTCGAACATGCAAGCCTGAACAAACAGTATAGACCCAGATCAGACACGGCAGAAACGACCTGATCAGTTTTTATAGTGTTTGTCATTAATCCAGAATTTTTGCATCCACAAGACTAGGTATACGGTAAAGTGGACCTGTTAAACTTTAGTATAAGTTTGTAAACGGGTTAAGGTGTCCAAACCCTTAGATAAATGCGGAAATTTCTAAAGTTACTTTGTTTAAACCATAATAAATTTGAATGGTATTGCAGATACCGTTTTTTTTAAACTTTGACATCGCATTCGACAATACCAAACAACAAAGACATACATGCGTGAAAGCAAACATGCAGTGAAATCCAGTTTATATGCAGGCAAACAAAATCAAACATTAAAGGTGCTTGGAATAGTCTTAGACTTGCCTGTTCGCAAATGTGACTCACCTAAAGCACGGAGCTCATCTAGTTCGTTGAGTTTATCCACATTCTTCTTGCTTACTGTCAGCAGATTAGCCTTCTTAGCTAGAAAAAAAAAAAACAACAAAAAAAAACAACAAAAAAACAATAATTAGCCGGTGCAAAGAACGACGTCAGCACAGAATGTCTTACGTAAACACTTAACTCTTTCACTGCCAAAGGCGAAAATAATAGGCTTTTGCAAACAGCACATCACGAAAACATGCCTATATAATTTTGACCCCCTTAAACCCACTTTTATACAGTAAAACTGGGGTTTACAGGGGTATACATTAGTTTTTTTTATTTCTGCTCAAAACATAGATTGTGGGTACCCGTTAGAACCGCCTCGCCGAGGCGGTTCTAACGGGTACCCACAATCTATGTTTTGAGCAGAATTATGAAAAATAGCAGAGATTTTTATCTGAAAATTTTCAGTTTTTTGGAGGTGAAATTTTCTATATATTTGAATAGGCGTGTTTTCGTAATGATAGATCCAGATGAGACGGCTCATAATGAGCCATCTCACCAGGATCTACGCTGTTTGACATTCAGTTTTTTTTCAACTTTACATATAAACTTCTTTCTAAGCGATGATTTGTTTAAAAAAAAAAGCAGACGACAAATGTCGTCTGAAATTTGGCACCGAAAGAGTTAATACTTTTATCCCTGAGTTTCTGCAATTAATTTTTCCTCTTTGAATTTGGATACGCCCATCTTTGCAGAGGAATATTAGGCTAAAACCAAAATCGACTCATAAGGATCTACACTGTTTGCGTATTTGTTTTGGTCCTTCGGACTGAAAAGCTGGATAATTTTTTTGGCAAACGACTTTTCTTAAATTTTTTCTTACTTTCGAGAGAAAATAGGTTTGAGATTAGTGAATACAAATTGCCTCCTTACTTTTCTCATAGAATAAGACGAAAACATATCAATTTATCGACTGAATTTGCTCAGGGAAGAACAAAGCCTTATATATATATATATATATATATATATATATATATATATATATATATATATATATATATATATATATATATATGTGTGTGTGTGTGTGTGTGTGTGTGTGTGTGTGTGTTATGTGAACCGCCGAGGCGGTTCTAACGAGTACCAACAATCTGTTTTGAGCAGAAATACGAAAAATATCGGAGTTTTGTATCTGAAAACTTTCAGTTTTTAGCGGTGAAATTTTCTATATATTTGAATAGGTGTGTTTACGTAATGGTATACATTGTACGAGTTTTCAAAGTAGTTTTCGTAGTTTTCAATGAGCGCCTGCGTGGGATCAGTGTAGTTGAGAAATTGTCTTGAGGCGAGACGCTGACAAAATTGCACAGATGAGCTGAAATGTCGTGGTGTTCACGTTCAGCGGAAGAGATAAGGGTTGCATTAACCAAATAAACTCCAGTTTTAAGAAGATTTTATTAAATATTTGTAATTATATTTGAATAAAAAACACTTTTCAAATCGAACTTTAGAATAAAAAACACAAATATATATGTAAGGTCGCGTCACACAAAATATGTGTCCATATATACTGAACTTAATGTTCTTTAGAATTAGATAAACAAAATAATCCGATTAAATATAGGAGAAAATAAATGAGAGACATAGCCATTTGTATGCCAACAGTACGTATACGTAAATCCCTAAAGCGATGTGCAAAAATTGTAGCAGACGACATGCTATTTTATATTTTTTTTTTTAATTTACAGAGAAAGTAAATCTGGACATTCCGTGTGAATCGTCTGCTAGATGGCGATTCACATGAGATGTCAAGACTTATTTTCTTTGGAAAAAAAAATCGTCTGCTGCAGTTGTGATTGGCGCTTTAAGGGTTAAGTATTCGGACAGCCAGGTCTGGGCAAACAGTGTAGTCCGAGATCAGACGCCACAGAACGCTGCGTCTGATCAGGATCTAAACTATTTAGCGCTCATGTAGCAGTTTATAACACACCTTCACAGGTACTCTAATGGGTTTGTTCAAAATTTAGGATAAGTATGGTTACGAGCTATTGTGTCAAAATACATATAGTACCGTAATAACCCTAAATATTGGGACTGATAGGCCTGCGCAAACAATGTAGACCAAGATCAGCCGCCGCGGAACGCAGCGTCTGAGGAAGGTCTGCGTTGTTTGCCGATCATCCAGAAATAGTTTAGACATATCGACATGTCATAAACTTTTAGGAAAAGTATGGTAAGTAGTCAAAGTGTCCGAATATTTAAGGTTAATAGGGTAAACACAATGTAAATCAATGCGGCAGTGTACTAACTCCCTAAACTTACATTTAAACTGATCCAAGGACCGTCTATCCCTGAAGGAACGCTTATTTAGTTCCTGCAAAGAAAGAGAACCAGATGAGAGACTATACAAAACGTTGGCACCCATACATGAAAAAGCAATTTGGAAATCTTCAAAGCTCAATTACTTTCTTATTTTTTCCATCATATTTTGATCAATTTGCGTCAAGATGCATTGTATGTAGAACGTCTCCCCGTACATCATCATAGTGTAGATTATATTTCATTTTCTTTGGGATCATTGGGCCCATAGTGGTATATTTGAAAATGCTCATGTATACGCTAGAGGGCGTAAGCAGTGTTGCAAACTTCATTTCTGCTTATGAAGAGTTTCAATAAAACCGAGACTCCCATTTTCTATCCGTAGTGTGTTCTTTGTTTCCAACGCTAGAGGGCGTAAGCAGTGTTGCGAACTTCATTACTGCTTATGAAGAGTTTCAATAAAACCGAGACTCCCATTTTCTATCCGTAGTGTGTTCTTTGTTTCCAAAAGCAATCTTGTGACGTTTATTTATTTCATGTCTGAGTAGTCTATCTCGGAAGTGTGTTCGTTCAATTATTATCGTTATTATTATTATTATTATCGTTATTATTATTATTATTATTATTATTAATATAATCATTATTATTATTATTATTATTGAATGACTCTTATTTTGTGAATTTTATCAATGTGTAAGCTCCGCGAATCACTACCTAATTTTGAGTGATTGGTCGGAGTTAACACATTGAGTAAAGCTTGATGTTAAGTTTGTGAATGATTTGCCAGAGTTTGCACAGCGATAAAATCTGCAAAAAATAACATTCCTTATAATTCCAACTTTGTCATCAGAATGCTACAACTGTTGCCAAAATGTCAGTCTTTGAGATGGCGGAAGGAAAATAGAGCCAAAGGATACGTGCTCTGGACTTTGTTGAAGTACAAAACTTTTCCCTCTACCTTGCACATAACGAAAACATGCCTATTTATTTTTAACCCTTTAAACCCCCCTTTTATATAGTAAAACTGGGGTTTACAGGAGTATACATTATTTTTTTTTATTTCTGCTTAAAACATAGATTGTTGGCACTCGTTAGAACCGCCTCGCCGAGGCGGTTCTAACGAGTACCCACAATCTATGTTTTAGGCAAAAATATGAAAAATATCAGAATTTGTATCTGAAAATATTCAATTTTGGAGGTGAAAATTTCTATATGTTTGAATAGGCGTGTTTTCGTAATGAAATTGCGTGAAATGTGTATAAAGAGGAGTAGGATTTACAATACACACGTTTTCCATGTTACATGAAAAGTTAAAGAAAAAACAAATAAAAAACAAAAAAAAAAAAACAATTACGTAAATCAACAATACCTCTTAAAATACGAAATATAATTTAGATTGAAAAAAGAAAACATACAGACAGAAAAATAATAACTCAACTATCACTAAGGTGCACGAATGTGTATAGATTTTTTTTCTACCCCATATGGTTGAAGACCTACGGCGATTCAAGAGTTACAGCCCTTTTTTCGCTACTTGTCACATATATTGACATCGGCGTTGCCTCTGTTAAAGAAAGTTGGCATTTGACAAGTCTTTAGGCTAGATCTTGTAGATAATAATGTGTATGCGAATTTTTATGCCCACCTCATTACGAAAACATGCCTATTCAAATATATTGAAAATTTAACCACCATGAAAATGAAAAGTTTTAGATAAAAAATTCTGATATATTTCGTATTTCTGCTCAAAACATAGATTGTGGGTACTCGTTAGAACCGCCTCCATGAGGCGGTTCTAACGAGTATCCACAATCAATGTCCATGAGGCGGTTCTAACGAGTATCCACAATCTATGTTTTTGAGCAGAAATAAGAAAAATAATGTGTACCCCTGTAAACCCCAGTTTTACTATACAAAAGTGGGGTTTAAGGGGGTCAAAATTATATAGGCATGTTTTCGTGATGATATACCGTACTCGTATATTTGAAGACCTGTGCGATTTCCGTATTTTCAGACATTCGGCCTCGGCATTACCTTGTTCAATGAAAAGTGGCATATGACAAGACTCTTGGCTAGATTTTGTCGGTTTAACCCATTAAAGACCAAATAAACTCTGCCACACTTTATATTGGAAGAGTCCATTTTCGATTTTAGATGTGCCAGGCTATATAATGTAGATATTCCTAAAAAAATGGTTGAATTATTTGTAGATAGACTGGCTCCAGTCGTTTCTGCATTTTTTTTTTTTATTTTTTATTTTTTTTTTTTATTTATTTTTTTTTTTTTTTTGCCATTCATTATCACTTCCTGTATCTGTATTTGTCTCTTTAATCCCATTTCACTGTTTTACTACAGAAACTATCTTTTCCACTAAGGGACATAACTTATCAAATCATTATAAGCTGTACTAGATTGTATACCTTTGAAAAGAAAGGAGAAAATGACAGAAAAGTTAGAGTCTGGAGACAGACTATATTTGTAGACAATGGAGACCCAGATCAGACGCCCAGAACGCGGAGTCTGTTCTGCACGGTTTTCTAGTTACCCGTTTAGGAGTCTCTAGTCTTCAATGGGTTAAGCGCTATGGGCATTTTCACTAACTAACCACGGACGGACAGACGGATTCACAAGGTGATAATAGGGCACTCTTCGGAAGTCAACCTTTCAATTGGTTGAATTGTCTGCGGGTCGTTCAATAACGACAACAGAATTAACATGCCTGAACTAGAAAAGAAAATATATATATATATATATATATATATATAAAAAAAGAACAATATCTGGTAATTTACTTTTACGCATTCTTAACACACTAAACAGAAGACAGTAAGAGGCAGTTAGCGGATTTGCGGCTTAAATACATATAACAAACCATCTCCGATCAGACGGTATGTTTCCTTAGTAGCTTTGTCTAACACACACACACACACACACACACACACACACACACACACACACACACACACACACACAATGTGGGGACTGGGGACGTAGGTAAGTGAGTTGGGCAGGGAGGGGCCTTGTTTATTTTCATACGAATTTTCTCCTGTTGCCGTAAGTAGATGATTGGATTCACATGCATGTCAAGTAGTCATGCTGTTTAATCAAATCAATACAGAGAGAGAGAGAGAGAGAGAGAGAGAGAGAGAGAGAGAGAGAGACGGAATACCTGGGCCGTGTTGTTCAAAGTATCGTTAGCTTATAAAGCTCATTAATGAAATGACAAACTTGTTAACTGTTGTGACTAAGGTATTTTCAAATACATTGATATTTTATTTTTGCTACTTTTTTTTCAGCAAAAACTACCGATGTATTTGCCATACATGTATTATTATGGCGTGATATACGTTGCAATATTATATCTGGTAATATATTTGTTCTATATTAAAATATGACTTCTACAATAAGATATTTATGGCCAATAAAATATACATTTATTTGCAAAATAAATATTTATTGACAATGAAATATATTTATCGGCAGTCATATATATCTATTGACAATAATTTTTTTTTTTTTTCTGTATTAAGGGTAGTTGTTCTATAATAAGCATATTAATCGGCAACAAATGATATGTATTGGCAATAAAAACATATTCCATTACGAAAACATGCCTATATAATTTTGACCCCCTTAAACCCCACTTTTATATTGTAAAACTGGGGTTTACAGGGGTATACATTATTTTTCTTATTTCTGCTCAAAAACATAGATTGTGGGTACTCCAGTTTATGTTTTTGAGCAGAAATACGAAAAATATCAGAATTTTTATCTGAAAATTTTTATTTTTTGGTGGTAAAATTTTCAGTATATTTGAATAGGCATGTTTTCGTAATGCATTCAAAATAAAAATAAATGTTTGATAAAATCAATGTTATATTTATTGATTCAGTATGTTGTCTGTTAACCATTATTGTACACATTCTTTCGCCTGGAACTGACAACTACCCGTCTTGAATCAGTGGAACGGAAAGAATGACCGTAGAAAATATTTCATGATCAAATCCCCAAGAAAGAATGTCTCTAGATGATAGTTGATGTTTTCTTTATTTTTCTCCAAGTAAACATGTGTTGTGGATACTCTTAAGACGTGCCTTGCACAGGCGCTTCTAGTGTGCACCCATAACATATGATTTCATGGAGAAATAAGAAAAATGTCGATACTTTGGTCGAAAAATGCGCTTTATCTAGAGCTCTTGCTATGACGTGTACAGTTCACTTAGGCGGGTTGACGTAATTAGTTTGCAAAGACATTTGATTGGTATGCAAGTCTGCAATATGCGGCGTCTGATCTGAGTCTACATTGTTTGCCACCCATTCAGCAGTTTTAGACACACCATCAGGGCCCAGTTGTTCAAAGCATCGTTAGCTTAACGAGCTCGTTAGTGGTCAAAATGTTAACTGTTCTAGTAAGTACAATATCTAATTCACAGGTAATTTTGCTGAAAAAATGTGAGTAGCTTTTGCAAATGCAAAAGCTACTCACTTTTTTTCAGCAAAAATATTAGCATATATGCCATATTTAATATCAAAGTTTTAACGATACGTTAACTAACGACATCGTTAGTTTCGAACAACTGGGCCCAGGCTTTCAAATAGACTCGTTCATATTTTAGGATAAGTATGGGAAGTAGTTAAGGTGTGAGAATAATTAGGATAAATACGATATTACAATAAATGATATTTGAACCTCATTTCTCTTTCGTCTGCTGCTGATGTGAATAGTGTAAAGGAACAGATATACGTCTTAGTGCATGTACATACGCCAAAATCAAATTTCTTTTTTTTTTTTTTTTTTTTTCCTTTTTTTTTTTTTTTTTTTTTTTTTCCTTTTTTTTTTTTTTTTTTTGGCTTGAAATTGCCTGTTGATAAGAGATATAACTATTAGATAAAATAATAATAATAATGATAAGTGATGTCCTGCTTGATTGCAATGGTCAAACTTTGGTGAAACAGCACTATTCATGTATTGGAAAAAAAACTATTATTCGAGACTTTTCGAAACCTTTGAAGTTAAAGGCGGTTGCTGCTTTGAAGTCTGTATACGCTGATTTCAAATTCAGTAAAATTCCGCTAACAAGACCACTCGAAAATAAGACCACTCCGCTGTTAAGACCAGCTTTTGATAGACTCAAATGGGGTATTCTTGTAATTCTACAAAGCTCTAGATAAGAGGGGGGGGGGGGGGGGGGGTATCTGCATTATATTTTTTATTAGTATTTCTTTACCAAAATATGTTGTGGTACTCATTCGAAACGCCTCGACGGGCCGCTTCTAATAAGTACCACAGCATTTTTTTAGGAGAAATAAGAAAAATATCAGTATTTCTAGCTGAAAAAGAAAAAAAAAAAAACTTATCTGGAGCTGTGTTCTACATTATAAGACCACTTGTAGGCACTATCGAAGGTGGTCTTAATAGCCGAATTTTATTGTATTAGCAAATTATATTATTGTTATTATTTTGTAACTTTTCCAAAAATATAGGACTTGATATGTCGTGCAAATCGTCTCGCATGAAATTTTAAGTCCTATTGTTTCGAGAAAAAAAAAATCACCGTTTTCTTCAAATTGTCATCAGCGTGCTGACGGTTAACTTTTGTTTTTGATGTTGTTGTTATTTTACAAATCTGTGGAGACATATTAAAGTATTAAAGTATAACAGAGTTATCAGATTCTCGAGTCAAGGGAGTTTTGTGAAGCTGTACAATATATCAAAAAAAGAAATGTAACTTACCGGGAAGGCTGAAACTATGCCAATAAGTACAACCAAAGCCAACAATATAGTTAGACGGCTCATGTTGAAAAGTTGAAGAAAGATGCCAAGTAAACCAGTGAAATGAAAGCGATCAACCTTTACAAAAAGAGGTCTATTGCTGGACAGCGGCGTTGGCCTTTTATACTATCAGCATTAAAGTACACGATACGGGTGATTGAAGCCTATGGCTTTGAAAAGATTAATTTCCACCCTCTTGTCCACTTCAAGATTGACGTAAGTACCGGGTAAACACATAAGATGAACGTGTCAAGAGAAAAAGGGACTTCGGACTTTCCGTCGAGTCAACGTTCTAGTGTGCATGCGAAGCACACGTCTATCATCTCTGTAATCGATGTTTCCTTTTGACCTTTCGCTTACGAGAGCGAACAGCATAGGTTCTGGCGAGACTGCGCTGAAGCGCAGGCTCGCCTGAACCTTTGCTGTTCACATATGCTAAAACGGCCCTTTTTTCCATGGCGCAGCTCAAATAAGTATCGTGTTTTCTCTAAATATACGGACACATTACTTCTTATCATACTTGCTTTAAAAATTGAAGAACTCATTTTTCTACATGTTGATGTTTCTGAAATCGCTGGATGTGTATCGAACAGCATGCAACCTGATCCGACGCCGGTGTCTGCTTGCTGGGGCCTGTCGGTCCCAATGCTCAGGGCTAAATCGGTTACTATAAGACACTTTTCGCAAAATATTTATAAGAAGGCAAACATTACCTTTTATCCTGAGTATTCGGTAAAATAGGTCTGAGCAAACAGTGTAGACACAGATCAGATAACGCAGAACTCGGCGACTGACGGGTCTGCACTGTTTTCCAATCATCCAGCAATTTCTAAATATTAAGAAAAAGTAGCAAAAAAAACAAAAAAAACAAAAAAAAAACAGACTTGTACAAACTTTAGGGTAAGTTTTTAAACAGGTTAAGTGCCCGAATAAATAAGGTACTTGCGAAAAGCATTTATTATTCAGCAAACAATAGAGCAATCAACCCACGCTTTCTGCAACCAAACCAATATTTCGAAATGTTTGCCAGATTTGACTCATGTATGTGTGCCTGTGACAGCCTTGACTTCGTACATTAATTTAACACGCCTATGTGAAATTTACACTTCTTAACCATACTTCCACTTCACGATAAGTCGGTTCTTAACCAAAATTATTATATATTGTTTTTGTTTTTGTGAAGAACTACGTAAATTATTTATTTCTGAGATATCCCTATGTTAGACATGGCATTTAAGCCATGCATTTCACCATACAATATGGGGAATAAGCACAAATTTGGTTATTACGCAATTAACGCATATTTATACAGTAACACCGGTTGCAAAAAAAAAAGTAGCCAACCCATTGAAATCATTACGAAAACATGCCTATTCAAATAGACTGAAAATTTTACCACCAAAAAATGTGAAATTTTTCAGATAAAAAATTCTGATATTTTTCACATTTCTGCTCAAAACATAGATTGTTGGTACTCATTAGAACCGCCTCAGCGAGGCAATTCTAATGAGCACCCACAATCTATGTTTTTGAGCAGAAATAAGAACAATAATGTATACCCCTGTACACCCCAGTTTTACAACATAAAAGTGGGGTTTAAGGGGGTCAAACTTTTATAGGCATGTTTTCGTGATGGCTGGTTTAAGAACAGCTATTTTCATGCATTGAATTTGAAGCGTCTTTTCCTTCCAAAGAATCCCCCTTTGCAAATATATTTATACTAATCCTGGGACTGCTTAAAATCGGCTCTCATACACATCACGAAAACATACCTATATAATTCTTACTCCCATAAACTCCACTTTTATATAGTAAGACTTGGGTTTACAGGGGTATAAATTATTTTCTTATTTCTGCTCACAAACATAGCCGAGGTAATTCTATGTTTTGAGCAGAAATATGAAAAAACCCAGTTTTTTTTATCTGAAAATTTTCAGTTTTTTGGAGGTGAAATTTTCTATATATTTGAATAAGCGTGTTTTCGTAATGAGTGTGTTAAAGATATGAAATATACAGACGAACTTCAATAGCTCGAACACCGATGGCTCGTTTACCCTGGCTAATTCGAACTCGCTTTTGAGTTCCTACGAAATTCTTTCGATAGCTCAACAAAATAAATAATTAAGGTAATTTTCTTGTTTTATCATGAAATGGTATGTTGTGTGTACTCATTAGAATCGCCTCATCGAGGCGGTTCTATTGAGTACACTTAAAACCATTAGTATCTAGAAGATCGAATAATATCCCTAAATTATCGCCATTTGCTTCCTGGCTTGACGTCATGATTAATTCTCATTGGCTCGAACTACCCATATCTCGAACAAATTTCCATGGTCCCAAAGAGATTCTAGGTATTAAGAATCGACTGTATATCCAAAAGGATTTCGAATCCATGTCTATCTCTTTGCAAGACTACAGGTAAACGAGAGCACTATTTCTTGCATACCAGATTGGAAATCCTGGATTTAACTCTGGGATAGAAATTCTTATCCTATCCAGATTATCCTATCCAGGATAAGATAAAAATCGAGAATTCTCACGTGTTTGATATGCACTGGTTGTAATGAGCATCACGTACGCCATCGTTAAGGTTTATGTCACTGGACGTAATGATGTCAGTAAGCGCCTCAGTAAAATAGAAGAGAAGGCAATGATCAGGAATCGATACAATTATCCCACACCTCCCATCAGAGACATCAAAGGGAAAGAAACACAAACACGAAATAAGTGGACCCTAATGGAAACATCTCTAGCAGAAAGCCAAACGGACAGTTACTTTCCCACAAAGTGGCCAAATGGCTATCCAAAACAAAAAGATGTAAGCGACACACACATTCAAAGACGAACTATAACAAAAATAAAAATAAACCATGGCAGAAGAACCGCCAAATCGATTTTACGTAGCCACAATCCTCGCCCTTACTTCTGCCGCGGTTTAGACACATAATTTGTTCAGTCCGCATGAAGGCTTCCTAACTCATCAGTGCTACATCTCCGAGAAAACACACACAAAAAAAAATCAACAAATTATAGAGATGAAACAATGATAAGGACTCGACAGCACGAAACAACTGAAATGCTAGAGCAGAAGAAAACCAACAGTAAGACGCCGGTAAGTCATCACATAATGGCGGACGTCAGCAATCGAAGTGACTGCATTATTAAAAAGTCTTCGTTCAGAAACGAAAGCTGTGCAAGATATAGAATCTATCAGGGTGTGAGGGATAGATAGAAAAATCCGTCCCTCTGGATCACAGTCTGGCATCACTCAGCTGAGTGATGCCAGAGTGTGATCCAGAGGGACGGATTTTTTTTTCTATCTATCCCCCACAACTATGATAGATTCTTTTACTACTTCTCTTTAGCAATATGCCACCCAGCAAACGAATACTGTATCTGCCCTAAGTACTCGGACAGTCTACCTGAGCAAACAGTGCAGATTCAGTTCAGATTAGCAAAACGCGGCGTCTGATCAGGGTTTACACTGTTTGTCATTTATCCAGCAGTTTCTAGATACATCAACAGTGAAACTAGAGTTGCTCAAATTTAGCACAAGTATGGTAAAGAGATAAGGTGTCCGAGTGTTTACGGTACAAACGGTGTAACGTCGTTTTTTTCGCATCACCAACGTAAGAAATGCATGTAAACAACAGCGTTACGGTCAAAACTGTTGGCGGGATTTCTTTATACGAAAGTTAGAAGAATCTGAAGGATACAATTATTTTTTCGTCGTTTTCTATGCGATAAAATCGTAATAGATCAGTTCTTTTGCGTGATTTGTTGAGTAATAAATCACACTTTGTCGGTCAGTTATAAGTAGATAAATCACTCGCGCTCCTCACCCGTGATTTGATTTACTTTACAACTGACCTTCGAACAATGATTTATTACTCAACAAATCATTGCTAGAGCTGATCTATTTCTTGAATAAAATAAGACTGGGTCTTGCATATTATGCGTCGTCTAGATATCTTAAACCATCTGACCCCCTTTACCGCCACAAGATGTGAGATCCCGTGAAAATTTTGAAAGGCTCCTTCAGTCACTTCAAACTTCGGAATTCACATCGTGCGTCTGTTTTACAGAGAAGAGGTTGTAAATAAGAAATGCGATATATAAAGTGAGAACTGAGGACAACTAGGTCAGAAAATAAGAGAAGGGCCAGAATAAGTCAGACCATTAGAAGTTAGAATCATGAAGTCATTAATGGGGAGTGAGAAGTATGAATTCAAATATGAAGTCTGTATTGAGAAACGATGAGAATATGGAAGTCATGATATGGGAGTAAGAGATGTGAATTCAGACGGGGGGTAAGGTTTGAGAACTCAGAAGTGTGAAATCCAATAGGTGAAATCAGAAGTAAAACTCATAAGTGTAAACGTAGAAAGTGAGAATTGTAAAGCCTGCAGGGAGATGACACCACCGGTGTTTCCTACACTTGTTAGAGACCTATAATCATCTAAAGTATTTACAATAACTTGCCTAATAAATAACACTTAACCTCTGGGCAAATTTAACAGACGACAAACTGATAATATTTTTTCATATTTTTCTCATAAGATAAGGTTTGATATTTCATGCAAATTACAATTTGCATAATATGTGAAACCTTATTTTCTTGGAAAATTAAGAAGCATGTTTCAAAATATTGTCTGCTGTATTTTTTACCCAGTATGCTAAGCGTTAAGCCATACTTTCAACATTTTTTGTTGACCATCAAAAACAAATATATATTTGTTGTTATTCTCTAGTATACGATGTCTGGCATCCATTAAAGCGGACTTTTCACAAACTTATTTATATGAGAAAAGTTGTGATGAGGGACTTAAGTGACTTAATTTGTATTATTCCCTTTGACACAGACAATGCCAATATAAACATGCAAAGATTATGAAGCACTGTTTAAAGCAAAGTCAATATTAACATGCAAGAATTATGAAGCACTGCTGTAAGCAGGGACAATATTAACATGCAATGATTATGCACTGCTAAAATATACAATAGCAACATGCAAAGGTTACGCACTGCTAAGATATTCAATATTAAGATGCAAAGGTTATGACATTCGGCTATAAAAAGAACATGCAATATTCAGAAGCAAAGATTATGAAGCACTGCTATAAAAAGAACATGCAATAGTATCATGCGAAGATTATAAAGCACTGCTAAAACAAAGACAATACTAACATGCAACGATTATATATCACTGCTTTAAAACAATGAAAATATTAACATGCAAAATATATGAAGCCATGCTGCAAAGAAAGATATTATTAAAATGCAGATAATAAAGCTCTGCTGTAAAAAATGACAATATCAACATACAAAAACTATGAAACTCTGCTGTAAACAAAAACAATACTGAAATGCAAAGACAATCTTAACATGCAAAAATTATGCACTGCTAAAATATATAATATTAACATGCAAAGATTATGAAGTTCTACTATAAGAAAAAAAGAGGAAAAACATGAAATATTAATGTGCAAAGATTATGAAGCACTGCTATAAAACAAAAACAATATTAACATGCAAAGATTATCAAGCACTATCGCTATAAAACAAATACAATCATTGATTCCAGGACATATGCCTCCCCCCCCCCCCCCCCCGCCACCCCCAATTAATAAATCTGTTAATGGACATTAGCCCTCCAGTTGAAAATGCAACCTGGACATTTGCCTCCCCGCCCCCGCCCCCCGGCGCCTCACAAGAGATTAATATTTGGTGCGGACTTTTGCCCCCTCCCACACCCCAAGTACTTATTTTGCAAATGAACGTTTGTCCCCCACTGCTTAATTCAGAAAGGGACATTTGCCCCCTCCCCGCCCCCACCCCTCGATAAACCCAGGGCTAACACAAAGGAGAAAAAAAATATTTATTGTTTTATTATCATCAGAATAACACAATGTTAAGCAATGAATAACTCCATCAATATAAATTATAACCTGTTTTAAAGACAACCCCTACCTTTGCAAGCAGTGTAGATCGAGATCAGGTGGCTTCTTAGATGGCTTCCGAAGAAGCCATCTGATCAGGATCTACACTGTTTGTCATTCAGTTTGTGAATTGAGCAAAAACGTATAAAAAATCAAGAATATGGTGATTCTAAATTAATGAATTCAGCAGGATAAGGGTTATGCAAGTCAGCTACAGAACCATATATTGATTTGTGCCCCACTCAGGATCCTATGTCAGACGCCAATTTCTGTAATGGAAGCTCATGTGTTTTTTCTGTGTGTACTCCAGTTTTCGCCCACTTGATGGATAATATTCTTGAAGTAAGTGAAATAGTTGAAAGGGCCGTAAAACCATAACCAAAAAGTTATAATGTTAATGACGTAGTTATGTACAAGTCTGTATAACGAATATCTTGTAAGTGATAAGAAAAAATTAAGGCTTATAAGGGTAGGCATTATTTTCTTAATTCCTGCTCAAAACAAAGATTGTAGGAACTTGTTAGAACTATGTAGATATGGTTCTGGCCAGCAACTTACAGTCTATGTCTGATGAATTCTCTTGTAAACACTATATATATATATATATAATGAAAAGTGGAAAAGTGGGGTTTACAAGGATATACAATATTTTCTTTATTCCTGGTTGTGGGAACTTGCTTAAGTGGTTCCAAATGGCAACAAACGACTTCAATGAATTTAACGTAGTGTAATTAGTTACTTTAACGGGCAGAAAGTTAATGTATAATCATAAGACAATTTTACAATTAAACAGTAATTGTTATAAATGTTCTTCTTGAGAATGAACAGATGATACAAAAATATGGAATGTTGGATGTATCAGGCAGCGGGTTGGGGGTGGGGTGGGGGAGCAAACGTCCATACCAAAAATAAGCAGTGTGTGTGTGTGTGTGGGGGGGGGGGGGTGGAATGTACACCTGCAAAATAAGCACTGGGTGGGGGTGGGGGGCAAACGTCCATACAAAAATAAAGTGTGTGTGTGGGGGGGGGGGGGGAAGCGGGGGGGAGGCAAATGTCCATGTCGTCTCATTTTCAACTGGGGGGAGGGGGGGGGGGGCAAATGTCCATTTATACTTTTTTTCATTTGTGCGGGGGGGGGGGGTGTCCTGGTGGTGCAAACGTCCAGAGACTTTCCATTACATGCAAGGATTAAGAAGCACAAATGTAAAGAAAGACAATATAAACATGCAAAACATATGAAGTACAGCATTAAAAAATATGAACATAAAAGATTTTGAAGGACTGCAATAAGACAAAGACAATATTAATATACAATGATTATGAAGCACTGCTATAAAAAAAGACAATATTAAATTGCAAATGTTTTGAAGCACTGCTATAAAAAAGACAATATTAAATTGTAAATGTTTTGAAGCACTGCTATAAAAAAGACAATATTAAATTGCAAATGTTTTAAAGCACTGCTACAATATAAATACAATATTAACATGCAATGATTATGAAGCAGTGCTATAAAACAAAGATAATATTAAGATGCAAAGGATATGACGCACTGTTGTAAACAAAGACAATAATTATATGTAAATATTATAAAGCACTGCTATAAACAATTGACAATATTAACATGTAAAGATTATGAAGCACAGTTGTAAAACAAAGGCAAGATTAACATGCACAGATTATGAAGAACTGTTGCAAACCAAGACAATATTAACATGCAAAGATTATAAAGCACTGCTGCCAACAAAGCCAATATTAAGATGCAAATATATGAAACACTGCTGCAAACAAAGCCAATATTAACATGCAAAGGTTATGAAGCACTGCTGCAAACAAAGCCAATATTAACATACAGAGATTATGAAGCACTGCTGCAAACAAAGACAGTATTAACATGCAAAGTTTATGAAGCACTGCCATAAACAAAGACAATATTAATATTTTGATGCGCATAGTAATTGTTCACTGTTCGTGATTTTGCAATAAATCCGAACAAATGTTTCATTCGCAGTTATGTGCATATCGCCCAGCTGATGACATAGTTTGTAGGCCTTGTTAAAGCACTGTTTCATAACCTTTATCTTGGCATGCTAATATTGTCGTTTTTTTATTTTAGAGTCTGTATTAAAGAGAGCTATTATAAATTTAGTCACTAGGTATTATGAGGGCGAATACTTTGCTTCATAATAACTCCCTGCCAAATAGTCGCATCATATTAACACGAGACTAAGGTGAGCTTATCAAAAATATAGCTTCGTGCGGACACTGAAGACCACTTTAGACTGTTTACTCCTGCATTCTGACATCACGAAAACATGCCTATATAATTTTGACCTCCTTAAACCCCTCTGTTATATAGTAAAACTGGGGTTTACAGGGGTATACATTATTTTTCTTATTTCTGCTTAAAACATAGATTGTGGGTACTCGTTAGAACCGCCTCACCGAGGCTTGTTTTCGTAATGGAGCAGAGACTAGATTGTCCGCTTTGTGAGTCTCTGAACAAGAAAACAAAAACAAAACTATAAAAGGTAAGGAAAACGCAACCCTCGCCCTACCGTCATACCATTATACGAGGCTCTCGTATGGGCTGTGTCATACTACATTGTATCATGCGACTGACACAGGAAATCTGGCGAATGCCTGCATTTTGACCAATACATTTAAATTGAGATTTTCCGCTTCCCTATTGATCGATTTTATTTGATCTTACAATACCTTGTCTTGTCTTGTCTTATCTTGTCTTACCTTTTCTTATCGTATGTATGTATCTATCTATCTATGTGTGTGTATGTGTGTGTGTGTGTGTGTGTGTGCGTGCATGCGTGTCCATTCACGCAATAAAAGCTTAGAAAAAACAAAACAATTTTAACTCCTAGTGCACCTTTGATATGCCGATAAACAATATTAAAAAAGAAAAAGGGAGACAATTCGTATGAAATGAATTGTCAACTCCTATTTTAATGCAAAAATAATAAAAGTATTTTGATATAATCAGCTTATATTGCAATTTAGCGTATAAAGAATTCAAAGCGGTGAAAGTCTTAAGCTTTTCATCCCTACAGACCAATACAGATACATTTGTGTAGCTTTGCAATCAGTACAGATCCAGATCAGATGAGACTGCTCATAATTAGCTGTCCGATCTGGATCTGCACTGTTTGCTCTTCTGTTGTTAAGTTTTGACTGAAACCCCTATTTGCAACAATGGATTTGACCAAATTTGAAGAATCCATTTCATACTCAGGGGTGAAAGGGTTAAACTTCAAAGGTTTGAACATTGCAGTCCAGGGCCCAATAATACAAATCATCGTGCTTAACGAGCTCGTTAATGACAAACTCGTTAACTGTTATAGCTGAGGCATTTTCAAATACATTGATATTTTTGCTGCAAAAATGTGAGTAGCTTTTGCAATGCAAAAACTACTCACATTTTTTAGCAAAACATATATACATAACATATTTCGAGACAGAAAATTTAACGTCACGTTAGCTAACAACTTCGTTAAGTTTTGAATAACTGGGCCCAGGACATCACTCATTTGACAGTCATGCCCACTTATCAATGATCCATTTCAAATAAATAATTTTAAGCCAACAATTTATTTATTTTTTATTTCATTTATTTATTTATTTATTTATTTTTTTTATTTATTTATTTTTTATTTATTTATTTTTTATTTATTTATTTATTTATTTATTTTTTGTCGTTACAAAGAATTATTTTATGCGCACTTTAGTATTGTCCCTATTTAAAATGCACTCTCGAAAGTGACTACTGTGCTGTCGACAGCTTTCAGAAAGTCGTTTTGTGCTGGATCCTTTACATAGAAGGAGTATATTTGCATATTTTTGTCATGATTTGATGCAAAACCATTCGTCGTAACTAACTTTGCACAAAAACTTTATTCTAGTCATTGTTTTTTTTTTTTTTTTTTTTGTTGTTTTTTTTTGTAAAAAAAAATCAAATATTTTCACAATGCTCGTAAAACTGTTGTATATAGATAGCGGTTATAAACAGTTCTGTTGCGTCTGGTCAGTTGTCTGCACTGTTTGCTCAGGCCTGCATGTCCGTATAATTAGGATAATACGGTATTCATTTTAAGTCATAGAGAATGATGTTCTCACGCTTAATGAAGGGATTGAAGCTTTTTAAGCCTTGGAAAAAAAAAAAAAAAAAAAAGATTACAAGTTCAACAATTATATTTAATCCACGAATATTTATTTTTAACATATAGGTAAATATCTATCACGAGTGAAAATACCTAACCGTTAAACTGCAAATCACACAAATTGTCGTCTGCTTTGTCATCTGCTTTTGATTTTAAAAGTCATTTTTTTGCAAACCCTGTGGACCCCAGATCGGACTGCTCCACAGGGTCCATACTGTTTGCCTGTATGCAGAAATAGGTTGAAAAGTTTGTAAGAATATTCCGTAAACAACATAAACAGACGATATTTTCAGGTGCAGTTTTTCTTGCCATTTTAAGGGTTAATAATATTTTCAGGCAGTAATTAAACGATTTTAGCAAGCGGATTCGATATTTACATACATGTATTTGTTCTTTTGTTCTTTTGTTCTCATTATGTTGACAGATTGAGGTAAAATGCTCTGTAAAATGTATTTTTTTAGCCATAGTTCTAGATAAGGTAATTTTTGCAGCTGAATATTTTGATGTTTACTTTTTTTATCGGCGAAAACCAACGTTTACGCAACTATGATGTGGGTACTCATTAGAAGCGCCACTTATTGCAATAGTCCTCTTCTCTAGAGCTATGAAAGCAATATGATATGGTACATATATATGACACTGAATTAGGTTATTTAGAAGTTAGACAGCAAATAGGTTTGCTAGAAATGTGTATCGACTATATGGAAACTGCAAAAGTTGGACTCCCCCTCCACGCGCCCCCTCCCCCCCTCCTCCCACCCCACACACACACAACCTAGAAAACACATAACGTCGTATTAACGTTGTTTCGACGTCCCTGCAACGTCATGACGTCGCAGCGACGTCAAAAGGACGTCACTATGACGTTGTGTGTTCATTGGGATACACAGACACCATATATACACCCATACTTATACAATCCCTATACTTGCCCATGAACTATCTCTTTAATAGCAAACAACTGCTTTAGCTTTTATCTCTGAATGTTAATTTTTATTTAGGTTTCATGTTTGCCAAATATATATATATATATATATATATATATATATATATATATATATATATATATATATATATATATATATATATATATATACATATGAAAATCAATGAACAGACCAGGGCAAGTGTATACAAACCCATATTTACACTTTATATTATAGTTAAACGTCGGGGAACATATTACAAAGACATATTTAGATAATGCAGAAATAAGTCGCCGCATTAAGCATAGATTGGTTCGGCGATTGTTCTACTATTAAACCTTTCAACCCTGGGTTTCTGACTATTCCATCTTTGAATTTCGATGAGTTCATTATCTCAAAAAAGGATGCCGCGTAGACAAAACTCTAAAACAGAATGCCACAGTATATTGGCAAAATACGAAAGGCGAACAGTGTATATAGATCCTGATGAGACGGCTTATCTGGATCTACACTGTTTGCAAAGCTTTTTTTCTGGTCTGTAGAGTTGAAAGGGTAAAAAGGGTCGGGATGACTAATTCTTACACAAACTGTAGATTATTAACCCATCATATAATTTTGACCCCCTTAAACCCCACTTTTATATCTTAAAACTGGGGTTTACAGGGGTATGCATTATTGTTCTTATTTCTGCTTAAAAACATAGATTGTGGGTGCTCATTAGAACCGTCTCGCCGAGGCAGTTCTAACGTGTACCCACAATCTATGTTTTGAGGAGAAGTATAAAAAATATAGGAATTTTTATCTGAAAAGTTTCTTTTTTTTGCCCGTAAAATTTTCAGTTCATTTGAATAGGCGTGTTTTCGTAATGCCAAATTTCGCTTATTTACCGTATGCCTGTAAAAAAGCAGTCTGCAGAATGCAATTATCCGAGGCCTCAGAACGCAGTCTGATCAGATCGACGCTAAATGTAGTCCAGTATGGTCTGATCTAGGTCTACTCTGCTTTGGTATATCTGGTAAATAGCATATTTAACCTGAATAACATTATAACTATTTACCGAATTTATTCTATCAACCGAACAATATCTTTAAAAATGAAAGGCTGGCAATGCATTCTGCGGCGTCTTATCTGGATAATATATATTTGTTTGCTCAGGCTTATCTGTCCGAATACTCAGAATAAACACGATATTTGAGTAAAAGCAGCTAAACATTTATGCTGCCGTACATAATAAACAACAACCTCAGTGAGTGTGCATATGTCACATATACGAATTCATAACAAATGTGTTACATATACGTACAGATGTACGCATACGTAACAAATTGTTACGTATGCGTACAACTGTACGCATATGTAACACATGGCAAAGATAATGTGTTAGTTTTCGTACAACTGTACGCATATGTAACACATGGCAAAGATAATGTGTTAGTTTTCGTACAACTGTACGCATATGTAACATGTGGATAAGTTAGTGTGAAGCGTTCGTATGGTATGTACGAACCATACACATATGTAACACCTGTTCATTACATGAAGTAGAGGTCACTATTTTGGGAACGATTACTATGACTGATTTGTTTCTTAGTATGCATGTTTTTATTTTACATACCGCCCTACTAACAAGATTAATGTTTTGGCAGCTGTATATGTAGAACAAACTTTTATGTTAAATATGATATGTAACATGTAATATTATCAAAACTTTTAATTGTTCGTGTTTGTTATCTGTATATACTAAGCATTGTCAGATATACAGTGAGTACCCAGCAGGCACATAACATCAAAATGACGTCGTTTCAACGTCGATGCGACGTGATCACGTCGCATCGACGGTGATACGACGTCATTTTAACATTGTGTGCCAACTGGGAATAGGGGCCTCATACGAATTGCAGCTAAAGCATTTAAGGATCAGTGTTCGTGTTTGGTATAAATGTTATTACTGGTACACTTTAACCGATATTATCTTTTATTCTGACCATGCTTTTAACGTACATAGGCTCGTATATGAGCTCATATATGTCATGAAACACACACACACACACACACACACACACACACACACACACACACACACACACACACACACACACAGCATGAGTTACATGAGAGCTGTGTAAACCCAGACTAGCTGTCATATTGCTATTTTATTATCTGATCAGGCTTTACACCATTGTGAGTGATATGGGACAACACGAGTGACAAACAGTGTAGATCCTGATCAGTCGCCACGTCCGCAATTCAGCTGTATCGATTTTTCTTTGCAATTTGATAAGATGTGAAGATTTCATATTGTTTGCACACGTGTTAAATCCGACATGTGACATTCAAACATCTGTAACTGTTACGTTTTCGTACAATTGTACGCATATGTAACACATCTGTTACATATTCGTATGTGTGCATATGCACACTTACAAACCTCTCTACAACAGCCACCCTTGGTACTTTTGAGGGATGGCTGCTGAGAAGTAACTATGTGGCTGTTGTAGAGAGATGGCTGTTGTAGAGAGATCCAATATATAGTAAATCAGTGGCTGTTGTAGAGTGATGGCTGCTGCAGAGAGATTCAATATATAGTAAAATAGTGGCTGTTGATTACAGATGGCTGCTGGAGATTAAATATATAGTAGAAAAATGGTTATTATAGAGAGATGGCTGCTGTTTAGAGATTCAGTATATAGCAAATAGTGGCTGTTATAGAGAGATTAAGAGGTTAAATATATAGTTAAACAGTGGCTATTATGGAAAAATGGTTGCTGTAGAGAGGTTACATATATAGTAAAACAATGGCTGTTGTAGAGAAATGGTTGTTGTAGAGAGGTTAAATAAATAAATAGTAAAACAATGGCTGCTGTAGAGAAATGGTTGGTGTAGAGAGGTTAAATATATAGTAAACAATGGCTGTTGTAGAGAAATGGTTGTTGTAGAGAGGTTAAATATATAGTAAAATGATGGCTGTTGTAGAGAAATGGTTGTTGTAGAGAGGTTAAATATATTGTAAAAAAAATGGCTGTTGTAGAGAAATGGCTGTTGTAGAGAGGTTAAATATATAGTAAAACAATGGCTATTGTAGAGAAATGGTTGTTGTAGAGAGGTTAAATATATGGAATGATGGTTGTTGTAGAGAAATGGTTGTTGTAGAAAGGTTGAATATATAGTAAAACAATGGCCATTGTAGAGAAAGTGTTGTTGTAGAGAGGTTAAATATATAGTAAAACAATGGCTATTGTAGAGAAATGATTGTTGTAGACAGGTTGCATATATAGTAAAACAATGCCTGCTGTAGAGAAATTGTTGTTGTAGAGAGGTTAAATATATAGTAAATGGGTGTGGTAGAGAAATGGTTGTTGTAGAGAGGTTGAATATATAGTAAAACAATGGCTGTTGTAGAGAAATGGTTGTTGTAGTGAGCTTGAATATATAGTAAAACAATGGGTGTTGTAGAGAAATTGTTGTTGTAGAGAGGTTAAATATATTGTAAAACAATGGCTGTTGTAGAGAAATGGTTGTTGAAGAGAGGTAAAATATATTGTAAAACAATGGCTATTACGGAGAAATGGCTGTTTTAGAAAGGTTGAATATATAGTAAAACAATAGCTGTTGTAGAGAAATGGTTGTTGTAGAGAGGTTTAATATATAGTAAATTGATGGTTGTGTAGAGATATGGTTGTTGTAGAGAGGTTAAATATATAGTAAAACAATGGATATTGTAGAGTAATTGCTGTTATAGAGAGGTTAAATATATAGTAAAACAATGGCTATTATGGAGAAATGGTTGTTGTAAAGCGGTTAAATATATAGTAAATTAATGGCTGTTGTAGATAAATTGTTGTCGTAGAGAGGTTAAATATATAGTAAAATGATGGCTGTTGTAGAGAAATGGTTGTTGTAATGCGGTTAAATATATAGTAAAACAATGGCTGTTGTATAGAAATGGTTGTTGTAAAGCGGTTAAATATATAGTAAAACAATGGCTGTTGTAGAGAAATGGTTGTTGTAAAGCGGTTAAATATATAGTAAAACAATGGCTGTTGTAGAGAAATGTTTGTTTTGTAGAGAGGTTAAATATAAAGTAAAACAATGGCTGTTGTAGAGAAATGGTTGTTGTAGAGAGGTTAAATATATAGTAAACAATGGTTGTTGTAGAGAAATGTTTGTTGTAGAGAGGTAAAATATATAGTAAAACAATGGCTGCTGTAGAAAAATGGTTGTTTTAGAGAGGTTTAAATATATAGTAAAACAATGGCTGTTGTAGAGAAATGGTTGTTGTAAAGCGGTTAAATATATAGTAAAACAATGGCTGTTGTAGAGAAATGTTTGTTGTAGAGAGGTTAAATATATAGTAAAACAATGGCTGCTGTAGAAAAATGGTTGTTTTAGAGAGGTTTAAATATATAGTAAAACAATGGCTGTTGTAGAGAAATGGTTGTTGCAGAGAGGTTAAATATATAGTAAAATGATGGCTGTTGTAGAGAAATGGTTACTATAGAGAGGTTAAATATATAGTAAAATGATGGCTGTTGTAGAGAAATGGTTGTTGTAGAGAGGTTAAATATATAGTAAAATAGTGTCTTTTTCGAGAGATGTCTGTTGTAGAGAGGTTTAAAATACAGTAAAGCAGTGGTTGTTGTAACTAGATGGCTACTGTCGAGAAGTTGAATATATATAGTAAAACAGTTGCTGCTGGAGAAAGAGTGCTGTTGTAGAGAGGAAAAATATAAAGTTAAAAAAGTGACTAGGGATAAAATATAAAATAAAAATAAGTAACTGTTGTATATAGATGGCTGCTGTAGAGAGGTTAAATATATAGTAAAACAGTGGCTGTTATAGAGAGATGGTTGCTGTAGAGAGATTGAATATATAGTAAAACAGTGGCTGTTGTAGAGAGATGGCTGCTGTAGAGAGGTTAAATATATAGTAAACAGTGGCTGTTGTAGAGAGATGGCTGTTGTAAAGAGGTTAAATGTGTAGTAAAATAGTGTTTGTTGCCACTATATAGATGGCTGCTTTAGAGAGATTATATAGATAGATGGAGGCTGTAGCGAGTAAAATAATATGGTAAAACAGTAGAAGTTGTATAAAGATTGCTCCTTTAGAGAGGTTAAATATATAGTAAAATAGTGGTTGTTGTAGAGACCTGTCTGTTCTAGAGCTGTTGAATATATGGTATAACAGTGGCTGTTGTATTTACATGGCTGCTGTAGAGAGGTTCAATATATAATAAAACAATGGTTGTTGTAGAAAGATGACTGCTGTTTAGAGGTTCTATATAAAATATATAGTAAAATAGTAGCTGTTGTAGAGAGGTTAAATATGGTAAACAAGACTTTGAGCAGTCTTGAAAAGTTTTTTACTTTACAGAGGTATATCTATAGCTATTTTTGAGTGGTGACCGTCGATGGGGGTTTCATGTTCGTCAAAATGCTGATAAATATATCTTGCAGATAATGTTTTCGAGGCTATATCATATGTATGCATTTTCTTATATATTATGTCATTACTCTAAGTATCCCAACGGCCTGAGCAAACAATATAGACCCAGATCAGACGCCGCGTTGTGCGGCGTCTGATCAGGGTCTTAACTGTTTCTACTCATTCAGCAGGCTTTATATATGTCAATAGACAGTAAACGGACTTGTTCAAATTTTAGTCCACGTAAACAGTATATAAAGGTGTTCGAATACTTAGAGAAAATACGGTGCAACGGAAATTTTTATCTGTTCATGTGCTCTAAGACTAATAGAAAATGTGGTGTACTAACGGAAATTTCTATTTGCTCATTCGCTCATGTGCACTAAGATTACTAGCTAAGGGTGTGAGCTGGGGCGTTATAATTTTCTTAAAGGGAATTAAGTATTTAAATAAACACGTTCTATTTTATACAACAAAATGCGAAACAATGAAGATAAGAACAGTGAATACCGTATTGCCCTAAGTATTTTGACAGACTGGTCTGAGCAAATAGTGCAAACCCAGATCAGGGTCTACGTAGCTTGTCGCTGATCATTGTCAAGTAGTCAGCTGGACCTATTCAAATGTTAGGACAAGAACGTCACGTATTTTTACATTACACATACCATATTTAGTCTAAGTATTAGATTAGGCACGTCTGAAAAAAATATATATAAAAAAAAAAAAATAAAAAAAAAAATAAAATAAAAATAAAACAGTGTTGACCCAGATCAGACGCCGCAACATGCGGCGTCTGATCAGGGTCTACACTTTTTGCCACAATACAGGATGATATATCTGCAAATTAATAGAAACAAGATTACCTCTTATTTTGATATGTGATTAAGAAATGTTTATGGAACACTATTAAATTTTTCAAACACAAACCTTTAAGAAGCTCAACATACGCAATGATTCAATAATTATTTTATTACTTATATCAATAGGTGCCTAAACACAAAAGTAGCGTCATATAAAAATAGTTCAACTTCGGACAAAAAGAAAGCCGTTGCTATCTTTAGAAATACATCCTACGATAACAATCAGTTATATTATACAACAAAACTTCTACCCTATACATAAAGTACACTGGGTCGTGGGAAGTTTTCGCTGGTATACATATATTAAATGGACATAAACGACTATTGAAAGCGACATTAAATCAAACGTAACTACGCACGTTATTTATCCATGCAAGCAAAGCCTTAACCATTACCAAACTCTGGGATAATTCAGTATAAACCACAAATTGATGACATCTTTTTATCTTATCTTAGGCGTAAAAAAAAAAAAAAAAAAAAAAAAATAGCTGTGTTTCCGCTAACCCGACCGGCCCTGCTTCAAACACTCGACTCTGCTATTTTTTATTAGTAAAAATGCAAAATAAAAAAGTAAAGCACCAACCCTCAACAAAATACCTGTATTTTCATAAAAATTACAGGTCCGACCCTGTTCTTTTCTGGAGAAAACAACAGAAAAAAAAGTTTCTCCTACCTACCGACCATTTTTTTCAGCATGTTAGCGGAAACGCAGCTATTGTTTTGTTTTACGCCTTATTCCAGAAAACAGGTTTAGTATTTCATGCCGAATGTCTCCATCATAGACAATCTGCATGAAATGTAAAATTTATTTTAGATCTGAAAAAAAAAAAAAACAAAAAAAAAAAAAAAAAAAAACAGAAAATTATTTTAATATGTCGGCTGTTGAAAATATTTACCAGCATACTAAGCCATTACAAAAACACGCCTACTTAAATATATAGAAAATTTTACCTCCAAAAACGGAAAATTTTCAGATAAAAACTCTGATATTTTTCATGTGTCTGCTTAAAACATAGATTGTGGGTCCTCGTTAGAACCGCCGAGTCGGTTCTAACGAGTACCCACAATCTATGTCTTTGAGCAGAAATGAGAAAAACAATGTATACCCCTGTAAACCACAGTTTTACTATATAAAATGGGGTTTAAGGGGGTCAAAATGTTTTCGTGATGGTTGAAATCGACCTGTTCTCGGCTAAGTTAAGGTGGACAATATTGGTACATGCCTGAAAAACTGACACCGATCGGACAATATAAAAGAAATATACTAAAAAGTAGAACAAAACTGATATACCGAGGAAAAGCCACAATCAACGACTACAGCAATTGTGAGCCACCAAAATGTAGACAAGACAGGAAAACTACATTGCATTTACCCTAAGTATTCAAAAGTACATTGCATTTACTCTAAGTATTCAAAAGTATATTGCATTTACCCTAAGTATTCAAAAGTACATTGCATTTACCCTAAGTATTCAAAAGTACATTGAATTTACCCTAAATATTCAAACAGACAGGCTTGAGCAAATAGTGTAGACTTAGATCAGACGCCGCATGGTGCGGCGTCTGATCTGGGTCAACACTGTTTGCTCAGCAATTTTCAATAAAAAGAAACCGTAGTAAATTCGACTTGTTCAGATTTTGGGAAAATGTTTGAAAACGGATTAAGGTGTCCGAATAATAACGATATATACAGTAACATACTTAATACACACCACACCCCTCACCCTCAACAAAACCTCAAAACCAACGCCACCACACATCGAAAGAGGGGTACAGATTATGCTGTCGTAAATGTGCTGCTCCATGAGAAAATAGGTTTAATAAGCATATTCGGACAGTGTGAGCCAGAGCCCTTGCTATAGAATATCTCGAGATACAGCCAAGGATTTGTTTAGCCCATTTTAGTCGGGATACCCCAAAATGGGTTAATGTAATTGGCTAAAAGTGCAGACCCCGATCAGACGCCGCATTCTGCGGCGTCTGATCAGAGTCTCCACTGTTTGCAAATAGTTTATCAAGTTTTCTCTAGGAATATCTAAATCATTTAGCCTGACATACCTACAATTGAAATCGGACTCAATACGAGTACATAGTGTGGGGAGTTGTTCAATCTACAATGGGTTAGATGTCCCAAAATGACCATAATTCTTTCCTACGACAGAAAAGTTTGTTGATTTCAAGCTTTAACCCCTCATCAAAAGGACTTCAGGCGAGTGGATACACTTTCATGGGACACAATTTATTTTTGGCTTTCTTCTGAAAAGGGGTCTACTCTAAAAGGAAAGTGTTTGCTCTCAAATTCTCTTCTTTTAGAGTAGAGCTTTTTTTCAGAAGGATCTTATAGTGCAGATGGACGCAAACAGGAAGCCAAAAAAAAAAAAAAAAAATGGGTATCTGTTTACAAAATGGCGGAAAATGTACATACTTGAGATAGACATTCAAAATATACCAAGCATCACGAAAACATGCCTATATAATTTTGACCCCCTTAAACCCCAGATTTATATAGAAAAACTGGGGTTAACAAAGGTATACATGATTTTTCTTATTTCTGCTCAGAAACATTGATTGTGGGTACTCGTTAGAACCACCAGGCAGTTCTAACGAGTACCCACAATCTATGTTTTAAGCAGAAATAAGAAAAAAAATGTATACCCCTGTAAACCCAGTTTTACTATATAAAAGTGGGGTTTAAGGGGTCAAAATTATATAGGCATGTTTTCGTGATGTACAGCTACTCTCAGTGCCAGCTCAGAACGATGATCTTATACGACAACGTCGTATTAATTGGGAGTGTCGGCGATACTTTGAAAACGCTTTACGGCGTTCACGCTACCAACTCCCATCACGAAAACATGCCTATATAATTTTGACCCCCTTAAACCCCACTTTTATACAGTAAAACTGGGGTTTACAGGGGTATACATTATTTTTCTTATTTCTGCTCAAAAACATAGATTGTGGTACTCGTTAGAACCGCTTCGCCGAGGCGGTTCTTACGAATACCCACAATCTATGTTTTGAGCAGAAGTATGAAAAATATCAGAATTTTTTTATCTGAAAATTTTCATTTTTAGGTTGTAAAATTCTCTATATATTTGAATAGACGTGTTTTCGTAATGAACAGCCTTGTGTAGCTCAGCAGCGGTCAAGAATTTATTCTGATTAATGAAATTATTTACACGAGTAGATGCCCTTGCTGAACGAGTAAGTTAAGATATGTTGAGGAGGTTGAGGAATATCACTATTCAAAAATGGAAAAGACCGCGGATATGAACCTTATAGAGGAGATGAACTTTTTAAGCAAGCTTTGCTTTCGTTCAAATCCTCGCATTGTGTTTAATGTCTATATGCTGTACCAATATTTGAATAAATAAATTTAAACCAAAAATAAACTCTGCACGCCACACAGTGTCACTGCAAATTTTAGAGGTAAATGTTGTCTGGCTAATCTTGCCAGAAAAACGATGTAAGAGAAAACAAGACCGTACAGAAGGGTGTTTAAGTAACATGTATGTGCTAAAGTTTTAAAAATTATCATGTCTCCGAGATAAACAGTTACACGGTAACCGTATTGCACGGTTACTCTTAGCTGATATAAGAGTGGGATATGGCTATGTATTACCACACCTAATATGTGGCTGGGATGTGATAATTCAGTGAGCCAGCACTCCAAACGACAGCATTTAGTTCCCAGTCATGCCCAGACACCTTCCTGGTATAACAATTGTTAAAAGCCAAATTAAATCAAACATAAACATCTACGTCATTTGGACTTGCGAGCAAAGCCTTTACCACACACTAGGCTAATTTAGCAGACGACAAATTAATAATAGCTTTCTTATTTTCTCCAGGAAACAAGTTTTTGATATTTCATGGAAATTGTCTCTAATGTAGACAATTCGCATGAAATATCAAATTTGTTTTATGTCGTCTGCTGAATAATTTACCCAGCACACTAATCGTTAAAATTACGTGCATAATTGGCAGAAAGTTGTCGCTCTTGGCCATTCAGTGTCATAAAAGTACACAAACATTACGAAAACACGTCTATTCAAATATATTGAAAAAATTTACCACCAAAAACGGAATGTTTTCAGATAAAAATTCTGATATTTTTCTTCTTTCTGCTCAAAACATAGATTGTGGGTACTCGTTAGAACCGCATCGGAGATTCTAACGGGTACCCATAATCTATGTTTTTGAGCAGAAATAAGAAAACTAATGTATACCCTTGTAAACCCCAGTTTTACTATATAAAAGTGGGGTTTAAGGGGGTAAAAATTATATAGGCATGTTTTCGTGATGTACTTCTAGTACCCAGGTCTTGCCAACAACGTCTTGAAACGAAATTAAAGGGGTTATTCAACAATGTGTTAGGATTGTGGCATGTGTATAGTTGCACATGTATTTTGCAATTTTGGCTAAGAAACGTGGAACTGAGTAAACACTAGTGTTGACTAAACCCTTAAAGGTTTGCCGGCCTCGGTGGCTCAACCCGATGCCCGTCCGACCGGTGATCAGGAGGTCGCGGGTTCGATACCCGCCGGATCCGGTAACATTCTTTCGTGGATCTTGATCATGAAATATTTGCTAGTTATTCTCTCCCTTCCTCTGATTCAACAAAGGCAGTTGTCAGTTTTCTGACGAAAATATGCGCACATATACTGATTAACCGCTGAGAGGACTACTACTTAAAGTGTGGCTATGTAAACTGGCTGGCTCTACATGACCTTTATGGGTTGACTGGGCCGCAAAACCTCAAATCAGTCAAAAAAAAATCCTAAAGGTTTGAGCAGATCTGTTTATACGACGCACTGATGTCGATGTAACGTCATTGCATTTATACAACATTGAATTGACACAGACCAAACCCCGAGGTTATGAAACCTTTTTTTTTCTTTTTCTTTTTTTTTCAACTCAGCTGAGCATGAAATTTTCTCTTAGTCAGGAGATGAAATATTTTCGCTTTCAACTTACATGTTACTTTCGATGTTGTACGTACATTATGTATTCATGCCAGATGAAAAAAAAAAATAAAAAAATAATAAAAATATTCTTTAAAACAAACCAAAGACTAAATGTCAAACTTCGTCGATCCTGACAGGACGGCTTATTTTCAGCTAGACTCATATTGAACCATAGTACATGTACTACTCTTTAAGGAATGAATGTGCTCTCGGGTAGCAAAGTATCTCATATAAGAGTAGCTCCCAAGGCGTAGTTACATTACGAAAACACGCCTATTCAAATAAATTGAAAATTTCACCACCAAAAACTTAGTTTTCAGATAAAAAAAAGTCTGATATTTTTCATATTTCTGCTCAAAACACAGCTTGTGGGACTCGTTATAACCGCCTCGCACCCACAATCTATGATTTTGAGCAGAAATAAGAAAAATAATGTATACCCCTGTAAACCCCAGTTTTATTATTTGAAAAGTTGGGTTTAAGGGGGTCAAATTTATATAGGAATGTTTTCGTGATGTTTACCCTGAATATGCATTTCATCATACGCCAGGATCTAGTTTTACGGAATCTTACTAGTCTAACCATTACGAAAACACGCCTATTCAAATTCATAGAAAATTTCACCTCCAAAAAATGATAATTTTCAGATAAAAAAAAAAACTTCTAATATTTTTCATATTTCTGCTCAAACCATAGACTGTGGGTACTCGTTAGAACCGTCTCGATGAGGCGGGTCTAACGAGTACACACAATCTATGTTTTGAGCAGAAATAAGAAAAATAATGTATACCCCTGAAAACCCCAGTTTTACTATATAAAAGTGGGGTTTAAGGGGGTCAAAATTATATAGGTATGTTTTCGTGATGAGCTTTACTGACACATATGGTTATCTGTCTTTCAAAACTCGAGCAGTTGAAATGCAACAGACTTTCAGAAACTTCGATCATCCAAGTTGGCATTTCATAACAGTAACAACTGCTGCATAATTGATCGAAGTAATTACAATAACTCGAAGATGTATAGATTTTATTTTTTTTTCTTTTTTGTTAATAAGACCGTACTAAAATGGACGTCTGATGCACTTAGTGATTTGTCGCTGCATTATACACCCTTTGTGATTTTGCCATAACATTAAGAAAACATGCCTATTCAAATATATTGAAAATTTTACAACCGAACAAGGAAAATTTTCAGATAAAAAATTCTGATATTTTTCATATTTCTGCTCAAAACATATATTGTGTGCACTCGTTAGAACCGCCTCGGCGAGGCGGTTCTAACGAGTACCCACAATCAATGTTTTTGAGCAGAAATAAGAAAGATAATGTGTACCCCTGTAAACCCCAGTTTTACTATATAAGAGTGGGGTTTAAGGGGGTCAAAATTATATAGACATGTTTTCGTGATGAATCCGAACAAGTGTAACAGCCGCAGCTACGTGTATATCACCATGATGATGACGTAGGTTGCCGCCTTTATTAAAGGTATATCCACTCTCCCCTCGTAGATGTAATGGCAAAATTCTGGCTACTAATCCTTTCATTTCTGTGTTTCTGAAGTGGACTCTTCCAACATTGAATATAGACACGTCCACTAATGCAAATATGGGTTAAAGTTTAAAATAATAATAATAAAAAAATAATGGCAAATAGTGTAGATTCTGATGAAACGGATCGTTACGAGCCGTGTCTTCTGGATCTTCACTGTTTGCACAATTTCCACAGTTATCTCGGTCTATCGAGCTGCATTACGAAAAACCGCGTATTCAAATATATTAAAAAATTTAACACCAAAAATGAAAATTTTCAGATAAAACAATTCTGACAGTTTTCACATTTCTGCTCTAAACATAAATTGTGGATACTCTTTAGAACCGCCTCGCCGAGGCGGTTCTAACGAGTACCCACAATCTATGTTATTGAGCAGAAATAATAATGATAATGTATATCTCTGTAAACTAGTTTTACCCTATAAAAATTGGGTTTAAGGGGGTAAAATTATATTGGCATGTTTTCGTGATGGAAAGGGTTACCACATATATTATATATTTTATTTAACTTTTACGAGGTGATTTCAAAAGATTGTTTACTTTCTGACAAAAGCAAATCAAAATAACATAATTAGTATACTAGATATTTACACAATGACTGTAATTCAAACTTCAAGGAGTTTACAGAGGGCTACAACTTTGTTCTCCAAACAATTTCGAATACTATAGCTATAACAATGAATATTTTAAGCCCGGAATAAACTTATGCTAGATCAAAGGATTTTAACCTTTACCACTCGCTGGGCTAATTCAACAGACAACATATTGACAATATTTGTCTTAGTTTTTGACATTTTATGCAAAGTGCCTCCTAATTTGCATGAAATGTCAAAGCCTATTTTCTTGGAAAAATTAAGAAAAACAAATCCTACAAAATGTCGTCTGCTCGAACTATCACCCTGCTTGCAGAGCGTTAAACATTACGAAAACACGCCTATTCAAACAAACTGAAAGGCGGATTTTAACGAGTCCCCATAATCTATGTTTTAAGCAGAAATAAGAAAAATCATGTATACCCCTATAAACCCATAAAAGTGGGGTTTAAGGGGGTCAAAATTATATAGGCATGTTTTCGTGATGGACTGCGAAACAACATCAAGCTGGTACAAATGTAGTCAAACGCTTAAACGGGGCACATGTGGATAGCGAAGGACAAGATCAGCCTATGCAGCCACACAGTCTAATCAAGGCTTTCGTTGTCCGCTGACTACAATTTTCATTCAACTCGTTAGAGCTTGTGTAGTCAGAAATCCGGTGTTCGTTCCTGTTCATTGAAGGAATATGACAGCTGTGATGGACATGTATATTAAAAAGTCCCAACCTCGCTCCCATTCCTCCCCGTCCCCGCACCCGCCCCCCCCCCCCCCCCCCCCCACACACACACACACCCACACACACACAAACTATAGTAATGTACATTTTTATTGTAATAAGATGCAAACATGCATCCCAGCAGGCACACATCATCAAAATGACGTCGTATCAACGTCGATGCGACGTGATCACGTCGCATCGACGTTGATACGACATCATTTTAACGTTGTGTGAACACTAGGATACAATTCACTTGCTATGGCATGCGAAAGCGACTCTAGAATACGGTTATTTATAAGAACAGACAATACGTTTAAATTCTTTTGAAATGTCAGTTGATTGTCGTGTTATATTGCAAAGCCACATGCATTGATAAGCAAAACGGTGACTGACTTTTAGCTACGGGTTAAGATATAGGACAAGGCATCATATGATGGTTGTTTGTGGCGTGGTCTGATACCGATAAAACCCTATCATTCGAGATGAACAATTTCTTTATCTAAAAATAACACAAGAACAGATCACGCAAGAACGATTTTGAATCATCCCGATCTAAAATTAGAACATGTAAATTTATAGTCTTGAATTTGAAAGGCTGATGGACGGTGTTATTTCCTTCTTTCTTTGATTGTGAAGAACAATATCAAGACTGCAAATCAAGTCTGTATAGTATACCAGCCAGCTTCCTCTGTAAAGTTTCACACCCACTCTCATACACATACATCGCCGCCAATAATTAAACGTTTATTTTTTTTTCTTATGTTTCCAAGAAAACAAGACTGGAGACAATTTGCAAAAAAAAAAAAAAAAAAAAAAAAAAATCAAATGTCAAAACCTGTGTTCTGGAGAAATTAGAAAATTACTTCAATATGTCGTCTGCTGAATTTTCTACCCAGAGTACTGAGTATTAATAGACAAGTGGTCACATAAAAATCTCGTCTATTCATAGTTTAGACTTTTAATGACATACTATTAGTTGAACTTGGTCAACCCGTCATGATGGTGAGAAATTCTAAAACACCCGCTATGTGCATCTATAACTGAACAGCTTCGATACTCTTGAACTTTAGTACACATGCACTAAACTTGATCATCACGAAAACATACCTTTATAAATTTGACCCCCTTAAACCCCACTTTTATATAGAAAAAACTGGGATTTACAGGGGTATACATTATTTTTCTTATGCTAAAAACATTGATTGTGGGTACTCATTAGAACCGCCTCGCCGAGGCGGTTCTAAAGAGTACCCACGATCAATGTTTTGAGCAGGAATAAAAAAAAAAAAAAAAACATACCAGAATTTTTATCCGAAAACTTTCAGTTTTTAGTGGTGAAATTTTCAATATATTTGAATAGGCGTGTTTTCGTAATGGCTGTTCGCCTATACAGAAGGGTGGCCCCTCGTTGTTCCCAAACATTTTGCCTGTAAATGAATTTACCGTTGTAAATAATTCTAAATGAGCAGAATGATATGCAAGAAAAGCATGTCCTCACAATATATTTTGGATATTTGTCAGTAAGGCGACAGTAACACATATCCAAACCATGTGATTCTTGAAGTATTTAATGAAATGGTCTTGGTTTAAACATATTTATTCAAATAAATTCTACATATATTCATACAATACTGACAATAGGTGATGGGCTTGCATTATTTCTAATTAAATGTCATATCCTTAGCAAAGGTTTCTTGCCAGTCCAAATTGTCAATATAAAGGATTTTGTCGTTGTAGCGAGTGTCAGTATAAAGAGGATTGACTGTATTAGGACTTTGACACATCCAAAAGTCTTTAGATGAATGAATATTCATGTAAGAGAGATCATTCTAACATAAAATATTTGCCTCCATGCTTAACCCTTAAAGCGTCAATCACAGCTCAACATGCCACAATTTTGATTTTTTTTTTCCTGATATAAAACAAGTTTTGACATTACATGTGAATCGTCTGCTTGACGATTCACATGAAATTTCAAGACCTTTATTTTTTCAGAAAAAAAACAACAAAAAAAAACAAAAAAACAAAAACAAAAAAAAAACAACAAAAACAAAAACAAAAAAAAAAAAAAAAAAAAAAAAAATATATATATATATATATATATATATATATATATTGTCTTAGAATCTCGCCTTCTATTAATTTTGCTTGAGGTTAAAGAAAATCTGATCTTCATATGGGGAACAAAATATTTGAGTTCAAAGAAGTCCAAAATTGAAATTGGAATTATATAAATGTAATAGACAGGCAATTTATTTTGCTAGAGATATGTTTATCTGATAAGGGAGGCAAAAAAATAGGTAAGGGTGCGTCCATTCACCATAAGGGGACAGGATACAATTGGTTGCTTTTCCGCCTTGTTTTAAAAAGGGAGACTAGTTTGATGATTTAACGCGAGTCCGGCTGGTGATCAGGAGGTTGCAGGTTCGACCCCTGCCTGGTCGGCAACATCCATTCGTTGAGACTGGTCATGAAATTATACGGTCATTCAGTCCCTTCCGCTGATTCAAGAAGGGCAGTTGTCAATTTCTGGCGAAAGAATGTGCACAGTACTGGTTAACCACTTAGAGGACTAAGCCTGCCCAGCAAAAGTGTGGTTAAGTAAACTGACCACGTTTGATATGACTCTATTGGGTTGACTGGGCCGTAAAACCTCAACACAAGCATTTACACAAATTTTGTGACTTCCTATCTGGTATTTTACGCACACCAAGCCTTTTCTGAAACGAGGTGTACGCGGAAAACAAAGATTGTGCTACTAACCCAGCTAGCATTCTACGTAAATCTACATCGGGCCGTCATCGGCCCGTCAGCTATCCTGACGGGCCGATGACGGCCCGATATAGAGTTACGTAGAATGGTGACTGGGAAGACCCTTTTGCAGAGGAAGGCAAAACAATTTTGATAGAGTTACCTCCAATGAAAGTACGTATATTAACGTCAAGTATACGTATCGCTAACAAACGCTTCAAAGAAATAAAAGTACAGTAGAACCTCGATAATTCAAACTCCAATTATTCAAAATTCTCAGTAATTCAAAATCATTTTGAAGTCCCGACTTAGGTATATATATGTATGCATTTTAACCCTCAATTATTCAAAGTCAATAATTCAAACAAAACTGTTTGGTCCCTTGGACTTTGAATTATCGAGGTTCCACTGTAATACAAAAATTAGCTTTCACAAAATGTTTGGTCGACGCTTTGCACACTTTGTGAAAGTAAAACGTTGAGCAGTAAATGGATTAACATGAAACTTGACATTTTGCTATTAATCTTCAATACGCATGTGCTAAGCACATACTAAGCTTTTTGTGGAAGCTAATACTTTGTTATAATAAGGTTAAGCACTCCATAGAACATATAGCCTTGGACCAAATGACAAACGCTATTAAGATTGTAGAGTAGATAATTGTAGACATTAACGTGTATGTCGTAAAAAAATACAGGCACTAGACAGGACTGTAAGATTAAAAGTAATGCGATCTTTTATCAATAGGTGTTCGTTTGTCAAGTTCACAAAGGAACACTATTCGTAATGCACTAATTTAAGGTCTCATTGTATGCTGTGTCACTTTAAAAGTTTGCTATGCAAATAATAGAGCTCCGGTGCTAACAGTAAAAAGCCAAGCAAATTTTGCTTAGATGTCCATGCAGGTACGGATAGCCCTAGATTTCAAGCTGCGTGTATTTTTCTGTACATCTGCTACGAGCTGTCATTTTATATATAACGTGTTTGCGTGAGGAAATCATATGCGCCCAGCGAAGATTCAGATCAGTCTGCGTATGCACAGACATGCGCACTGTCCGATCAGAATCTTCAGAGTGCGCATTTTGGATAAGGATGCAAAGTTTATTCAAGCTGACAACGTAGATTCTGATCAGAATGCGCATATGCGCAGGCTGATTTGCGTCCGCGTTATCTCACGAAGATGCAGCTCTGAATTACAAACATATGTTCAGTTCAGTCCACACATAAGTAAATTTTGTAATAATAATAGTAATAATAATATATATATATATAAAGAGAGAGAGAGAGAGAGAGAGAGAAAGAGAGAGAGGAAACTCTTTAACTCTTGTACATGTATAGCTAAGGCATATTCAAATAGACTGATATTTTTGCTGAAATGATATGAGCGGCGTTTTTAATTTTTTGGCAAAAATATCAATGTATTTGACGTATTTCAAGAAAGTTTAACGTTACGTTAGCTAACTTCTTTAAATTTTTGAACAAATGGGCCCTGGTCTCTGCCAGCCACTAGCGTTGGGGTAGCGAGTCATTGATATTTCCGTAGACTTAAAGGAAGTGTGGGGAGTTGGGGGGGGGGGGGGGTAGGGGGGTAACACTGCCAAAATTGATTTTGCTTCGCTTCGTAATAGGGGTCCAGTCTTAAAGGAAAGATTATGCTTCCCATAGATTCTTTTTCAGAAGGGGCTTGGTAGTTTCTTACTGACCGTTCCAAGACGCTTCCTCTGTTGCATTTTTTCTTTTTTTGCGTCCGTTGTTTGATATGTGGCGTTTGTTTGTCATTATTTGTTCCTCATCTCCCCTTCTTTTGGTGCCTCGGGAAGGCTATACTTCGTGATTGTGGCATATTTCCTGGCTATCTTAAACCTTGCCTTGCTGAATAAATTAAGATGCCACGCCCACTTCTAATTTCCAACCAGTCAGATTACTTGTTCCGGTTTTTTGATAGAAATTAACATATTTAATGACAAACAGTGCAGCTCCAGATCAGTTGGCTTCTTCAAAAGCCAATTGATCTGGATCTACACTGTTAAGACAGTGCATATCGTGTTCAGCAAGAGAAGGGTTACCTTATATATTTGTATGCAGGAACGCAAACAAACAGCTAAATTGTTTCCTTTTACAAAAATGGCAGAAATACAATCAATTGTATCCATTCACTTTAACATAGGGAAACGCTTATGATCAGAATAGTTCTTTATGAAACTTCATCGGCTTTTCATCAAAATCACCGATAACAAAGTAAAATATAAAATCTCGGACGAGTTCATCAACTGATTGATTCTGTTGGGGTTATGTCCTTTTGAACCTCCTACTGACTGATAGTAGGAAATGCTTGTGATCAACATAGTTCCTTAGTCTTTGTCAGATCTTCCATAAACTTGCAAATAACTAAGTCGGGCGTAAAACTTGGACAAGATAGATAAGACAATAACGGCAGTTCTGTCCCTTTTGTCGCGAAAATGCCAATTTTATCAGGCTAGAGGCACAATTTTACATGTATGTGTTGTTGCTGAATCTTTACAAGTTGACCAGAAGCATAATGTCTAGTAAACAGTGGTATAGGTTAGGTATTTGTTAGCTTTTAGTATCATAATATCATGCCCCTGAATGCTGAAAGAACCGCACATAGCATGCTATCTACATGAATCGTCACAAAGAAAAAAAAATACAATACCCAAGAAAGCACATGACGCCATGATGTTGCAGCGACATTAGTGCGACGTTTTTGTATCGCTCACTGAGGACTAAATGATATTTGCTCCCAATATAAACAAAAATATGTGAAAATACTCAGGAAATGCCAGGATGAGGGGCAAATAAGGACAAAACAGACGCCACATATGAAACCAAAGACGAACACAGAAAGAAGAAATGCCACAGGTTCCTGTCTAATATAGTTCCTTCGTTTTCCACAAGTACTGAGTTGGTTTTCACAAATTTGTCCCTGCGAAGCGAACTCCTAGGCCAGAAGTTGAACTCCTCTACAATTCATTACGAAGACACGCCTATTCAAATATATAGAAAATTTCACCTCCAAAAACTGAAAAAAAAATCAGATAAACTCTGATATTTTTCCTACTTCTGCTCAAAACATAGATTGTGGGTACTCGTTAGAACCGCCTCACCGAGGCGGTTCTAACGAGTACCCACAATCTATGTTTTTGAGCAGTATTAAGAAAAATAATATATACCCCTGTAAACCCCAGTATAAAAGTGGGGTTTAAGGGGGTCAAAATTATATAAGTATGTTTTCGTGATGTTATGCGTAAATTATACACGTAATTATAATATATAAGTTGCTTACACATCAGATCAGAATGAAGACTTCAGGCTCTGCCCTCGTAAAATGGAACTATCACGAAATCATACCTATATAATTTTGACCTCCTTAAACGCCACTTTTGTATAAAAAAACTGGGTTTTACAGGGGTATGCATTATTTTTCATATTTCTCAAAACATAGATTATAGATACTCGTTAAAACCGCATCGGCAAGGCGCTTCTAACGATTACGCATAAACTATGTTCTGAGCAGAAATCTGAAAACTATCAGAATATTTTCATCTGAAAACTTTCAGTTTGGTGGTGAAATTTTCAATATATTTGAATAGGCGTGTTTTCGTAATTATTCTTACAATGATGTTCTCGCTGTGATGTTTACACGCTTTGTATTCTGTGATGTTTCATCATAGTAGTGGTTCAGATATTTTTTGGTTCCATTTTTATCAATCGACCCAAAGCTACGCTATTCTCAACGCGATTATCGCTGACCGATTAAGTTAATCCACGCAAATAGCGTTTGTACGAAATCCAGGTAATAAATTTATAGCCGCGCAATTCTTGTCGCTGTGACGTCAGCGTGCTATATTCAGTTGGTCATCTGTTTGTTTGTGTTGAGGTTTACGGCCCTGTCAACCCACTGGAGTCCTGTCGAGCGCGGGCAGTTTACCTAACCACACTTTTACTGGACAGGCTTAGTCCTCGAGGTGGTTAACCAGTACAGTGCGCATTCTATCGCCAGAAACTGACATCCGCCCTTCTTGAATCAGCGGAAGGAAGATGATGACCGTAGAAAATATTTCATGATCAATCTCAACGAAAGAATGTTGCCGACCCGGCAGGGGTCAACCTCCTGATCACTAGTCGGCAGCGCATCCAACTGAGCCACCGAGACCTGCACAGCCTTAACTAGTGCTTGGACATCGGCAAACAGTGCAGACCCAAATCAGACGCCACAGAACGCGGCGTCTGATCAGGGTCTGTACTGTTTGCCTATATAACAGGAAGTAAGGCTTAAATGAAACACTGTTAAGACCCCGTTCAGGACCATTTTGCCAGGCCACGCTGAGACAATCGACTCTCCAGCGCTGTCAGTACTTTGATTCTTTCTGTGGCCTTGTGACTGCTCGCTGCGGGTTTTCTTTCATCTTTTGTCCAAGTCGTTGTCTTATTGTAGTGTTATATCGATCCTGTCTTGCGTTATGGTGGCCTTATTGGAGAGGTGGAGGTGGTGTGAGGGTGTGTGTGTGGGGGGGGGGGGGGGGGGGGGGTAGCGGGGTTGCTGGTTGCTTTATTTTTCTTTACCTTTGGCTTGTGTAGTCTGTCATGATTTGTTTGCTCTTCCTCTTGGTATCATTGGTTGGCTATGATTTGTGACTGTGGCTATTCCTGGATATCTTCTATAATTTTGTTCCATTACGAAGACATGCCTATATAATTTTGACCCCTTTAAACCACACTTTTATATAGTAAAACTGGGGTTTACAGGGGTACACAGTTTTTCTTATTTTTGCTCGAAAACATAGATTGTGGGTACTCGTTAGAACCGCCTCGGCGAGGCGGTTCTAACGGGTACCCACAATCTATGTTTTTGAGCAGCGATATGAAAAATATCAGAGTTTTTTATCCGAAAAAAAAAATTCAGTTTTTGGCGGTGAAATTTTGTATATATTTGAATAGGCGTGTTTTCGTAATGGTAATAACACTAAAAAGGACAAATGTTTAAGTGAGGTGTACAGTTTTTAGTTTTAATGCAGATGTCTTAACTTCTTACTAAATTTGTCCTAAACTTTGAACAGCTCACTATTACTACCTGTCAATGTGTCTGAAAACTGTTAAATGAGTGACAAACACTAAAGACAGTGAACATTGATCACACACCGCATCCGAAAACTTAGGCCATATACTGTACCATCAGATATAATACGTTCAACACATATGAATTACAACGTGATAAAACGTACCTTCTGGTAAGTGAGCCGACCGAAGACTCAAATCAGCCTGCGCATCCTGTGCAGTCTGATCAGTCATTGTCCACATGACGAAACTTTGCATCAGTAACCATCCAAAACGTGACCAGGGACGATTCGGATCAGCCTGCGCGAAGCGCAGGCTGATCTGAATCGTCGCTGGGCACACACGTTGAAGGTACGTGTTCTGACATTACGGTTCATATTACTGATCGTTTTCGACCTGTCTCAAAATCCACCTGTATTAGGCAATCACTTGTACTTGAAGGCCAGCTTTTCTAATAAAAGCCAAATAAGTGTACATTTACCTGTATTAAGCAGGCACTTGTCTAAAGCAACCACTTTTTGCCTTTTCCTTTGGTGCTTGCTTGTTTGTTTGTGTTGAGGTTTTACGGCCCAGTCGACCCAATGGGGTCATGTCGAGCGCGGTCAGTTTACCTAACCACACGTTTACTGGGCAGGCTTAGTCCTCTAAGCGGTTAACCAGTATTGTGCACATTCTTTCGCCAGAAACTGACAACTAACCTTCTTGAATCAGCGGAAGGGAGAGATTGATCGTAGAAAATATTTCATGATCAATCTCCACGAAAGCATGTTGCCGACCTCGGCGGGGGTTGAACCAGCGACCTTCTGGTTTTCAGTCGGACGGCGCATACAACTGAGCCACCGAGGCTGGCTTGGTGCTTGCTTACATGTAACACAGGTTTGACTTTATATTAAGTGGAAGAATGTAGGTCGGATACGGAGTTGGATTATATAGTACATGTAGCAGCTATACGAATAGGGTATATGTACACGTACGGACTTAAAGGGGCTGCATACCACTGGTAGATTTTCCGTCATTTTACAAGGGCGGTACTATTGTGACTTCCTATTTGCGCCCTAGCACATCATGTTACTTACAGTTGTATCAAAAGGGGTCTACTCTAACAGGAAAGAATTTGCTCCCGATGGGAGCAAATTCTTGCCTTTTTGGGTAGACCCCTTATCAGAAGGGAGGTAAAACAATGTTGACATGCATGTAGTTTCCCCTTTTCCCCTTAAAAGTGTTTCAATTCCTGTAAAAAAGGACAAACTCTAGGTTAACATTTTTTAAGCCATGCTTATATTTTCTAGCTAGCACATTCATTACTGACGATTATATTAAAAATTAACTCTGTTTTAAATTGTAGTTTTTAAGCTAAATTTCTAACAAACAAAAAACTGTCCAGTATATAACTAAAACAAGACAACATGTGCTCACTTTTCCGAATCGTTTCATTGATGTTAGAGTTTCTCATTCTTACATTCGAACTTTGTTTCCTTTATTACTTTATTTTAATGAGTTATGATGGAAAACTCCAAGTTTTAAAAGGGCAGCAGATGTTCTTTAATAATCTGATAGTGAAAACAACTGTCGCAAAACATCAGCTTGAAAACAAAGATGAAAAATCGGGTTGTTTAGCTGTTATATTTGTTGTTAGTTCTGTTAAATTCGATACTGGTACATTGTTTTGTCTGCAGAATCAAGTTTCACAGTATACATATACATACTTCCGAACGCACATGTTCTCTCACAGATGTACCAATGTACCATTTCAAATGAATTTGCTGGACAGTATACGTGAAACCTACCACACACACACACACACACACACACACACACACACACACACACACACACACACAAAACAACAACAACGTCAGAAAACATACCCTCAGACGTGTGCTCCCAGCGAAGAATATTCGTTTAGCCTGTGCGTTCGCACAGTCTGATTTGAATCTTGGCTGTGCACATTTTGAATAGCCATGGATGCAGAGTTTCTTCATGTGGATAAAGGGGACTCTAATCAGACTGCGCGGATGCGCAGGTTGATTTGTGTCCTCAGTGGGCATACATGTCAGAAGGTGGGCTTTCTGACGCTGCGGCTTCTTGCTGACGTTTGTCCAGGATATGGGGATATTGGTATTTTCTTAATGTTGAAATCGACACACTCGGGTTTCATTCTCACATCGGGAAATTCAAATCCATTATTTCATAGGGTAATTCAAATCCATTATTTCATCGAGTAAATCAAATCCGTTATTTTATCGGGGAATTCAAATCGGACAGTTCAAATCCATTATTTCATCGGGTAATTCAGAAGCATTATTTCATTGGGTAATTCAAAATCCATTAATTCATCGGGTAAAATCAAAATCAGCTACCTCATCGAGTAATTGAAATCGGATAATTCAAATCCGTTTTTGATCGGGCAATTCAACTCCATATTTCATCAGGTCATTCAAATCTATTATTTCACAGGGTAATTCAAATCCATTATTTCAGCGGATAATTCAAATTCATCATCTCATCGGGAAATTAAAAGCCATTACTTCATCGGGTAATTCAAATCTATCATCTCATTGGGTAATTCAAATCCATTAATCCATCGGGTAATTCAAATCCATTATTTCATCGGGTGATTCATCATTTCTGAAAAGAAAGCATTTTGATAGCATTAACTCATTTTCGACTGGAGACCCCCGCAAAAAAAGGTAATGGGCAAATAATGCCGACCCAGATCAGATGTCACATTCTGCGGCGTCTGATCGGAGTTTCCACTTTTTGCAAATAGTTTAGCCACTTTTCTCTAGGAATATCTAAATCAAATAGCCTGACATACCTAAACTGAAATTGGATACTTCCAATATATAGTGTTTAGGTGTTTATTTGATCAAAAATGGATTAAAGATTAATGATATGAAGGAATATCTCATTGTATATGAGTAAATTTTTTTTTTTCAGTAACAGTTCTAAGATAACTTGATAAATCTGGCAGTTTTCAACCACTATTTATAAGGGAGACAACTTTTGTGAACTCCTTTCCGAAAAGGAATCTACCTGATCAAATCTCCTTTCAGTCGCATTCTCTTTTATAAGGGAGGCAAATACTCTTAATAGAGTGGTTCCTGTATTCGTGTATGAACTCCCCTTAAAGGCAAAATCTGATGTTATAAAACGTTTTTCATGCTCAACTTAGCTGAGCATGAATTTTCTCTGCTAATAAATATGAAAATGCCAACAATAGTTGGCATTTTCATATTTATTAGCAGGGAAATTTTCATGCTCAGCTATTTTTAGCAAGAAAGAATTTGCAATTGCTTGTAATTCGGGATTTATTAGCAGGACAAAATTCATGCTCAGTTGAATTGAGTATGACAAAAGTTTTATAACCTTGGGACCCGAACATAACATTAGGACCTGCTTTGATCATTAAATGGGTCGTAACTTAAGAAACATACCTTCTAACCTGTGCGCCCAGCGAAGATTTAGATCAGCCTGCGTATTCGCACAGTCTGATCAGAATTTTTACTTCACTTTTGGAGAGCTAAGGATGCAAAGGTTCTCCACCTGGACGACGAAGACCAGGCTGCGAGGATGCATAGACTGATTTGAGTCTTCGTTGAGTGCAAGTTTCGAAAGGTAAGTTCATGTTGCGACTCAAACAAATAGCCTTGTACCAAAAAACGAACATCGTATCCTAACCCTTGCCTTGCTCAGTAAATTAAGATGCTACGCCCACTTCTAATTTCCAGCCAATCAGATAACTTGATCCGGGTTTTTGACAGAAATTCACATATTAAATGAAATACAAAGCAGATCAAGATCAGCTGGCTTTTTTTCAGAAGCCAACTAGTCTGGATCTACACTGTTTGCTAAGAAAGGGCATGGCATGTTCAGCAAGAGAAGGGTTAACTAAAGCTTTAGCAAAATAGAGAGTTCTACGATTTTTATTTAAAGATTTCATACGTTTCTGCAAATATTCTAGGGCCCGATAGATTTTTGTTTTAAGTTCATAAGTTCAAAAGCTGAACACTAGGTATTTGCCTGACACTAGTGCCAGAGATGGGACAAAAACCCAAAAAGGCTGTTGTAGGTAATATAACATGTAAAAAAAAGTTTCTATGTCTTTGAAATGACTGACCCCATTGTTTACTGAGTCTCGACCGGTGTACTGACAATATGGTCGCCACATGAGTTTCTAATTTCATATTTCAAAGCAAGTAATAAAGACATACAATTCTGCTCGTATCTAATGTCAAGCTGCCCATTACGAAAACACGCCTATTCAAATATATAGAAAATTTCACCTCCAAAAACTGAAAATTTTCAGATAAAAAACACTGATATTTTTTTCATATTTCTGCTCAAAACATAGATTGTGGGTACTCGTTAGAACCGCCTTGGCGAGGCGGTTCTAACGAGTACCCACAATCTATGTTTTGATCAGAAATAAGAAAAATAATGTATACCCTGTAAACCCCAGTTTTACTATATAAAAGTGGGGTTTAAGGGGGTCAAAATTATATAGGTATGTTTTCGTGATGTAAAGCGCACACCCTAAAGCTTTTCTTATCCTTGATGGGAATGGTAACAAGTTACTTACCAGAGTGAAGTCTTTCCATGTTACATTCCAGAGCTGAAAAGACAAAACATTCAAACGAAGTCAGCAGCAATCAAATTAAAGATACCAATGGACTGTAGCTTGTGAAGATATTTCTATTAAAGCTCCAAGCATATTAGCAAACGACATTCTGACTTTTTTTTTTATTTCTTTTTCATAGAAAATATGTCTTGGCATTTCATCTGAATCGACTGCTTGGCGTTTGTAGAGACTCAATTAAATCAAGTCTAAGATTTTCATGATTTTGTGTGTTCATTGTTTCCAAAGGCAAGCATTTTTTACTTTTATTTTCAAAGAAAAATAAAAACTACACATTAAAATGTCGTCTGCTGCAGTTGTGATTGGCGTTTAAAGGGATAAATATCTACATGTAACAGGTTAAAGAAATTCTGGATTATTGTAAAGTATTAATCTTAAAAGCTCTTATTAGATTGCAGGTTGTTTCACTACGGGAGCTTCTCTATCATGCAGGCCATAACGTTAATATTAAATGTTTGACCCTCTCAGTTCCCTCTTTTTACTATAAAGTTGTAAAATAAAGACGGTTTGCATGAATTCTGCAGCATTTCGTTTTTGGTCGCGTTTGAAACCTCCGAAAAGGTTTATGAGGCATTCTGCTTATTAACCTACTACTGAAAAGGGACGGAGCCTAAATTTTTGCAAGTATATTTGAGAGGATCGGTGTGTTAAAGCTTACACTTTAACGTGTTGATTATAAATTAAACCAGACAACATACTCGTACTTCTATTTTTCAGAGAAAATAAGACTTGATACATCACTCAAATTGTCTCATATATGTCCAATTATCCTCTGTCACGGTTGATCCATCAAATGGGCTACTTAACCCTTAAAACGCCAATCACGACAATTGTCGTCTGCTTTGTCATCCGCTTTTGATTTTAAAAGTCATTTCTGCAAACAGTGTGGACCCAGATCAGACTGCTCCTTTAGGAGCAGTCTGATCTGGGTCCACATTGTTTGCCTGTATGCAAAAATAGGTTTGAAAAGTTTGCAAGAATATTCAGCAGACGACATAAACAGACAACATTTTCAGATGCAGATTTTCTTGGCGTTTTAAGGGTTAAGCTTAAAATCTGTATGACACAAAATACTCAGTGAGCTTATCGTATATCTAAGATCTCCAACTACATGTGCAATCTGCACTTATACATCCAGTTTTTTTTTTTCTTTTTTTTTTCCGCGGCTTGGTAGAAAAAATAATGTATTAGAATACAGTATTACATGCACGTGGTTTTGCCACAGGTATGTAAAGGAAATTGGATAATGTTTGCACTTGATTATTTAGTTTACTTTCCTACGATGAAAAACCCTCCAAAGGGACATAGTATTACATACAAAATTGATTTCTTTTAGTTATTAGTTCTATTGTCTGTTTTTCATTATGTAAGTATTCTGGAATTTTCACTCTTATTAGCATTGCCGATTATTCATAGACAAACACATGAGGTCGGTGCGATTTAGGTCCTCCAGAAATAGAAGCTAACCAAAAGGTCGCCAGCAAGTACAGTTGTCTGAACTCAGAATATCGTGTGGCTTTTTCTTCTGGCTGTTCAATTTACGTAAGGGATAATTAGGCAAAGGAGTCAAGGTGTCCATTACGAAAACATGCCTATTCAAATATATTGAAAATTTTACTACCAAAAAATGAAAATTTTCAGATAAAAAATTCTGATGTTTTTCGTATTTCTGCTCTAAGCATAGATTGTGGGTACTCGTAAGAACCGCCTCGGCGAGGCGGTTCTAAGGAGTACCCACAATCTATGTTTTGAGCAGAAATAAGAAAAATAATGTATACCCCTGTAAACCCCAGTTTTACTATATAAAAGTGGGGTTTAAGGGGTTCAAAATTATATAGGCATGTTTTCGTGATGCAATATTCAGAGCGTCCGCTAGGTACTCTTTGCCACATAGTGGTATCAAAAGATCTTTCACAAGAGTGTTCTTCTACTTTTACGGTCTCTCGTATGACGAAATAAGCGATTTATTGAACTATTTTAAAACTGAAGTATTTCCTTACCTTTAATCCTGTCATCTGAAAAAAAGAAGGAAAAAGCAAACGTAAAAACAAAAATAAAGAAAAATAATAAAAAAAGTAAATTTTTTAAGCATATTTAATATTTTAAAAGTCGCGATTTAAGAACAGAACAACACTAGAACTAAACTTGTCACCACGTGAACTTTCTCATAATTTCTGACCGCACACCCTGTCCGTTATTTCCACTCTTACATTACGAAAACATTCCTATTCAAATATACTGAAAATTTTACCACCAAAAAATGAAAATTTTCAGATAAAAAATTCTGATATTTTTTCTTAATTCTGCTCAAAACATAGATTGTGGATACTCGTTAGAACCGCCTCAACGAGGCGGTTCTAACGAGTACCCGCAATCTATGTTTTGAGCAGAAATAAGAAAACTAATGTATACCCCTGTAAACCCCAGTTTTACTATATAAAAGTGGGATTTAAGTGGGTTAAAATTATATAGGTACGTTTTCGTGATGAGGGGAGACCGGGAATTTTTCATGCGCTTTTTTTTTTTTATTTTGAGCGTATCGTCCCAAATGATAGGCCGATTAAGATAATTTATATATATCTGTGTAAACAGCCATCCTTCTTTACTGCATTTAATTTCGTGTAACTTAGAAACATACAGATACTTCTCTGCGAAACAAACCGATTTTGTGGTAAGGGTCAATGCACAAACTTGCCCCAATACCGGGGCACGTTGATGCAATCACCGGGGCAAGTTAATGTAATTCATTCTTTGTTTGCAGGGGTAAAATGATCATCATTATCGTGGTTTCATCCACAGAGTCCGCTAAATCTTTTCAATAGCAAATATTATGCGTTAAACACATATTATTCAAGCAGAATTTGGTTAGTTAAGCAAAGTGGTGTTTTAAAAGTTTCAAAACTGTCTCTGAGCGTCATTGTCAACAACAAAAGAGGGGGGTTTGCAGGTGCATGACTCTCTTGTGCAATCAAGACTTGAGAAATATCAAAACTGTCGTTTAAAGGTTGATATAAAATGACTTTTAAGTTCAGAACTCTACAGATTTACATAGGTCGCGGTGAAAACGGATACATGCAAGGCATTTTTCCATAACCAAATACCATTTAAACATATAGGGATACTTCATAAGTGCATTGACAATATAATATGAATTTAATATATGTGCTACCTATATCCGTGCGTCCAAATTATCGTCACTTGCTTCATAGGTGGAGTGACCAAACTCAATCACAAACAAAAGTTCCTTTTTTCATCGACCAAAATGTACTTTAATCTCGTACAAACTAGAGGACCGAGTGGGCCAGAAATCGCTCACCTGGATTAGGCTGATCATGATATGTTACATTGTGCCATGGTGGCCATCTTGGCTGTCGGATCAGATTGCCTTTAGCAATTTAGAATCTGATGTTATTTGAAGAGTTTCAAGACTGCCACCATGGCCGTCATCATGGTGGCACCATCTTGGATATTGGAACTAAACGATTTAGCCATGCTGAATCTCAATGTCACCCCGATGCCTCCCATCAAGTTTCGGTTCAATCTGATTTACTGTTTGATATGAGATGCGGTTTGAAGAATTTCATGATGGCAGCTATCTTGGACATTGGAACAGAAGGATTTAAGCAATTCTGAATTAATATCCTATTGCCTCCAGTCATGTGTAAGCTCAATCAGACTGACCGTTCGGTTGCAGATGTTACTTGAATGTTTTCAAGATGGCTGCCATAGTGGCCATCTTGGATATCAGAACGAAACCATTTTAGTAATTCTAAATCTTCATGCTGCCCTAATGCCTTCTGACTTACTGTTTAGGAGCAAATAACAACTGAAGACTTTCTAGATGGATCGAGGAGATGTTGTTGGAATATTTTAAAAATGGCTCACATGGCAGCCGTCTCGAATATCGAAATGGAAGGATTTTAGCAATCCTAAATCTCCATGTAGCCCCACTGCCTCCCATCAAATTTTGGCTGAATCTTTCGAGAGCAAATATGGTTTCAAGATTTTCAAAAATGGTCGCCCAGACGGCCATCGGCTATCTTGGATAGCCTAACTGTAGAGTTTGAGCCATTCTGGCTCTCTATGTCGCTCCAATGTTTCCCAGCAAGTTTCGGCTCAATCCAACGTTTACAGGAGATTTTGCTTGAAGAATTTTAAGATGATCGCTATGGCGGCCATCTTGGATATTGGAACGGGACAATTTTAGCAATTTTGAATCTCTATGTCGCACCAATACCTCAAATCAGGTTTTGGCTCAGTCCAACTTACGGTTTGGGAGGAGCTGTCTTATAAAGAATTTCAAAATGGCCGCCATGGCGTCCATCTTGGACATCGGAACGGAAAGATTTTAGCATTCTGAATCTCTATAATACTCCAATGCCTCACATCAAGTTTCAGCTCAATCTGACTTTTGGTTTGGAAGGTGATGTCGTTTGAAGAATTTCAAGATGACCCCCGTGGAAGCCATCTTGGATATCGGAACGGAAGGATTTTAGCAATTCTGAGTCTCTGTGTCACTGTGATGCTTCAATCCAACTTACGGTTTAGGAGATGTCGTTTGAAGAATTTCAAGATGGCAGCATGGCGGCCTTCTTCGATATCGCAAAGGAACGATTTTAGCAATTCTGAATCTCTATGTCGCTCCGATGCCTTCCATCAAGTTTCGGCTCATTCTAACTTAGGAGGAGATGTCGTTTCATGAATATCTAGATGGCCACCGTGGCGGCCATCTTTGATATGGGAAAGGAACGATTTTAACAATTCTGATGCCTTCCATCAAGTTTCAGCTCAATCCAACTTACTATTTGGGAGGAGACGTCGTTTGAAGAATTTCCAGATGGCGGCCATCTTGGATATCAGAACGGAACGATTTTAGCAATTCTAAATCTCTGTGTCACTGTGATGCCTCCCATCAAGTTTCAGCTCAATTGGAATTACGGTTTTGTAGGAGATGTCGTTTGAAGAATTTCAAGATGGCCGCCATAGCTGCCACTTTGGATATCAGAATGAAAATATTTTAGCAATTCTAAATCTCCATGTTGTCACAATGCCTCCCACTAAGTTTCAGCTGAATCCAACTTATGGTTCTGGGGAAGGTGTCGTAAATGTGAAAAGCTCGTAACGATCGACGGACAACGGACAACAGGACATGACATAAGTAACCTAGAGCAAATGCCCTCCAATCTTCAAATAGATGTTGTCCTTTCGAACTTTGTGTCAAAATGACAATAAATTTACAATAATACTTGGCGTTATTGGCTGTTTTGTTATTATTATCGATCACATTTTGGTCCACACATTACTGGTCGGTCACGCGATTAGTCTATAGTAGTGCGTCTGCACGCCGAACCACTCCGCGGTTCGGAGGAACTGCAAAGCAGCTCCCGTTGGACGCACTTAATATGGTTGAAGTGCAACGGGGAAGTTTAAAATTGTGAAATAAACTAATGCGTGCATCAGAACATTCTTATTTTCTTTGACGTTTGATAAATTAAGCAAGAATTACATTGAGAAACACGGCATCAACCTGCCACATATTCAGTGCATCAGCTTGCCCCCTGCATCACATGTGACACATAGCAACAGATAAGGCACTTTTTTCATCCAAAAAAATGCTGATATCTTTCTTATTTCTCAACAAAAACATGTGTTGTGGTACTCATTAGAAGCGCCTCGGCGAGGCGCTTCTAATGAGTACCCACAACATATGTTTTCATCGAGAAATAAGACAAATATTATGTGGATATCCCCTCTTATCTGTAGCTATGTGTGACACCTGCTTATGTAGACAATTCATTCAAGATAATTGCTCCTTGCTTTTCATCTGAATTTAAAGTCGAGTCTTTTCTTTGTAATCGTGCATTTAACTTACATGAAATATCAGAAAAGAAATGACAGGTCTTATTTTATACGAAACTTATATTATTTCCGATCTGAATATTCAAAACTCAAAATGTAAATTGAACCGAAAACGTAATGTCGGTCAAGTCAGAGCATTCCCAATGTATAAACATTACATCTTGACATAGTGAAATCTGATGTACTGTACTGTACTACAAACATTACAAATATTGAAAGAATAACTGCAATGATAATAAAGATAGAACTTGTGCGCATATATACTGAAAGGAATAAGAAACGCAGGGTAAATTTTATTCCTAAATTTCATTCAAGTTTGAAAAAGTTTGTTAAATATTTTACTATGATTACAAAACGGTACATGTATGGAACAAAAGTTCCAAATTTCATTGGTTTGTGATCAACAAGTCTCGAGTTATTGAAGTTCATTGGTAACTACCCCCCAAAACTTGAAATCAAAATCAAACTGAAAATCAATATCGGGTGTGCCCCCCTCTTGCTGCCGTTGCTGCCCTAATTCTCCTTTGGATAGAGTTAACCAAAGCATTGACAGTTTGCATCGGGATGTTATTCCATTCATCGATCAACGCATTCCTTAGTTGTGCGAGAGTTGCGGGGGGATTTCGGCGCTTCCTAACCCTTCTGTCCAGCTCATTCCACATGTGCTCTATTGGGGTCAAATCTGGACTGTACGGTGGCCATGCTAGTGGTGCAATGTTATTGTTTGCCAGGAAATCCTGACAAACTCGGGCAACATGTGGTCGGGCATTGTCCTGCTGCAGAATCAGATTACGTTGTTGCACAAGCGGGACTGCAACAGGACGCAAGATCTCATCCCTATACCTTACTGCGGTCATATTGCCCGCAACAATAATCAACTGTGATTTTATCCCGTGAGCAATGCCTCCCTAGACCATAACGGAGCCACCCTCAAACCGATCCCGTTCGACAACATAGGCGTTCTCCGCGACGTCGGTACACACGACGTCGACCATCTGCGCGATAGAGAGTGAACCTAGACTCGTCCGTAATAAGAACTCATCTCCACTGCCTCATCGGAAATAGCCTGGGCGCATGCGCCGTCAACCACGCCATACGACGCAACCTACGTGCCTGGGTCAGAGGCAGACCAACGTATGGACGACGAGCTCGAAGGCCAATCTCACGCAATCGACTTCCAACAGTCTTCGGAGAAATTTGTCGATTATGCGTACCTACTGTATTTAGGGCAGTTTCGGTAGCAGTGAGATGACGATTCCGCAAATGTGCCAGACGGATTGTCCTGTCTTGACGTCGCGACGTCACGCGTGGACGCCCAGACCGCGGTCGGTTTGCTAAATGCCCTGTCTCCCTTTCTCCCTTAAACGTCTAACAAGACGTTCAATTGTTGAGACGTTAACCCCAAAATGATTGGCAACTTGCTATTACCTCTGACCCTGCATCAGCAACGCAATTGCCCTACCCCTCTGAACATCAGTCAATCGTACCATGATTGAAAAAAAGTTCAAAGTAGCATAAAAATGAAAAGAAAAATCGGTAAAAGAATCGAAGAGCGTTGTGTATCGTTGAAGTGTACCAAATGGTGTGAGGAAATCTTGTGCTGAAGGTTTAAACATGCTTGTTTTGCACGAAATTTTGGCTTTCCGTATTGTCCGTGCAATGCACCGTGTAGTGCACGGTTGAATGATTTCACTCATTGGGTAGATAGCACATCGACCAAAGACTCGTATACCCGCGGTTCACATTCACAGGACAATCTGTAAAAGTGTATGGCTATAGTAAACACTGTAAAAAATGGTTAAAATAAGAAGGAAAAAACTCTACCCTGCGTTTCTTTTTCCTTTCAGTATAGTATTTGTTTTTCAGCTACATGCAAACACGCATACATGTAGTTAAGATGACAAAAGAACGATAAAGGTTTATGAACTAAGTCCGGCCAGCTTTAATCTATATTGGACCACTATTGGCTCAATAGAATTCTGTCAGGCCGATATAGGTCCAATATGTATGTATTCAAATAGAATGCTAGCAGGGCATATAAAAAGGAACGTTCATCAAGACATATGCATACAAAAAATTAATGAGGAGAAAAAATAATCAATTTCCAAGCCGGTTCAAGACCTACCGACCCCAGAAGTTTTTCTATTGGCCGTTCCAAGGTTGTTCATCTGTCGCAGCTTTTCTTAGTGCGTGGCTTTGGTCTTGTCATTGTTTGCTCCTTGTCTCTTTTTCGATGCCTCGTGATAACTACGAAAACACGCCTATTCAAATATACTGAAAATTTTACCACCAATAAATGAAACTTTTTCAACTAAAAGATTCTGATATTTTTCATATGTCTGCTCTAAACATAGATTGTGGGTACTCGTTAGAACCGCCTCGACAAGGCGGTTCTAACGAGTACCCACAATCTATGTTTCCGAGCAAAAATAAGAAAAATAATGTATACCCCTGTAAACCCCAGTTTTACTATAAAAAAAATGGGGTTAAGGAGGGTCAAAATTATATAGGCATGTTTTCGTAATGAGGCGTTGTGCAACGTGAATTGTGGCGTTTCCTGAATATCTTCGCTTACATTTTATTCAAGACAAGAATATAGGAGAAATCTATTGTAAGTCAGAGCAATGAAGATTATAACTTACGGCAGTGGGCATCCCCTGAAAAATAGCGAGAACAAACATCACACAAGGTTCATTTCGTTTCTGCTTTTACCATATTTATCCTAAGTATTCTAGCAGACAGCCAGAAGAGAACAACTTATACCAAGATGAGATGCCGCTCATCAAGCAGCTTTGGTCACATCAGTAAGTATTAAAATGCTATATTTAAATGTAGGACAAGTACTTGTACATTGTACCGTAAGAATTACAATGTAACACTAGCAGTTTTATGGGCAAATTCAGCGGACGATTAACTGATGACAATATTCCTATTTTTCCTAGAAAAAAAGAAAGAGACAGTTTTCGAGAATAGTCAAATTCTACTTGCGTAAGTGTGGAAGCTAGTCTAGAGCTTTGCATATCGTCAAAACTACGTTGCGCATTTCTGTATGCACATGATCAATTATAAACAGTCGCGTAGACAAGGTACATTTGCCTCTCGTTATCTCGACCTCGCTTATCTCGAATAACCGATTATCTCGAAGTGAAAATCTGGTCCCTGCCTAAACATGAAAATCTAACAACAGGTAACAAAATATTGTGGAAAAGAGGAGAAATTGCTCCTAAGGAGCAAATTTCTCCTCTTTTCCACAATATTTTCCAATATATCTCTAACTTCAGGAGTAAAATTACATATACATTTGTAAAATGTGGTTATTTGATTTATTTTTCCTTAATTCTGCAACCCTGATATGTCGAAGTACGTATATCTTTAAGTATTTCAGAGAGTCCCTTGGAATTCGAGATAACGACAGTAGACTGTATATATCTGTTAAATGTGGTTGTTCGAATTATTTTTACCTCAGTTCTGCAAATCTGATATGTCGAGGTACGGATATCTCCAAGTATTTCATAGAGTCTCTTGGATTTCGAGATAACGAGAGTCGACTGAATATTAAAAGTGACCAAAATCATTTTACATCAGTTTATGTCCACTGTATAAATGAGCCGCACTTATCACGTCAAATAAGTCCAGACTGGTCAGAAACTGTGTTGTTCTCAGACATGTAGAAGGGGCCTTGAGAAAGCTTCCGGAAAAAACGCATGTCTGTAGCCCCAATAGAGACTGCACATACGCATTTGAAGAACCACAAACCGGAAAAAAAAACATAAGGTTCTTTTATTCGTGTGCCGGCTTAAATCGTCTTTAAGACAATCCTTGTAAAAGGATATTTGACAAAAATGTGCTTTGTGTTTCTGCGGATGTATATAATGGCGTAAAATATTCACCATTAATAAGTATGCAATTAGTAACCCATGTACCTCAACAGTATGTATTGAAAACCGGGGTCTGTTCGGATCAAAATTATTAGGGTGATTTTCCAAAAGTTGCAGTTTATTACTGGTGGCAAACTGTTTACTACAAGCCATATTCGACCTAATGACCGCACTGTAAAATTAGTTGTTTTTTTTTTTTTTTTTTCAAAATTATTGGGAAACATAACGAAAACGCGCCTATTCAAATATATTGAAATTTTCACCACAAAAAATCTGAAAGTTTTCAGATAAAAATTCTGATATTTTTCATATTTCTGTTCAAAACATAGATTGTGGGTACTCGTTAGAACCGCCTCGGTGAGGCGGTTCTAACGAGTACCCACAATCTATGTTTTGAGCAGAAATAAGAAAAATAATGTATACCCCTGTAAACCCCAGTTTTACTATATAAAAGTGGGGTTTAAGGGGGTCAAAATTATATAGGTATGTTTTCGTGATGACTTGTGGTACTTACACTAAGGAAGCACTTTAAAACAAACAAGACCGACTAAGGATTTATAAAATGATGCTTATGCGATGTTTGTTTCTGTGACTTTTTTCTGATTTTCTTTATAAAAGTATTTTTTTGTTTGAACTGCATCAACAAGTCGATGCAATTCAAATGGGTACCCAAACATTTGCATAGCATATGCTTTCGTAAAAAAGTGGACAAACAGTACACTGGCGGTAATCTGAATATTACGGAACTGCCTGACTGTATGCTGATAGGGGTATGAGCAGTAATTAGGTAGAATACGGTAAATCTATTTTACTTTATTATTTTAATTTATTATAAATTATAATGCGCTTAATAGCCAAATTCATCCTAATTTCCCATCTTGTATTGCTTATCCAACTGTAGATAAGGTATAATGGTTATCAAGATAAATCTATTTCTGATAAATCTACAAAAACCTATGTGATGGATAACAATTAAAAGCGCATTTTATACAAAAAAAAAATTCAGAAAATGTATTAATATGTTTGGTAAAAAGATATGTTATATAGAGCAATGTCTGAGAAGTAAACGGTTTGCAAAGTGTAGTAACGGTTGATTTTGCGTGTTAATGGTTTACATTGTGTGTTAAAGTAATGTCAGAACACATGTCGCAATTGTATGCATTAATTAGTTTTGCCACGCTGAACATCACGAAAACACACCTATATAATTTTGACCTCCTTCAACCCCACTTTTATATAGTAAAACTGGGGTTTACAGGGGTATACGTTATTTTTCTTATTTTTGATCAAAAACATAGATTGTGGGTACTCATTAGAACCGCCTCGCCGAGGCGGTTCTAACGAGTACCCACATTCTATGTTTTGAGCAAAAATATGAAAAATATTAGAATTTTTTGTCTGAAAATTTTCAGTTTTTGGGGATGAGATTTTCTTTATATTTAAATAGGCGTGTTTTCGTAATGATATCTTCTATTACCTACAGAGAGGCATTCTCCTGTATACAGATTTACGTGCAATGAGAAACGTTGAACACATGTTTAACTTTTCTAAATGCTACACACCACATATGTTTTTTATGGAGAAGTAGAAAAGTACATTCCAAAATTAAGCTTCCAATTATCACTAAATACTGTTGTTTTGTCAAAAACAAAATCCTCTGGACATAGTGATAATAAAATGCCAGACAATGGAGTCTAAGTAGGCGTTTCACTACTTGTTCAGCACAAAGAAACATCCAATTGTTTTTCTAGACAGAATATAAATAAATTAAAATGTAATAATAGGTTTTTTTAACCCTTTTATTTCCGAGTTTCTGAAGTGGACTCTTCTATCTTTGAATATGGCCAGAGTCATTATTAACCCAAACAGGTCCTCAGTCGGAAAACAAAACAGAATGGAAGACAGTGTAGATCCTTCTGTTATAGCTGCTCATGATCTACACGGTTTGCAAAAAACCAAACAAACCTGTTTAGCCTGCAGCATTGAAAGGACCATCACGAAAACATGCCTATATAATTTTAACCCCCTTAAACCCCACTTTTATACAATAAACTGGGGTTTACAGGGGTATACATTAATTTTCTTATTTCTGCTCAAAACCATAGATATAATTTTAATCCCCTTAAACCCCACTTTTATACAGTAAAACTGGGGTTTACAGGGGTATACATTATTTTTCTTATTTCTGCTCAAAGCCATAGATTGTGGGTACTCGTTAGAACCGCCTCGGCAAGGCGGTTCTAACGAGTACTCACAATCTATGTTTTGAGCAAAAATATGAAAAGATATCAGAATTTTTATCTGATAGCTTTGAGTTTTTGGTGTTGAAATTTTCAATATATTTGAATAGGCATGTTTTCGTAATGAAAATCTCGGTTTTGTAAATAGTGTAGTACTGAGGACCATGGATACACCTGTAGAGGCAATCATATTTTATTCGTCTTGTCTCCTTTCTGGAAAGGGATCTGCTCTAAACGGAAAGTTTGTTTATATATATTGGGAGCATTTGTTTTCCTTTTACAGTAGAATCTTTTTAGATGATGATTATTATGTGTTTTGCACCCCTTTCGACATTATGTAAATCATATCGGTGATAATGAAAAGCTAGGTGCAATGAAAAGCCGAATAGTCAAGATTCGAGGTCAAAGGCGTTAACCACTAGATCACCCGGACATCTGATACTTTTTCAAAAGGGAGACTGGCGTTTAGACTAGCGAACAGGAAATCACAAAAGTTATCTCACTTGTCATTATGAAAACACGCCTGTTCAAATATACTGAAAATTTTACCACCAAAAAATGAAAATTTTCAGATGAAAAATTCCTATATTTTACATATTTCTGATCAAAACATAGATTGTGGGTACTCATTAGAACTGCCTCGACGAGGCGGTTCTAACGAGTACCCACAATTTATGTTTTTGAGCAGAAATAATAAAAAATATTGTATACCCCGATAAACCCCAGTTTTACTATATAAAAGTGGGGTTTAATGGGGTCAAAATTATATAGGCATGTTTTTGTGATGTAAAACATGGCGGTGGGTATCAGTTCCCCTTAAAACATTGTAAATTTGCATGTATATTGTAGTACTTACAAAGATACTCGTACTGCAGCGCTTTCTGTTTCTCTGAATTATACTTCATCTCCAGTGCATCAAAACCTTCTCCCTTGTTCACGTTGAAATATACTATAGAAATATATTACATACATTAACCCATTAAAACTGAATAAACTTTCCAACATTATATATTGGTAAAGTCCATTTTCGATTTTGGGTATATGATGTAGATATTCCTTAAGAAAAATGGATGAAGTATTTGCGAACAGCGGAGACCCTGATCAGACGCCGCGTTCTGCGGCGTCTGATCTGGGTCTGCACTGTTTGCCAGTTACCCGTTTAGGGGTCACCAGTCTTCAATGAGTTAATAATTGCTATTCCATCACGAAAACATGCCTATATAATTTTGACCCCCTTAAACCCCATTTTTATATAGTAAAACTGGGGTTCACAGAGGTATACATTATTTTTCTTATTTCTGCTCAAAACATAGATTGTGTGACGAGTACCCACAATCTATGTTTTGTGCAGAAATATGAAAAATATCAGAATTTTTTTTCTGAAAATTTTCATTTTTTGGTGGTAAAATATTCAATATTGTTGAATAGGCGTGTTTTCGTAATGCTTTTATCATAATAAAGTAAGCTGATAGCTACACAAAAAAGAGTTGTTTTAAACCTTAAAGCGCCAATCATAACACGTACAAGAGACAGGCAAGGTTTCTCGGTATTAAAACTACTTTAAGTCGGCTTTTACGCTCACTGCCATGTCAATGTTGTTTCTCTGTTGCCGTCAGGACCCACCAAATACAACTAGAACACACTAAACAATACGAACCATGCTTCGCAACAATTATGAACACATGCCTACATATTTTTGACGCCGCACCCGCACCCCGCCCCCCGCCCCCACTAAACTCGCCTTTTATATAGTAAAACTGGGGTTTACAGGGTATACATGTATATTATATTTCTTTTTTCGACGAGGCGGTTCTAACGAGTACCCACAATCTATGTTTTTAGCAGAAATATGAAAAGATCAGAAATTATTATCTGAAAATTTTCATACTTTGGTGGTAAAATTTTCAGTATATTTGAATAGGCGTGTTTTCGTAATGAAGCAGCCATAAGAGGAGGCAAAGCACGAAAATATTAGCACCACCGTCGTAGAACGGTCAGTAGTAAAATACCAAGGGGAGTCAAATGGATTTTTTTTTTCGAAAAGTAAAACTACCGAGGATATTAATTGATTTTACCGCGTAGTAAACATACCGGAGGGAGTTAAATGGATTTTACAGAGTTGTAAAAAATACTAAGGGGAGTTAAATGTATTTTACGAAGGAGCAAAACATACCGAGGGAGTTAAATGGATTTTACCGAGTAGTAAAAAGTACCGAGAGGAGTTAAAAGGATTTTACCGAGTAGTAAAAATACTTAGGTTTTACCGAGTAGGGAAGGGAAGGCATTTGCTTTTCTCAAGTGGTAAACCGCCATTTTTTCGTGTTTATTCAAGTATACAGCGCAATGTGGACACCATGATAATGCACTTGCCAGAATACTTATGAATTATGAATAAATATAAGACTTTTGTCTAAACGACGTTTTACCCTTGGCATAATTTATTTTATTGCATTTAAAAGTAGTATGAATATTCAGTCAGTATCCCCCTTTGTAAAGTATTCAGATACGGATTGGAGACTAAATAGTTTGGAAGCAGATTTTCTACAAGCTGTGCTTGTTGGACATTTGTGAATTTCATTTCTGTAACGATTGCGCTTTGTGAGTGTTGGCCTTTCTATAGATATTTCATTTATTTTTATCAACTACTTCTGAACATATCTCATATGGGCCGTGTCATGCGAAATGTGCCTTTAAACATGCACAAAAAGCACAGATTCAAGCCATCCAGCGCATGCGCAAAATATCTTCAGGGCCTCTGCTCTCCATTCATACATTCTGTAGTATCCAATGATTCTGTGAGTGGACAATGATAGCCCCGATCAGACTGCGTGAATGCGCAGGATGATCTGGGCCTTCGCTGTCTGCATATGCTTGAAAACACGGTTTCGCACACGCGCGGCCTGTATAGAATAGGACGCTGTGCAAAGTATTCTATCAAAGTAATACAGTCGACCACCCATGGCTCGAACATCGTCGGGACTATGGAAATTTGTTCGGGACATGGGTTGTTCGAGCCACTGAGGGTTAATCATGGCGCAGGTCAGGAAGCAAATGGTGATAATTTAGAGAAATCTTTTCGCTCTTCTATACCAAAATGGTATGTTGAGTGTACTCATTAGAATCGCCTCGATGAGGCGATTCTAATGAGTACACACAACATACAATTTCTTGATAAAATAATAAAAGTTACTTAAATTTTTTATTTGTGGAGCTATCGGAAGAATTTCGTTGGGACTCAAAAACAGGTTCGAATCAGCCATAGTAAACGAGCCATAGACGGGCCCCCGTAGCCTAGTGGATAAGAGAGTTGACTCTTAAACCATTAGGTTTCTCACCGCTGTGGTTCGAGCCTGGCTCGGGTCATATGTGGGAAAGCCAAGTTCTGCTTACGGATGGTCAGGTGGTTTTTCTCCGGGTTCTCCGGTTTTCGCCCCACCTTCGATGAACGATCGGCTCGATATAAGTGAAATATTCTTGAAAGGGCCGTCAAACCAAAATCAAAAAAAAAAAAAAAAAAAAAAAAAAAAAAAAAACGAGCCATACGGGTTCGAGCTATTGAGGTTTTACTGTAATTAGCTGCTATCTGCAGCTTGATATACTTTAAGGCGAGGTAACTTTTTTCCTTCCTTCTGAAAAATAGACTTTCTCTAGAAAGAGTAAGCCCCCACATTACGAAAACACGCCTATTCAAATATATTGAAAATTTACAACCCAAAAAAGAAAAAAATTCAGATTAAAAAAAAATCTGATATTTTCATATTTCTCCTAAAACATAGGTTGAGGGTACTCGTTAGAACCGCCTCGCCGAGGCGGTGCTAACGAGTACCAGAATCTATTTTTTTTTTTAGTAAAATAAGATAAATAATATATACCCCTGTAAACCCCAGTTCTACTATATAAAAGTGGGGTTTAAGGGGGTCAAAAGTATATAGACGTGTTTTCGAGATGATTCGGAAGGATCCTGGTATGTAGAAAAAACAAACACGAAGCCATAACAGTTGCATCAATTGGAAAACATGGCGGAAAAATTACCAAGTGTATCAAGTCCCCTTATGAACAAGTTAAAGGTCAACACCGTAAGAAGAAAAATCAAAGCACTGACAGCACTGGGGGGTCGATTGTCTATGCGTGTAGGTTGGGAAAAAGACCATTAACGGGGACGTAATGTTGTTTAATTAATCCTTGATGTCCTGTAATTTAAGCAAAAAATGCCGATCCTGATCAGATCTGGGCCTGCACTGTTTGCCGATGTCCCAGTCCAGATAACCCTCTTTATACTGCACTCTGACGTCATAGCGACAAGAATAGCGTGGCTATAAATAACCGTTACTTAGATTTCGTCTAACGCACGGGTTGATTACATTGGTCAATGATAATCACGTGGACAACTACCTTTAGGAAATTTTGGCGTTTGTATACTATAGCTGGATTGTAAACAACTGATCCAAAATCTTACTTGAAAGTTTTGCCTCACTTTCCATATGTGATTTTCTCTAGCAGAAATATTTGATTGCCTGCTAAGAGAATCATTTCTCAAAAGGTATATTTCGTAAAGGATATACTTTGTTCCAAGCGGTAGGAAATTCGTTCCTTCAAGAATCACCCTCTTTAGAAAATGGAGACAAATACATTCGTCTGATTGTGACTTTCTTTAATTTTCATTTTATTATCCATTTTCTTTAATTGGAAACAAATGGAGATGACATACCTTGTTCAGCTAAATTAGCTAGTTCTTCAATATCGCTGTGTTCGTGCACTGAAATAATTAAAAATACTTCAAAATTTAGTCTATCCATCTACAGTTGAACTTCAATGGCTCGAACATCATTGGGACCATGGACATTTGTTCGAGACATGGGTAGTTCGAGCCACTGACGGTTAATTATGGCGTAAGGTTAGGAAGCAAATGGTGATAAATTAGAGATTTCTTTTCGTTCTTCTATACAATAATTGTATGTTGAGTGTATTCATTAGAATCGCCTCGATGATGCGATTCTAATGAGTACACACAACATACAATTCCCTGATAAAATCAGAACATTTTACCTAAATATTTGTTTCCTGGACCTATCGGAAGAACTTCATAGGGACTCAAAAACGAGTTCGAATGATCCATGGTAAACGAGCCATCGGTGTTCGAGCTATTGAGGTTTTACTGTAGTTGTACTGCAACAACCCCTCGCGAGGATTGCGTGCAGAATACACGTTTCAGAGTAACATCTGATAATATATGCAAAGTAGAAATTGACATAATAGCAATATAAGGATCAAACATGTTTTTTCATGCATTAACTTTCGCCAGGTCCCTAGGGAGGTGTTTTCAACACCTCCCTAGGGACCTGGCGAATGTTAATGCATTGAAAGCCATGTTCGATTGCTATTATTGCATAAAAACTGAAAACATTTGCTACATTTCGCGTTATTTCTTGCACTATTTTGTTTCGCCTTTTCACCGATGTCTCGCGAACGCAATTTCCACGGACTATGCTCGTTCTAGGGCCGGGCAGTACACATCTCGTAACGGCAGCAAATCTGTGGCCCCGGTACGATCATATTGAAAGTTGCGTAGCCGTGCATTAACACCGCGTGAATTGCCTTGTTAATACACGGCTTTTCGCCGGTTAATGCATGGATGTTAATAACGTGCGATACTGCTTTTTATGCAATAATTATGTTTACATTCATCATGAGGCCAAACTGACCTGAGTATCTAGACTGGTTCAAAATATGTCAAAAGTTTAGCTAATAGGTATTGCTTGTATGCGTGTTCAGTGCTCTTAAGAGTCGTATCTTTTCAAATCTATTCCACTCGTTTTTTTTTTTTCCTTTGCTGTGTCTAATGACCTCTCTGTCTTGACCATATCAGAACAAATAATATCCACTGCCTCTTAGAAGGTTAAAAAATACCGCTTCAGCTTACACATGAGTTCACATTAGCAGTAACTGCAGATATTGCGTATCAGAGACTCAAAATCTGTCCGCACCAAACTGTTAGATGAAAAACAGAAATGACAGACTTTGAAACGATATTTGACCCGAAACGTGCGAAAACGCACCTCCTGTCAAATGCACCCAACGAAAAAAACTATATGAAGATACCCAGGAAAAACACATTCTTCCCAAGGCACCAAAACAAGGAGAGATCAAATAACGACAACATAAACTCCACATATGAAATTACAGACGCACAAACAAAGAAGAACTGCAATAGAACAAATGCCTTTGAAGGTCAGTAGGAAAACTACTTGGGGTGGGGGACGGAGGGAGGGCGGGGGGGGGAGGACGGGGACAAACTACTTTTATTCGCGCGAAACCTCACACTTAGTTACGTTGCTGCTCCAAACACCACGAAAATATACCTATATAATTTTGACCCCCTAAAACCCCACTTTTATAAAGGATAACAGGGGTTTACAGGGGTATACATTATTTTTCTTATTTCTGCTTAAAACATTGATTGTGGGTACTCGTTAGAACCGCCTCGTCGAGGCGGTTCTAACGAGTACCCACAATCTTTGTTTTGAGCAGAAATATGAAAAATATAAAAAAAAAAAATTGCTGAAAATTTTCATTTTTTGGTAGTAGAATTTTCAGTATATTTGAATAGGCGTGTTTTCGTAATGTTACAATAAATGTTCGGGGTACACAGGGGTTCCTCTATCTCATCTGTGGAACATCACAGTGAAACACGTATAATCAGAAAAGCATTTTGATGAAACAAAGCAAAGAATCTAAAGGCAATCTGAAGCCAGAACACAAACAAAACACAAACAAGACTTCGATGGGCCCGACCACATTGATAGTCCGGCGCATGCGCATCCGCGAAGTCTGATCATCGTCTTCTTTGTCCGCATGAAGAAAGTTTGTATTCTCGACTATCCAAATTGCGCTCGGTCAAGATTCTAAACAGGCTGCACGAATGTGAACATATCTGAATCTGCGCTGGGTGCATATTTGCCGAAAGTACGTTTTCCGACTTAACGGCTCATTGAAAAACAAAATTGGCTTTTATCAAATAAAACAAATCATCATGGCAAACTGTTTTAACCCTTGTTCTGTTGAATAAATTGCCACGCTCGCTTCTAATTTTCAGACAATCAGATTACATTAGTCGGATTATTGCTATAAAGTCACATACTTAATGGCAAACAGTGGAGTTCCAGATCAGATGGCTTCTTCAGGGTATATCCAGGTTCAGCAGGACAAGGGTAATGTATTCTGGTCTAATTAAACCACAGACACCGCTTCCATTTGACTGCTACGCTGTGAGCCTGCTCGATATCTCTCACAGACGCTGTGATAGATACCGAGCATGTGCACAGCGTAGCAGTCACCGCATCCGTCGCCTTTATGTGAAGGTCACTGATGAGGCCCAGTTCACCAAAACTAGGCAGTCTGGCCCGGAATACTTCCACATTTCAACTACACTATATTTGTGCGTTTGGTTCTCTCAACAGTTTTCCTTTCAGAATGTTTTACTACGAATGACTACTACTACTAGATGAAGGCAACCGCTAATAACGCTGTTTTTGATAACTGTCAACATCCACCAGAAAAGAGACGACTGAGTAACTCTGTCAACCTAGAGTTTCTGAAGTGGACTCTTCCATCTCTGAATTTGAACACATCTGTTGTGCAAATAGATCAATAACAGAATGGCAAACAGTATGGATCTTAATGAGACGTCTCTTCTGAATTTACACTGTTTGCAAATGAAGCCATTTTGGTCTAAAGGACTTGATATAAGAGTACAAGTCTGTGTAGTCAGAGGGAGTACTGCCAGATAACTATTGAACACAAATACTGGAAAGCAGTTCTAAAATAAGCGAAGATGTTTTCCAACTATTGTCTCTAGCAGTATATTTGCATTAGTAAATACCTAGACAATGATAAGTAATCAGTGCATGAGTATGACATGGGCGTGGACATGTATCATTACCTGACATACCGTTCTCAAATATGAACGACCATTAATAGAGATACCACCAAGCTCTGCATTTATGAATGTACTACATCAATGACTGCTTGTGTACATCAAATCCTCATATCTGTAAAAGTGCTTCTTAGGTCGTATATATCCTCATTTTCCGAGTATTACGCGAAGGCCTTCTTGGACAGAAACTTCCGTTTTCTGACTGAGACTGATGTGCCCGAAACAAACTATTTACTTAACATATGAGCCACAAAATCAGAAAGCGCACCTTCGGACATGTGTGCCCAGCGACGTTCAGATCACCCAGTAAGCATTCTACATAAATCTATAGCGGGCCGTTATTGGTCCGTCAGGGTAGCTGATGGACCGATAAAGGCCCGCTGTAGATTTATAAAGAATGCCTGCTGGGCAGCTTCTATGCATTCGTGCAGTCTGATCGGAATTGTCACTAGGCGCTTCTTGGAATCGTTACTGGACGGATGCCCACCTATTGGCACACATGTTAGTAGGTACGTTTTCTCACTTTACGACTCTTATTAATGCACCTGTTTGTTATATAACTTTATTGTGGAAAAGACAGAAGTCAACTGACTGTTTGGTCTTCGCAATGTGTGAAACTATATAGGGTGATCAAAACCTGTTCGCACACTGTGTGCATCACGATAACATGTCTATATAATTTTGAACCCCTTAAACCCCAGTTTTATATCGTAAAACTGGGGATGACAGGGGTATACATTATTTTTCATATTTCTGCTCAAACATAGATTCCGGGTACTCGTTAGAACCGCCTCGACGAGGCGGTTCTAACGAGTACCAGCAATCTATGTTTTGAGCAGAAATAGGAAAAAAAAATATCAGATTTTTTATCTGAAAATTTTCAGTTTTGGTGATAAAATTTTCGGTATATTTGAATAGGCGTGGTTTCGTAATGATAATCCACAGCGGGATGTGACTACAGAAGGATCAGATCGACCGGTGCATTCGTGCAGACTGGTAAGGTCCTTTGTTGCCGATTGAAAGAATCATTGAGCACTGTACGAACAAATGGCCTACATAAGGCTACGTACGTGGACAAGCAGGCTCATGAAATTTGAACTCTGTAGCTAATCAATTCAATGCTTAATCTTGAGACGCCAACTATCATTGTATAAGTCATTATTTTGATATCTGTTTACTTTTCAGGGAAAATCAGGCTTGTCAAAATAAGGGTTGACATATGTGAATCGTCTGCCTAGCAGACGATTCGCATGATATGTTAAACTTTATTTTTTCTGACAAAACAATAACAAAAGAAAAGGGAAAAAAATAGAATATTGCCTGTTACAGTTTGGTTTGACATTTTAAGAGTAAAATAAAAATAAAATATATGATAGATATTTTTTTGAAATTACATACCAGTTTCACTGCTGCAAGCTGCAAAAAAATTAGCGAAGAAATAGTTGATAATTGTCATAACAACTAGTTTTGACATATATATTGTATACAGTATTTCCATACAAATGCAAACAATCAATCTGTCTTGGGGCACAGATTCATATAAGTCCTTTTTTGTTTCTGAATCCGATCTGAAATACGTTCAGGTTGTGTTTGTATATAATCTGTGCCCAAAGACGGATATATATATATATATATAAAATAATTTTCTTTATCTCTTAATTGGCCTTTTCACTATATATATATATATATATATATATATATATATATATATATATATATATGTGTGTGTGTGTGTGTGTGTGTGTGTGTGTGTGTGTGTGTGTGTTTTGTATACATTGCGTATATAGGCATAGTGGTGTTGAAAGAAAAGATAAGATTTTTACATTTTTGCACGTTGTGTTTATCGCGTAATGTTTATATTTCACATTTATCCAAACACGATTAGTTATCAAGTCGCAGCTAGATAAAATGGGCCCGAAATGGGCATAATCTGTTTTCCAACTATTTCAACTCATTTAACTTTTATTTGTAAATTTTACATTTTTTATTTGCTTTTGTTTTTAAATAGAAAACCTCTGAAGAAGACGAAAGCCGAAAGGTAAACAAATCATTTACACTGTTAATTATTAATTCTCAACATGTAGTTTAACGCCTATCATTTCAGCGTACTTTCTGGATACAGTGCTACCAGAAAGATTTTTGTTAGATGTTAGATGTTATGCTCCTTCTCCCAACTTAAAACCAGAAAATCTTATACTCTATTGAGTCAGTTCATAAAGAATATCAATAATACATCCCTTAATCGTCTTGCAGTCTTTGAACGGAAGTTTATTTTCGCAAGTAATTCACAAGCTAACTAGTCTCAAAGACCAAGAAAGTGCAAAAATATCAGGACTATATCGTACTATAAGTATGTTGCGACAATTTACGGCCTTCACACAAGCACATAATGACAGATAATGCGATCAAACACCGTTTATAAATAAGTTGCACCTTTCGGATGGTATTAATGCGAGTAGTTTCTCGACCTTCATATGTTTTCATAAAATATTTAAATAAAATGCTTGCAGTTAAATATTTAACAGACAGTTGTTTCAACCATATCGAAAATCCAACGACGCTTTGAACAACCAGTCTGGTAGATTTAAGTAAATGCAGTAAGTAACAAATAATTGAAAGTTGTGTGAAAGAGCTTTTGCACATGATAATAATTATTGTTTGCAAATAACAGTTTAGTTTAATCGTATTTTGTTGCCAAATAATCAACAAGCAAATGGGCTGGACCACAATTTCTCACAACATTAGGTAACAAGATATAACATACAACATTTATGGCAATGCGCAATTATTATTATGAACACCCTAGAATTGTCCGGATCCTGGTACAAAAAGAGAGGAAAGGAGAGAAAACTGTATATGATCAAACAATATACAGTATCTGGAGAGTCCGAGTTCGCGTGTTTACGTATTAACAGAACCAACTTATAATCAACAAAACATTTAGCAATCGCAAAAGAACAAATGGAGTAGGTAAAGAAAGAAACAAATAGATAGAAAAGAAAGAAAGAAAAAGCACGTTAAAAAGAAAATGAGTTCTAAAGGAATATGGCATCAAGAACGGAAATGAAGCTAAGGAGGATGGGACGTGAGTGGGGGTCACCAAACAAAGCTTCGACAACAGATTATATAACAGGCTACATCATACATGTATACAATGTGTTGCCGCATTGCAGTCCTGTAGGAAATTCTGTGCCTCGACTCATATTTTATTTCACAAAGCTGTTACTTTTCTGAATTCAAATATAAAGAACAATCAACTTACCATTAATTTCATTTGTTAGTGTTATCAACGAGTCTTTCATTTTCTGGAATATTGTTTCCGGAGAGTCTGTAAGTATGCAAAATGCATGTCAGTCAATGTTTAAAATATTTATAGGAAACCAAATGTATTATTCTTGATTGTTTTTCATTTATTATTTATAAACTCTATAAAGTTTGGCCTTCTGATTTACACTAAAAATACTGCAAATAAAAATAATCACTTAGCTCAATGTGATCATACTCTATTAAATCAATAAACTATAAGGCACTTAATCAAGTGATTTTCTTTGATAAAATGATTTAATACAATTCTGACTGTTGCTGTCTACGCCCATGAATTTGTCATTTCACCAGAAGCACTTTATGAAAGGTCATGGAATGGTCAAATGCTATTTACCATAGACGGTTCAATGTTATATTATAACCAAGTATAAGCTTTCACAAAAATGCTTGGTCTACGCTGAACACCATTACGAAAACACGCCTATTCAAATATATTGAAAATTTCACCACCTAAAAAATGAAAATTTTCAGAAAAAAAAATTTGATATTTTTCATATTTCTACTCAAAACATAGAATGTGGGTACTCGTTAGAACCGCCTCAGCAAGGCGGTTCTAACGAGTACCCACAATCTATGTTTTTGAGCAGAAATAAGAAAAATAATGTATACCCCTGTTAACCCCAGTTTTACTATATAGAAATGGGGTTTAAGGGGGTCGAAATTAAATAGGTATGTTTTCGTGACGACACAATTTGTGCTAAGCTTAGACCATGCTTTTTAGTGAAAGTTATTACTTGTATGTATACGTACCGCCTGGATTATAAAGCAGATAGCCTTCCAGGTAGACTGTGTCGTCACATCTATTTTCATGATGCTGGCGAGGAGGTTCTGGTCCAGATATCATTCCTGGATCACTGAATATCTCCATAAGTACTATAAAAGAATACAATTTGCCAGGTACAGCCCCTAGGACGTCATGAATGTCTGGAGTTATATAGGTATGCGTTGTCCCATAAAATTCAATCACAATTTCAGAATATTTAATACATAAAGTGCTTAGTAAATTTGTAGCAGATGACATTGTAAATTATTGTTTGTTTTTTTTGTGGAGAGAATAAGTCTTGGCATTTCATGGGCAGACAATTCACATGAAATGCCAAGTCAAAAGACAAGAAAAGTAATACAAGTATCGTCTGCTGTATTTGTGATTAGCACTTCAAGGGGCTACTACATGATTATAAGCAAATAAGGACATTATTGTCAGAAGATATTCAATATATGCACGTGTTTCTCATAAAACACAAATAAAACATAATTTAAATTATTATGGTTACCAACCGTTTAAAAATAGTGTAAAAATATTACATACAAAAAAAAACAACAACAACAAAAAAAAAAACTGAAACCCGCTTCGCGGTGCTTTACATTTCCTAGCGGATATGCCTTAGAACAAAACAATAAACAAGCTACAAAATTAAAAAAAAAATACACTTGTTGAGATCGACAGAAAAACCAAAAGACAATTATTCAGCATAAAACAAGCTTATTAACAAATATACAGTATATCATCATGTATGTATTTATTTTGTTATAAAAAAGATCTTCGTTCTAATTATTGTTTAGGATTCAATGGAAGTATTATAATATCTACCATCTTTACTGTAGCACGTCACGCAAAGAACATGTGTTTGAATGGAAATGATATATTTTCAAGGGAGACAACTCTGTCTTTTTTTTCTTCTTTGAAATAGAACAAAGTTTCGACTGAAATTGTAACATCCTTTCTCTAATAAATAGACTTATAAGTAACCATTCAGTATTTGCATTCGTGAGAGTGAAGCATTACGTTAAAAGAAGTCATAAAAACTATTCTGTTTGTCCTAATATCTCGAGATAAACCAAAACACCATGAGTATTGCCATATTTTATAAAGGGAGACAGCATTTGCAGAAAGAATCCTCCCTAACATTTTAAACTTTAAAATTGGGGCTACTCGCTTTTTTTTTAACTTTAAAATTAGGGCTACAAACTCCCAATAAAAAGGGAAACTTGTACTCTTTGTTGCTTTGTGGTTTGTTCTACGAGGCGATTTGTTGTGTGTCTTTCCGTGTGTCATTTTGTTCTTGTGTTTTTCAGTCCTTTTAGTATTGCGATTACCTCGCTTGGGGAAGAGAGAGCTAATCTTAGTGCTTTTCGTACGTTTGTTCGGTTTGTGCTTGTTTGGATTTGTCGGTTTCCTCTTCCTCTTGGGGTCTGGGAAGGGCTGCGGTTTGTGATTGTGGCACTCCCTGGACTTTTCTCTTACCTTTTTTGTAATTCTATAATTTTTCTTCATATTTTTCCGTACAAAATGATTTGTAGTGAATTCAAACGTTCGCACATTTATCCCAAAGGCATAGATAGTTTGCTTTAGAATTACCTCCTATAGTTTGTTCTAGTCGACCTGGCTATTTATAATATATATTATAAAAATGAGAAATTAAATCTGACTTACCCTTTTGGAAAATACCTAAAATAGGAATAAAATTAATATGATGAATCAGAATCAGAATCAAAATTTTCACTGCTGCATCAATGGTTCAATTACATTTATTAACCAGGACCTTTTATATAGGAAATTAGGCCCTAACTCTCATAAAAGCCGAAAGCCTAGCCATTCCTCTACATCTTCAGCCTTGGACCCAATATACACATATTATTAGAATGAAACCCCTATTTCCTATTTGAATCAGTGGGCGTGTCCAAATGAAAGGATGAAAGCGTTCATTTGTGAAACTCAGGGATGGAAGGGTTACTGTAATAGACTGATACCAGTCTAATAAAGTAAATCTGTATCTACCTACATTCACTCAGTGTCCTTAATATTGGAAGCTCTATTTTACCTGAACTGTATTTGAGTAACGTGACGTGTTTGTATTTTTGTTTCCAGAAGGTCTTAAGGGATCCATCTGCTTAATAGCAAACATATAAAATGCATGCGCAGGTATATGTATATCAACATAATAATTTTATGTATACGATGATGTTTCTGTCTAGCAGAGAATTCCTATGAAATAAAAAGACTGATTTTCACTAAAAATAATGAAAACAGTCGTCTAAATGGTGTAATGCTGAGTCACATTCAAAACGAAAAGCGCTAGTAACACGTGCTCACTTAATCCCCGTCCTAACACGTGCTCACTTAGTCATCACCCCTTAGCAGTATTCTCTAAGAACCAAACTATATTTTGGCTGCCAGCAGTGTTTTGAAAGTGGGCGCGTAGTCTGGTCTGACTCTCTTACAGTCATATTAATGTTGTTATCAGACTTGCCTATTAGAAAAAAAAAAAAAAAAAAAAAAAAAAAAAACGTGTACTGGTAAATTTAACTCTCCTGCTCATTTATTACTGATTTACAGGGAGACGCGCACTAAATGCAATGTTTTCCAGGAAACATTGCGGTTTGCCCTGGCGAGCCGCATATATAGGAGCTGTGCTCATCACACATCAAATACGGGAATTATTTCGAACCAAGCTTATCGTGCATCTGATAATGAACAGAATAGAATGTTTTATTATCCAGTTATAAACTCTTTCGGGTATACAATTAACGAAATCATTCGCTTCCATAGCGATTTCGCCTTCAAATATAATAATGTTTCAGCAAGTACGAGAGTTTATTGAGATTAAAGGATAAGCTTATAAAAGATTGGTGCATCCAGTCCTGGAGTAAGGAAGTTAGATTTGGGACCCCAAGGTGTAGTCAGGAAGAACTGGAAAGCGTGCAAAAGTGCGCAACCAGATTGGTAACACTATCTAGGGGTCTGTTACAGTCAAAGTGTTAAAAAACCTCACAGGATAATAGTATCTGTTTACAAAGTTCATGGCACCTATTATCTCTGTACATGTCAGATGTAAATTCGGAAAATATCTGGAGTCATTTAGGTTAGATTAAGAAATCTTGATACATATGCTATAATGTGTGGCGTAAGCGTACTTGCATTTACTGAGGCTAACGACTCGCTAGCGTTTTGAAATAATAATAATAATAATAATAATAATAATTGTTTAGTTTCACAAAACAGCATCCTGGCGCATTTTTTATCAAAACTGGTTAAGAATTAAGAGACAAATTGAAGTTTACATTTCTTATAACTGTGTGCATCGTAGCGCCATTTTGAATATTTAATATTTTTAAGACACAAATAAAACCAACTTTCCTGTTAGTTAGTTGGTTGTTCGTAAGCCAGTTAACACATTTACAGGCGGTGGTTTATTCTACGAGGCGATTTGTTTTATCTCATACCTTGTGTTATTTTTTGTGTTTTAAGTCCTTTTAGCATCGCTTGGGGAAGAGAGAGCTAATCTGTGTGCTTTTCGTACGTTTCTTCGATTTGTGCTTGTTTGGATTTGTCGGTTTCCTCGTCCTCTTGGTGTCTGGGAAGGGCTGCGGTTTGTGATTGTGGCACTCCCTGGACTTTTCTCTTACCTTTTTTACCACAACGAAGTGTTGTGTTAGAAGAGGTGCTTTTTATTTTGCATATTAAACTAGGTGGTTATGACGTCACTGACTCACAAAAGAAGAGGTGGATTCTATGACACCATTTTCTAGATCACTTGTTCCCAATAACGTTCTTATTTCTCAACCGAATGCCCTAATGTTCTCGCTAAACAGACTCTATTTTTCCTCATACGTTTATTGTTTGCCGTGCGTTTTCCACTGCGACCTAAAACGAGGTTAAAAACCTTATGGATATTGTTTTAATCAAACATTTATACGAATGTTGAGAAGAATGGAAACACTTTCAGGAAGTCAACTTCTGTCATAGCCCAGCCTTGTTGCTTACCCTCTGCTAAAAATTGAAGGAAATTGCTTCCCGTGGATAAACATTCTTTTCTTTTAGAGTAGAGCTTTAAAAAAGGGGATTATTGTATATTAAAGCATACAGGTATTCGAACAAAAATTGTAACTCTTGTCGAAAAAGACAGAAACCTACCCAGTGTATTCACAATACATGCAAAAATGACTGCAATAATCCATTAACACCAAGTGGACTCTTCAAGTCTTTGGACTGGTCCATTTCTTATACAAGAGCTCTGCAATCGGAGACATTGTATGCCCATGGCAGTAATAAAATGTAGCACATATACTGACTCCTGTACAATTCAGTGTCCCGAATGTAAACTGTACGTGGAGTAAGTTGGAAACCAAAAGCTACCAAAATGTTCAAAGGGACATAGCTCTGCTTATATCTGATGGATTATAAACTCGAAACAAAATGCTCTGCTCCACATCATGGTGTATCTGTTTATAAAGTTTCAGCTTGATATAATGTAACTATAGGCGGAGTTAGCCGGAAACGAAACGTTTACAGAAAAATTCAAAGAGTAATCACTCTGCTAATATTTGGTGTACTGTAACCTCGGAATAATATGTGCTGCTCCACATCATAGTTTGTCTATAAATTAAGTTCCAGCTTTTAATACCCTTTTAATGCAGTCCTGTTTGCATATATGGTAAATGGTTTTGATCGGATGTAAGCTGTAGGAGGAGTTAACAGGAAAGAAAAAAGTTTACGGAAATTTTCAAAGGGGCATAATTGCTAATATATAGTGTATTGTAACATCAAAATATCACGCACTGCTCCACACCATAGTGTGACTATTTACAAAGTTTCAGCTTGATCGGATGAAAAATATAGGAGTTAGCCGGAAACGAAAACATTTCAGAATTTTCAAAGGGGCATAAGTCTGCTTGTATTTGGTGGGCTGTAGCCTCGAACAAATATGCGCTGCTCACCACCATGGCCTAACTATAAATAAAGTTTCAGCTTGATTAGATGTAAACTGTATGAGGAGTAAGCCGGAAACGGAAAGTTTACAGAACATTTAAAGGGGCATATTTCTGCTCTTATTTGGCGGACTCTAACCTTTAAATAATATTCGCTGTTCCACATCAATGTCTAACTATAATTCAAGTTTCAGCTTGATCGAACATAAACTGTAGGAAGAGTTAACCGGAAAAGAAATGTTTACAGAATTTTCAAAGGGGCACAGCCTTGCGAATATTTGGTGAACTGTAACCTCGAACAAATATGCGCTGTTCCTCATCATGGTTATACATAAAATCATTGTTCAGCTTGATCAGATGTAAACTATAGGAGGAGTATGGCGTGATATACGTTGCAATATTGTATCTGATATTATATTTTTTCTATATTAAAATATTTATTCTATACTCAGATATCCATGGCCAATTAAAATATATTTATGTAGGCCACCCAGAATAACGGTCCATATGCATTTTTTTTAATCATAAGTATAATATATACTTGAATATGGGGCCGATCTTGGGCCACTTATCCATACTTGTCTGGTGGTCCTAATGTTTCCGTGCAGATTGGGAAACTAGAGCTAAAGTTCTTATAGAAGTGTTAATAAAACTGTAGCAAAGCCTCTAAAATTCTAGGAAACCGGCAAACAAGGGGGCGTTTAAGGACGAAAGTCTAAGGTGCGAAAATCTAATCCGCAAGTTTATGAAGTATCGAACCGCTGGACATTTTGTCGAGCCAATTAAAATATCTGTTGCTAGGCTTCATCATATCCCACAATGCTAATTTTACCCAATATACCCAATATATTTTTTGGAACCTTACAATGAATATTTTTTGTAAATACTGACATATATATATATATCCACAAAAGAAAAAGTAAAAGTGCCTGGAAATCCGTAAAAAATTAATTTCTTAACTCGGTTCACTACTATCAATGATGTAGATCATCAGAAGACGTTTAAAATGGCGTTGGTTTCTATAGGAACAACGTTACAAAAGACAGGAAACAATGTCACACAATACAGTATACAAATTAACGTTCAAAATTGCGAAAAAGATTAACAGATGCTTGATAAATTAAGTATGCTTGTTTAATTTTGGCTTGAATAAATGTATAAAATAATTTTCTTTCATTTTTCTAGCAGCAGCATTATCATTCTGCATTTTATAAAGTGGTCAGATTTTAAATTTTGTAAACTGGTTCCTGGCCCAGTAATCAATATGCCCACTTACGTATACCATTCTTGTTGAAGCATCTCTAATTTGTTGCTTATGAACGGTGACTCGGTGGCGGAGGGTGTCGCCTGTTTCGCCGATATACTCCTCGTGACACCCGCCGCACTGAATTACGTAAATGAGATTTTTCACCTCGCAAGACATGGAGTATTTTGATTTAAATGTTTTCCCACACTGGAAAGTAAATTTATTCTCAGTAATTAAATGTTCACAGAGTCCGCAATTTGACCTATTACATTTTTTTATATCTGGGGACTCGTGAATATCACAAAATTTTGCTTTAGTTATAAGTTTCTTTAGATTTCTTGGGTTGCGTTTGCTTTTAATGATTTGAAATTCTTGAAGTATCTTATTCATGGTTTCATCTTCCTGAAGAATTGGAAGGTTTTCACGTATTGAATTGAATAACTCCGGATTTTTGGGATTGAATGTTGATACATATGTAATAATATCATTATCCGTCTTTTCCCTTACTATTTGTAGTTCCTGTCTTGATTCCATGGCTTTATCTATGCCTTTTTACAGTTATTCGTCTCCCATTGCACCTAAACTTTTCAATTACAAAAACGTGCTGCAAAGGCTAAACACTGAGAACATTACTCAAAAGCACTCAGCGTGTTCCTGTAAAGCATCAGAGTTTTGCTATAATCCAGCCGGTCACGTCATAACAGGTGACCTCAATATAGTCAGGATTAGCAAACTCAGGGACATTTTTTCCAAAGGCCCTAAATATAGGGAACCCAGGTCTTTCTTTTGGAAACAGAATTTCAAATTAATTTTGGATTCTGTTGAAGAGTATGCACGACGCTGGGCCAAGAAAGAGAACGCGGAGGTTGACACTTTGTCTGAATGGGTTAAATCGGTAATGTCCTTGGTAAACAGACGTGTCTCAGTACTCAGCAGAACCATGTCCCGCCGACATGAATCGGTGTTTGATGATCAAGATGTTGCTGCTGAGTTAGCTGAAATCTATGAGAAGTTTGTTGTTGTTCCAGCCGATAAGGCATCTAACAACATTGTGTTTGTTTGCAAAACACACTATATAAACTGCTTAATGGAAGAGCTTGGTACCATGACCGGAAATCCTACATATAATCTTACTGCTATGTCCAAGGAAGAAATTCTATAAAACCACCATTCGGTGATGCTGACATTTGGAATTTCCCTCCCAGAGGAAGATATTGACCTTCCCAAACTATACTGAATTCCTAAACTTCACGAGAATCCGTACAAGCAGAGATATATTGCGGGTTCAGCTAAGTGCTCAACCAAGCCTCTTTCTCAGATTCTAACACGAATCCTAACCGCAGTTCAAGAAGGCCTTCAGAAGTATTGTGACACTGCATATGCCAGAAGTGGTGTTAATCAGATGTGGATCCTGAAAAACTCCAAGGAACTTTTAGAAAACCTAAAGGCACAATCTCTTCATTCCGTCAACAGTATAAAATCTTTCGATTTCCCTACTCTTTACACTACTATTCCTCATGATAAATTGAAATATAAATTAAAGGAAATTATCAACCAGTGTTTATTCCACAAGAATGGTAACCGTCGATTTCAGTATGTTGTCATTGGCTACAAAGACACATACTTCGTTCGGGATCACTCTGATGCGCCACAAAAATACTCAGATGCAGATGTCATAAAGATGCTGGGATATCTAATCGACAATATTTTACTGGAGTTCGGCGGACGGATATTTCAGCAAACAATCGGCATACCGATGGATACTAATTGTGCACCGTTACTTGCCGACTTGTTTTTATACTCGTATGAGGCGGAGTTTGTGCAAAGTCTCCTCCAAACAGGCAAGAAACACCTCGCACAACAATTCAATTTCACCTACAGATAGATAGATGACGTATTGTCTCTGAAAAACACAAAATTTGCAGAGTATTTAGAATTCATCTATCCACGTGAACTTGAAATAAAGGAAACAACGGAGACTGCAGCCTCCTCCTCTCTACATTGACAATAAAAAGCTTACTACTAGGCTTTACGACAAACGGGATGACTTCAATTTTCCCATTGTTAGCTTTCCATTCCTGAGCAGTAATATCCCTTCTGCACCAGCATACGGCGTTTACGTTTCACAGTTATTCCGTTATGCCAGAACCTGTTCAAATTATCAGGACTTCACGGAGCGTGGGAAAGTGCTCACTACAAAGTTGTTGAGCCAGGGGTATCAAAAAACCAAACTGGTAGCAACCATTCTCTATGGGAGACATCATGATCTGGTCAATCCCTACAATGTGGCAGTTTCCAGAATTGTTTCTGATGTTTTTGCCAGTGACGCGCCATAACTAGACTTCCCAAATCCCGGACATACGCTTCTACCGATATTTCCTTCGTTCAGACCTATGGGGCTTGCTTACCAAGTAATGCTTACTATCCGCGGACGCCTGATTACACCCTTTATTCTGGGGTCCATGTCTGTTGGTCTGAACATTCTGATTCGTCATTCGTTCATGAATTTATGAGTTTGGATTACGGCTTAAGTACCATGACCGCAACTACTTTTCTATCTCATTTACAGGATAATTTTGATGTTTTAATGCGAGCCTTAATTCATTCAAACGGACTTGCAACGTGTCTTCATTTGTAACTATGCTTCGTATTCTTCTTGTTGGTGAATAAGGAATGCTTGTCCTAGTATGTTTAGGTTTAGGTTTAGGAATTAAACAGCTAAGTATTGTTTGCTGTCAGTTGGCTTATAGTATATATCAGTTTCAATTTTAAACCCTTCTTTCTTCACTAAGACATCTAAAAATGGTAATTGTTTATCACTGCATTCAGTAGTAAATTTTATATCTGAGTGTAAGCCGTTAAGCATATTTTCTAATTCTAATAATTCTCGTTTTGACTTTGTCCATATGATAAAGCAATCATCTAAAAATCGTTCCTAGTTTTTAATAAATTCGTTTGTAAACAGATTGCCGTACTTTGCATTTATTTTTTTATACAAAATTTCCTCTAGATATCCTTTTACTAAAGTTGCATACACCGGAGCAAATTTGGTGCCCATTGCCGTACCTTCGGCTTGACGATAGTGTTTCCCATTAAAACGGAATGTATTGTTATTTAATATAAACTCTATTCCTTCTAATATGAATTCTTTTGGAAATCGGGCTGGGCAATCATGTGGAAATTTTCCTAGCCAATAATTCATCGCTTTCTTACCAAGTTGATGTGGAATATTTGAATATAATGATTGTACATCAAATGAAACTATAAAGTGTTTTCTGGAACCGCTGATGGTAAATGATTAAGAAAATCTGTTGTGTCTATCAAGTAGCTTTCAACCCTTTTCGTAAGACATCTCAGTAAAATATCTAATAGATTACTCAATCTGTGTGTTTGGCATGCATGGCCAGCTACAATTGGTCTTAGTTTCAAATCGTTTATATCATAAGCTTCTACATAATATAAATGTTTTGTTTACATGTAGCTGTAATTTTTTCACTTTTATGAATTTTTGGCAAGCCATAAAATTACTGGGTTTCATTTCAAAGTTTACTAAGTAATCAATTTCTTTTTCTGTTAAACAGTCTTTGTATTTGCTTAAAAGACTTTTGTATTTAATTTTGTCAGATTTCTGTGGGTCAGCGCTTAGTTCTTGGTAATATTTTTCATCCAAAAGCAGTGTTTTAGCCATTGTTTTATAATGTTCCCTATCCATTATTACAACTGCCCCTCCTTTATCAGCCTCTTTTATGATAATTTATTCATCATTTGATAATGATTTTATTGCATTTCTTTCAGCCAAAGATACATTGTATTTTACATTTGTATTAGATTTAGTCATGATGGACTAGCCTCTTAAAACTGTAAACCATCTTTTCTTATCTTATCATTATGCATATATTATGTAACACAACTAATTAACACCTGCAGCAAGGAAACCAATACTGCATCTTTTATTACCTATACGAACTGTGCAAAACTTTATTTCTTGACCAATTTCGATGATTGAAAAACAAAAGTCTATTAACTTTTTCCCCTCTTTCTACCTATAACATTCAAATTGACTTTAGATGTGAAAAAAGAAAGACTAAAGTATGTACTGTGATGTCTTGGCAGAAAGGAGAGGTAGCTGATTACAAGTTAATGACCAGGCAGCTGACCACCACAACATGTTGCAGAGCAAGAACTCGATGAAAAGAATAAAAACCACATGTTATCAGCGGGAAGCCTCAAAACCCCACTTCCTTATCATACCCCTATCTCTAGCCAAGAGGTCGGGTAACCCCACTTAATTTTATGAGCGCTTGTCCAGCATGGTGGTGGGAGTGTTTTACAGATTTTCAATATATTTTTCTAATGCAGCGTTGCGGTTTTTAGGGGAATAAAATTACTTTTGTTTTTGACTAAAGATATGTCAGGGTCCTCTGCTCCATAGAAATATTCTGCAAGTCATAATTTTCTTGTTAATGTATGTAAATCTTCTTTTAATTCTTGAGGATTTTCTGTTTTCCAATTTCCTATAAATAGGGAGCTACGCATAGATAGGTAAAAAAAAACATACCGAAAACAAGATGGAGCGCTTCTTCCCGATAGTTAGAGCTACCATAGTTGCCTGAACCATAGCCAGAGTAAGAGTTGTAGCCTCCGCCAGAGTAGTAGCCTGAACCATAACCAGAGTTGTGGCCTCCGCCATAGTAGTCTGAACCATAACCAGAGTTGTAGCCTCCACCAGAGTAGTAACCTGAACCATAACCAGAGTCGTGGCCACCAGAGTAGTAGCCTGAACCATAACCGGAGTTGTAGCCTCCACCAGAGTAGTAGCCTGAACCATAACCAGAGTTGTAGCCTCCACCAGAGTAGTAGCCTGAACCATAACCAGAGTTATAGCCTCCACCAGAGTAATAGCCTGAACCATAACCAGAGTTATAGCCTCCACCAGAGTAGTAACCTGAACCATAACCAGAGTCATGGCCACCAGAGTAGTAGCCTGAACCATAACCGGAGTTGTAGCCTCCACCAGAGTAGTAGCCTGAGCCGTAACCGGAGTTGTAGCCTCCACCAGAGTAGTAGCCTGAACCATAACCAGAGTTATAGCCTCCACCAGAGTAATAGCCTGAACCATAACCAGAGTTGTAGCCTCCACCAGAGTAGCCTGAGCCTCCACCAGAGTTGAAGCCTCCACCAGAGTAGTAGCCTGAACCATAACCAGAGTTGTAGCCTCCACCAGAGTAATAGCCTGAACCATAGCCAGAGTTGTAGCCTCCATTAGAGTAGTAGCCTGAACCATAACCAGAGTTGTAGCCTCCATTAGAGTAGTAGCCTGAACCATAACCAGAGTTGTAGCCTCCACCAGAGTAGCCTGAACCATAACCAGAGTTGTAGCCTCCACCAGAGTAGCCTGAACCATAACCAGAGTTGTAGCCTCCACCAGAGTAATATCCTGAACCATAACCAGAGTTGTAGCCTCCACCAGAGTAGTAGCCTGAACCATAGCCAGAGTTGTAGCCTCCACCAGAGTAGTAGCCTGAACCATAACCAGAGTTGTAGCCTCCGCCAGAGTAGTAGCCTGTTTGTCTTGTCTGTTGTTGTTGGTCTAGATCATCTAACTGGTTTAGCTTTGAGACTGAAAGAAAATACATTCTACAATAAATTGAGCCTGGATGCAGCAATTTCTACAGGATTGCATGTGCGCCTAGGGAAGACTCATATCAACTAATGCATCCATGTAGACCAGTCTTCGCTGTACTCTAAAGTCACGTCAGAATCTGACCACCAACAGGGTGTCCCTCATAGACTCAGATCAGTCTGTGCGCATGCGCAGGTATACCTGATTTGTGTCGTCAGAATCTATAGTCTTTGCATATGTATCTACTTTGGTCTGCAGCCTGAAAGGGTTAGTGTGCATGCTAGATCTTATCTAAATATCTCACATGGCTGAAGACCTGCCGCGACTTCCATATTTTCACATTTTAGGCCTTGGCGTTTCTTTACTGAATGGAAAACAGCTCTTGACGATTCTTGACTTTGTCAGTATGAATCTGTACACAAACGTTTTATCAAAATATCCCATATGATTGAAGACTTGCAGCGATTTCCATATTTATTCATTTTAAGCCTCGGCGTTGCCTCGCTGAATAAAAACAGCTTTTGACGATTCTAGATCTTGTGAGTATAAAGCTATTTACAAAATGTTATCAAAATTTGCCTATGGGTGGAAACCTACAGCGACTTCAATAGTTTCTCTTTTTTTTTTTTTTTGCCTATAAGCGTTACCCTGGTCAGTGAAAAGCCTACTAGCTAGAGCTTATCGGTATCAATCTGTGCGCGTAAAATTATCAAATAATGTATACTTAACGGTTTAAGAGTTATGCCCATTTTCACTAGCTGACGGACGGATGGACTAACAAGTCAATTATAGTGCACATTCCAAAAGTCGATTTTAGGTTCATGACAGCATAACGAAACATAGCAGATCACTCTACACATTGCATAAACCTTCCTTCATATCAATTTGATATTTGTAATAACAATGAAGCGATGCCACAAAAATCAACGGTATTAGTAGTATTAGTTCTAGTAGAAGAATTAGTAGTAGGAGTAGTAGTAGTAGTAGTAATAGCAGTTGCAGCAGTAGTAGTAGTTGAAGCAGTAGTGTAATAATATTAGTAGAAGTGGTAGTTGAGTGGAAGAAGCAATAGTAGCAATAGTAATAGTAGTAGCAGAAGTAGCAGTGGTATTAACAGAAGTAGTAGAAGTAGTAGTAGTAGTGGTAGTAGAAGTAGTAGTAGTAGAAGTAATAATAATGGTAGTAGAAGAAGTAGTAATAGTAGTAGTAGTAGTAGTAGATGCTGTAGTAGTAGCTCTAGAAGTAGTAGTATTAAAAGTAATTAGTAACAGTAGTAGCAGTAATAGCTATAGTAGAAATAGTAGGAGAACTGTTAGTAGTAGAAATAGTAATAGTAGTAGTAGTAGTTGTTGTTGTTGTAATAATAGTACTTAGTAATAGAAATAGAAGTAGTAGTAGTAGTAATAAACTTAGTAGTAATAGAAGTACTAGTAGTAGTGGTGGTAAAAGAAGTAAAATGTTGTGTCCTCAAGCGACTTATTCATTCAATTTGCGAAACATGTTAATTCAGTACTTACGTATTCTTTTCCACAGTTCAGCTGAAAGAAAGAAAAACGAACTTAAATAAATGTATACTCTTAAATAGCAGTAGCTAGCATCCGATGAAAACTAATGATTTTTTCTTATCGCAAAGAAAATAAGATTTGACATTTCATTCAAATTTCCCTTTGGAGACAACTTGAATACAATATCAAGTCTTATAGTCTGTCAAAAAATAAGAAATTTGTTTTAAATGTTGTCTGCTTTTTATATACAGTCAATAGGTAACCCTTGTCCTGCTGAACCCGGATATACCCTGTCTTGCAAACAGTGTAGATCCGGATCAGTTGACTTCAGAAGACTTTACTTTGTGAATTTATAGCAACAATCCGGATCAAGCAATCTGATTGGCTGAAAATTAGAAGTGGGTGTGGCATCTTAATTTATTCAGCAAGGCAAGGGTTAAAGTTCAAGCTTTCAACTTCGGAATCTCTCTATTGTCGTACGTAAAGTTAGGCTCCACCCATATTTAGTGGGCGAATTAATAAACAAAATTTAAAAAAAAAGTGCGGATATTACAGTTCAATAAATGAAAACGTCACACGTATATATTACAAAGCTGCTATCATGTCAACTTACGCATCGATGAGCAAACAAGGAATAAATGAAATTTAAGGGGACTAGATATTCTTGATAAATTTTCCGTCAATTTATGCAAGGGAGGCAACTTATGCTTTTCGGCTCACGAATCCTTTCTAAAAAGGGTTCTATACTAAAAAGAAGGCTCTGATTCATTCCTTTTAGAGTACATCTCTTCTAACCCTTGTCCTGCTGAATAAATAAAGAGGCCACGCCTAATTCTAATTTTCAGCCAATCGGATTACTTGATCCAGATTCTTGATATAAATTCACATACATAATGGCAAACAGTGCAGAGCCAGATCAGTTTGCTTCTGGATCTACACTGTTCGCAAAGGCAGAGTATATCCGGGTTCAGTAGGTCAAAGGTTAAGAAGGGAAACAAAACAATATGACAGAGCTGCCTCCATCTCAGTCTCACTTCCACTCCTACCGTTAGTTGAGCCGGAGCACAGTATTTTCTGCATGTGCCCCCATCGAAGGCTCGGATCAGTCAACGCACTCGCACCGCCTGATCGGAGTCATAACAGGACAGTCTATGGTAAGCCAATGATACAATGCATATTTAAGCGGACAGGAAAGACTCTGACCAAACCACGCGAACGCCAAAGCTGATCAGGCCCCGAGTTTATAAAACTTTTTTCATGCTCAACTCAACTGAGCATGAAATTTTTCATGCTAATAAATCTTAATTTACTAACGATTGCAAATTCTTTCTTGCTAAACATAGCTGAGCATGAAATTTTCTCTGCTAATAAATATGAAAATGCCAACAATAGTTGGCATTTTCATACTTATTAACAGAGAAAATTTCATGCTCAGCTGAGTTGAGCATGAAAAAAGTTTTATAACCTCGGGGCCTGAGTCTTTGCTGGGCATACATGCAATCTTGTAGGGAATGCTGTGTCCTAGCTTATTTTTGTCTAAAAAGATGGCAATTGCATTTACTATCCCGCGTGTTTTAACCCTTTCACCTCTGAGTGGACTCAAGATTCCGTCTATGAAATTAAATGTGCCCATTATCTCAATGAGGGATGCCGCGTAAACAAAAATCGAAAACAAAATGGCAAACAGGGTAATGACAAAATAGAACAAGAGGCCCATGGGCCACGATTCGCATACCTAAGTAAAATAACCATTGCATATCTGCAGATGCCATGTAACATTTTTCCAGTATTTTCACAGCACTAGGATGCAAATTCGACCGTGTCGAAAAAAGTTCAAATGTCATCCTAGGGTCACCATTTGAACAAAGTTGGTAGACCTTGTGTACTGGATGCAATATACCAAGTTTCAGCCTAAAAGCTTTCTTGGTTCTGGAAAAGAAGATTTTTAAGTGTTTTTACCATATGTGGGCATGGCGGCCATTTTGTTTATTAATGCAGAACCATTTGAACATATTGAAAATGCCTCTTTGACAGAAGGCCCCATGTGAAATCTGATGGAAATTGGTCAAGCGGTTTCTGAGAAGAAGACATTTTAAAGATTACACGATTTTATACATGTATATAGCCCAGGGGCTAGGGGCAGGGTGGGGGGGGGGGGGGGGCGGCGGGGGGCGAGGTGGATAATTTTTTTATTGAAACATAAACTTTTTTTTTTGGTTTGTTTATTTTTTTTTCTATTTTAATCATACTTAGTAGGTTTTAGACATTAGTCTTCAGCAAAAAAAAAAAAAAAAAAAAAAAAAAAAGTCTGAGAAAACGATTTTTTCGACATTTTGTCTGGAGACGCAAATTTGATCTTGACGTAAAAGGGTCAAGGGTCATCCTAGAATCATCGTCTGAATACACTTGGTAGACCTCGGAGTGCCCGACGCTATATACGAAGATCCAGCCTCAATGTTTTCTTGGTTCTGGAAAAGAAGATTTTTAGGTGTTTTGGTTTTTACCATATTTGGACATGGCGGTCATCTTGTTCAATGGTGTGGAACCATTTGAAAAAAATCAATCCCCCTTCGACAGAAGGCCCCGCGTGAAATCAAACGAAAGTTGGTCAAGCAGTTTCAGAGAAGAAAATATCTAAAGATTACACAATTCTATACAAGTATATACCCCAGGGGCAATGGCGGATAACTCCCGGGTGACAAACTTTTGATTGCTACTACTTTAATCATACATTGTAAATTTTAGCAATTAGTATTTAATACATTTTGAGAAAATGGTTTTTCCAATATTTTCTCCATAGAAAATTTGACCCCGCCGTAAAAAAAAGTCAAAGTTCATCCTAGGACCCTTATATGAACAAACTTGGTAGAACTTCAGTCACCGATGCTATATACCTACATTAAGCCTCAAAGTTGTCTTGGTCTAGAGAAGAAGATTTTTAAGGGTTTTCACGGTATACGGGTACGGCACAATCTTTGAACAAATTGACAATACCCCTTCGACACAAGGCCTCATGTGAAATCTGGCGAAAACTGGTTAAACTGTTTCTGAGAAGAAGACGGTTAAAGATTACACGATTTTATACATGTATATAGCCGATGGGCAAAGACAGATAACCCAAGGGAAAAATTTAATAATAACTAAAAGGGTTTGTTAAAATATTTTCCCCATACAATACATGCATAGAGACGCATATTTGACCTAGCCATAAAAAGGTCAAAGGTCCTAGGGTCATCATTTGAACGAAATTGGTAGACCTTGAGTCTCCGATGCTACCAAGATTTAGCCTTGACGCTTTCTTGGTTCTTACCATATATGGGCATGGCGGTCATCGCAACCATTTGTACAAAGTTTCAATTTATTTTAAAGACAGAAGAAACCACACGAAATTTTAAGAAAATTGGCCCAAGGGTTTCAGAGGAGAAGTCATTCAAAGGTGTGGACGGACGGCGGACGGGGCGTGATCACAATAGCCAATCCTGAGCCTTCGGCTTAGGTGAGCGATAAAGCCAAACAATGTATATCCCGTGTACGAGAATTCTCCTCTGGATCTACACTGTTTGGAAAACCATTTTTCTAGTCTGTGGAGAAAAAGTGTTAACGTTGTTTTTATTTTTAGTTTTGGCTCTCCTGTTTATGCGGAACTCTCAAAAACTCTGCAAATGGAAATGGTCCTTTAACATATCAGCAATTGTAAATACGAATACTTAGGAAAATAGAAATGTAAAATTACAGAAAAGATTTACCGGTAACAAGATCCGATCTTCTTCCATACCCAGAGCTGGAGCCTGAACTTCCACCTGAGTAGGAGCCTAATCCATAACCAGAGCCAGAGCTGTAGCCTCCTCCAGAGCCTGATCCATAACCAGAGCCAGAGCTGTAGCCTCCGCCAGAGTAGGAGCCTGATCCATAGCCAGAGCCAGAGCTGTAGCCGCCAGAGTAGGTGCCTGATCCATAACCAGAGCCAGAGCTGTAGCCTCCTCCAGAACCTGATCCATAACCAGAGCCAGAGCTGTAGCCTCCGCCATAGTAAGAGCCTGATCCATAACCAGAGCCAGAGTTGTAGCCTCCGCCATAGTAGGAGCCTGAACCATAACCAGAGCCAGAGCTGTAGCCTCCGCCAGAGCCTGATCCATAACCAGAGCCAGAGTTGTAACCGCCACCATAGTAGGAGCCTGATCCATAACCAGAGCTGTAGCCTCCTCCAGAGCTTGATCCATAACCAGAGCTGTAGCCTCCGCCATAGTAGGAGCCTGATCCATAACCAGAGCCAGAGCTGTAGCCTCCTCCAGAGCCTGATCCATAACCAGAGTTGTAGCCTCCGCCATAGTAGGAGCCTGATCCATAACCAGAGCCAGAGCTGTAGCCTCCTCCAGAGCCTGATCCATAACCAGAGCCGTAGCCTCCGCCATAGTAGGAGCCTGATCCATAACCAGAGTTGTAGCCTCCGCCATAGTAGGAGCCTGATCCATAACCAGAGCCAGAGCTGTAGCCTCCTCCAGAGCCTGATCCATAACCAGAGATGTAGCCTCCGCCATAGTAGGAGCCTGATCCATAACCAGAGTTGTAGCCTCCGCCATAGTAGGAGCCTGATCCATAACCAGAGCCAGAGCTGTAGCCTCCTCCAGAGCCTGATCCATAACCAGAGCTGTAGCTTCCGCCATAGTAGGAGCCTGATCCATAACCAGAGCCAGAGTTGTAGCCTCCGCCAGAGCCTGATCCATAACCAGAGCCAGAGCTGTAGCCTCCGCCAGAGTAGGAGCCTGATGCATAGGACCCTTGCCCATAACCAGAGCCTGAACTGTAGCCTCCACCAGAGTAGGATCCTGCTTGTCTTGTCTTTAAATCAGTCTGTTGTTGTTGGTCTAGATCAGCTAACTCGTGTAGTTTTGAGACTGAAAGAATATATATTCTACAATAAATTGAAACGGGACATAGCAAAACCTACAAGATTGCAGTGCACCCAGTGAAGATTCAGATCAGCCTGTGCATCCGCGCAGACTGGTCAGAGTCTATGCTGTCTGCATAAGAATCCTTTGCTACCAACAGAGTGTCCTGCGGAGACCGGTCAGTCTGTGCGGATGCGCAGACCCGTCTGAGTCTTCGCTGAGCGCACATGCAATATCAAAGAAAAATGCTGTATCCCGGTGATTTGTTTTTGTTATTTATGAAAGTGTTAATCGAAATCTGACCCATATGTCGGCGGACATAGTGTAGACTCGAAATGGAGCGGTTTCAACAGGGTCTGAATTGTTTATCATTCATCCATCACTTTAATCTTTCACTGCCAAAGGCGATAATAATGAGCTTTTGCAAACAGCATAGATCCAGATGAGACGGCTCATTATGAGCCGTCTCATCTGGATCTACGCTGTTTGACATTCAGTCTTTCAACTTTAGATATAAACTTCTCTACAGGCGATAGTTTATTAAAATAAAAAAGCAGACGACAAATGGCGTCTGAAATTTGGCACCGAAAGGCACATCATCAGAAGGCCACGCTTGAGGTGTTCAAAGTTTTGGATAAACTTTCCGCCATTATGTACAAAGAAGATAAAGTTGGTGACTTATTGATTGCTTTCCTACTGACCAAACCCCTTCTGAAAAGGGCTCCACTCAAAAAGGAAAGAATTTGCTCCCACAGGGAGCAATTTTTTTCCTGTTACAGTGGATCCCATTTTATGAGAGATAAAAAAAATGATTGACGGAATTGTCTCCCCTGGAAGTGTATCATTTTCTATATGAAATAAAAGAAAAAATGACAAGAACCTCAGGAAGTCATAAATAAAGAGATATAGATCAAACTGGCCTAACTTTATACAAGCACATTAAAGAGGTTCGAAAGTTGAAAGCTTTTAACCAGCTGAATAACAGCAAGCAACATTTTAAAACGTTTTTTTTTTTGGTCTTATTTTTTTCACCACAATTAATGAAATTTTCAGCTGATGATGTAGCCTGCAGAGTGCTAAGCTTAAAACGTATCTGATACGAATCTTGTAAAGGTCTTCTCATTTGTGATTTTTAGACTTTATGGTCACTCAGAAGAAGCGCTTCATTTGCTTTTGTAGAGAACTCGGAATGAAAAAAAAAAAAAAAAAAAAAAAAACAAGAACAAAACAGTAACGGAATATATCGTTCACATGACACCAAAGTCGCGAGAGAAAAATATTATTTCAGTGCCATCTCGACGTACAATATCTACGTAATGTCTTATAATGAGGTTAACTTCATTTGTGGCCAGCGTCAAGTCACGTAACGTCATTACCAACAGCAACCAGTGACGTTAAATCAGTCTAGTCCTGAATACCGAGACAGCGAGTACAGTATTGAATTATTATTGTTGCAAACTTAGACTATGAAAGACTTGGAGATTCCTAACTGGGATAATATAGTTTCCCTAACTGGTACGTATCAACTTTTTTTCTTTACATTTGATTTTTTTTTCTTTTTTAATATCTTTTTATTTCATTTATTATCGCTGTTTTAGTACAAGAGTTGGAAAGGTTTTACATATGCATGTATTTCTCAATAAATTTCCGAAGCCTTCTCTGGCACTAGTGGAATTCTGAAAATTTTTCAAACATCTGGAAACCAAGTTGTGATCAGGGACTGCTTGCAAGATATATGAATTATAATAACAACAAACACAATTATAATAATAATAATTATAATAATAATAACAACAATAATAATTATTATTATTATTATTATTATTATCATTATTATTAATTGCATTCTTCATACAGAACCACTGGTGAATGTGGAATGAATGAATGAAAAATAATGATAATATTATTATTATGATAATAGTATTGATAATGATAATTATAATAATAATAATATTGATATTATTATTATTATAATTATTATTATTATAATTTCTTTTTTATTATTATCACTACTATTATTTTTTATATTGTTGTTATTACTATTATTATTATTATTATTATTATTATTATGATTCTTCTTCTTATTATTATTATTATTATTAGTAGTAGTAGTAGTAGTAGTGGAAGTCTTAATTCCTTGCTTGAGATATTATAATAAACAACAATTTTGTGAAGATATATTAAAATCCATTGATAAATGCAGGGGCTAGAGCGATGACAAGAGCAATAAAGTTTTTTCTTAAAATAGCCACTGTGATTTTGACCTTGAGCCAAGGACCCTGAAAGTCGAATTTGCTCGAGATATTATCATATCCAACACTTTCGTGAAGTTACATTAAAATCCATCAATAAATGTAGGCGCTAGAGCGATTACAAAGTTTTCTAAAAATAGCCACAGTGACCTTGACCTTGAGCCTTCGACCCTGAAAGTCGAATTTGCTCGAAATATTATCATACCCAACATCTGTGTGAAGTTATATCAAAATCCATCAATAAATGTAGGCGCAAGAGCGATGACAAAAAGGCGAACAACGTACGTACATACGTTACGTACGCACGTACTTACTTACGGGACAAATCCTATATCCCCTCGCCTTCGTTGTGGGAGGGGATAATATAAAGGAGTTTGTGTCGCAAAATAAGAAACATTTTTTCCCAGACTGAAATCAATCGTCACATACTCTTGGAGAGTAAATGTCATTGCTACCACTCATTTCATTGACTGCCCACAACAACTCACGTTAAAAGGTCTATGCAATCTGTACCCCCATATCCCTCGATAATATGTAACGAAAACAGGGTATGATGCGGTCCACATTTTTAACGACAGATTATCAAATTTTGATGTTTTAAACAAATTTTTCATTTTTTTTTTTTTTTTTACTTCACGCAACATTTTTTATTGCATTAATCTGTCGTATTTTACTTTACAACCAACCCATATCCTATATAATGTTGGCCCCGTTCAACCCCACTTTTATATAGTAAAACTGGGGGTTACAAGGGTATACATTATTATTTTCATTTTTCTGCTCAAAAACATAGACTGTGGGTACTCTTTAGAACCGCCTCGTCGAGGCGGTTCTAACGAGTACCCACAATCTATGTTTTCAGCAGAAATTTGAAAAATATCAGAATTTTTATCTATAAATTTTCATATTTAGGTGGTAAATTTGAATAGGCTTGTTTTCAGAATGTGAAAATACCATGGCGTACACAGCTCTAGATAAAAGCGTTTGTTATCATGATAAATATTTTTTTCTAATTTCTCAACACACAAAATAAATGTTATTGACACTCAGAAGAAGCACTTCATTTGGTTTTTTAGAGAACTCGGAATAAAAAAAAAAAAAAAAAAAAAAAACAGCAACGGGATATATCATCAGTTCACTGTAATATCTTTTTCTCTCGCGACCTTTGGTGTCATATTACAGTGCCATCTCGACATACAATTTCTACGTAATGTCTTATAATGAGGTTTAACGTCATTTGTGACCAGCGTCAAGTCACGTAACGTCATTACCAACAGCAACCAGTGACGTTGAATTATTCTAGTCCTGAATTCCGAGACAGCGAGTACAGTATTGACTTATTATTGTTGCAAACTTAGACTATGAAAGATATTGAAATTCCTAACTGGGATAATATAGTTGACCTAATTGGTACGTCTCAAGTTTTTTTGTGTTTTTTATTTACATTTGATTTTTTTTCTTTTGGAAAGGTTTTACACGTGCATGAGATTCTCAACAAATTTCCGAAGCTTTCTTGCACTAAAGGAATTTTAAAAAATACTTCATACATCTGGAAACAAAGTTGTGATCAGGGACTGCTTGCAAGTTCTAAAACAATAACAACAATGAGAACAATAACGTTAACTACAATAATGATAATAATGATCATTATTATTTATTATAAAAAATAAAAATAATAATAGCAATAATTAATAATGATAATAATAATAATAATAATAATATTATTATTATTATTATTATTATTCATTAGAAGAACCTCGTGGATAACATGCTTCCAAGCTTGGTAAATGATGTAAGTAATTATAATCTTAGAAACAATACCAATTAAGATTTACCTTTCTGTATGTTATGTTCGTATGAAACGTCTTATTTTCCTTCCACCCTGAAACTATGGAATGATCTTAACACCGCAACTCGTAATATCCCCACATTATTACAATTCAAATCATCTATCCGACATTAGCCACCCAGAGTAGGTGAACACTTATCAGTTGGCGAAATGAAATACAATATTATTTTAACAAGGATAAGACATAGGTAAAGTAGTTTAAACGCAGATCTTTACAACGTCAACATAGTTCCTTATTCAAACTGCAGCTGTGGTGTATTAGTCGAAAACGCCAACCACAATCTCTTTAAATGCACCCTTTACAACACCCAAAGACGAAGATAATTGTAAACAATACACAATATTCAAACTATTCCTACGGTAAACTTTGATCTCTTAACAACCAGCAGTACCTTATACGACTTTGGTACTAATACACAAATTATACTAGTAGTTTTAAAATTCTTAAAAGACACTAACAGATTTGACTTCAAGAAGGGCAGTTGTCACTTTCTGGCGAAAGAATGTGCTCAATACTGGTTAACCGCTTAGAGGACTAAACCTGCCCAGTAAACGTGTGGTTAGCTAAACTGACCGCGCTCGACATGACCCCATTGGGTTGACTGGGCCGTAAAACCTCAAACACACAGATTTGACTAATTATCCAATCGTGTGTACTAGATTTCCAAACATTTTTTTTTGTTGTTCTTGCTTAAAGCTAACATCAGCATATCGAAAAGTTTGCACTGTTAAAGACCACAAACTCTTTACTAAATATGTTCCTTTTCTAACTTTTTATGTAAAATGTTTGTTTTGCGCCATTGTACCTTTAAATGAATGTATTTCATGCTGCAGGGAGAGGACCATCTAATGTTGTTATAACGTGTGTCCAATCCCTTTGTTTAAAATGCAATAAAATATGATTAATCTAAATGTAAGCTTCTCTCATCTCCACGAAAATTGTGGGTAGCTATTACAACAAGCCTATTCAAATATATAGAAAATTTCACCTCCAAAAACTGAAAAATTTCAGATGAAAAACCCTGATATTTTTCATATTTCTGCTCAAAACATAGATTGTGGGTACTCGTTAGAACCGCCTCTCCCGCTCAAAACATAGATTGTGGGTACTCGTTAGAACCAGAGTGTGGGAACTCGTTAGAACCGCCTCGGAGGGCGGTTCTAACGAGTACCCACAATCTGGTTCTAACGAGTACCCACAATCTATGTTTTGAGCAAAAATAAGACAAACAACGTATACCCCTGTAAACCCCAGTTTTATTATTTAAAAGTGGGGTTTAAGGGGGTCATAATTATATAGGCATGGTTTCATGATGAGAAGCACTACGAGATACCACTAATGAGTTTCCAAAAAATATATATTTTTGTCGAGAAATATGAAACAGCAGTAATCTAAACCAAAATGAATAAATCAGGCTTAAAGATATAACTTTCTAAAACAAAATCACTTGATAATGTAGACCCTTACATACACCTGATTTCACTATATAATATTGGGAAACGGGGCGGGTCCACATTACATTGACATGTTTGCGTCATACGAACAGAAAAAGAAAGGCTCAGTACGGATGCACGGGCTGATTTTGGCCTTCAGTATTACTCCTCCTGGAAACTAGTTTCTAACTCTATTCTTTCCTTTGACAGAAAAGACCCATGAAATGGCATGTGACGAGGTTTTAGAAACAATGTCGGATACTTGTGATTCCTGGAATGAAAGCAGTGACAGTGAATGTGGCATTAAAGTAAAAGATTCGTCCACGAATCAAAGTAAGTTTGTCGCAAATATTCTTTATACTAATAGAAAAAATGTAACATCACGAAAACACGCCTATATAGTTTTGACCCTTAAACCCCACTTTTATACAGTAAAGCGGGTGTTTACAGGGGTATACATTAGTTTGTTTTGATTATTTCTGCTCAAAAATATAGATTGTGGGTACTCGTTAGAACCATCTCGCCGAGGCGGTTCTAACAAATACCCACAGTCTATGTTTAGAGCAGTAATATGAAAACTACCAGAAATTTTCATCTGAAAGTTTTCATGTTTTGGTGGTAAAATTCTCAGTATATTTGAAAAGGCGTGTTTTTGTAATGCAGTGTAGAAAATGACATGAAAAAAAAAAAAAAAACAACAAAAAAAAACAACAAAAAAAAACAAAAAAACGTCAAACCTTATTATTTATAACTATCTTCTGATGATCGAGCCTACAGAGTGCGAAAGCTTAAAATGTACATAAGATAACACGTGACGTTGTAATACATATGTTTATTTAGTAAGGTATAAAATTTATAAGTATCAAAACATTTTTAGCTCACCTGAGCCGAAGGCTCAAGGTGAGGTATTGTGATCACTCACCGTCCGTCGTCGTCGTCGTCGTCCGTCAGTCCGTCCGTCCACAATCTTTAAACATCTCCTCCTGAACCACTGATTGGAATTTGACCAAACTTCACAGGAATGATCCTTGGTTTGTCCTCTTTCAAAGTTGTTCAAATGGTTCCGGTCCGTTGCATATCTAGGTCACAGGAGCTAAAAATAGATTTTTTAACTAAAAACTTCAAAAATCTTCTTGTCAGAAACCACTGGACCGATTTCCATATAATTTTGCAGAAATGTTCCTTTGGTGATCCTCTACCAAGATTGTTCAAGCCGTTTGGATTCATCAAAAAACATGGCCGCCAGGGGCGGGGCTTATTTTCCCTATATATCAATATAGAAAACTTTAAAAATCTTCTTGTCAGAATCAAATGGTCCGATTTCAATATAATTTTGCAGAAACGTTCCTTTGGTGATCCTCTACCAAGATTGTTCAAGCCATTTGGATTCGTCAAAAAACATGGCCGCCAGGGGGCGGGGCTTATTTTCCCTATATATCTATATAGAAAACTTTAAAAGTCTTCTTGTCAGAAACCACTAGACCGATTTCAGTATAATTTTGCAGGAATGTTTCTTTGATGATCCTCTACCAAGATGGTTCAAGCCATTTGGATTTGTCAAAAAACATGGCCGCCAGGGGGCGGGGTTTATTTTCCCTATATATCTATATAGATAACTTTAAAAATCTTCTTGTCAGAAACCACTCGACCGATTTCAATATAATTTTGCAAAAATGTTCCTTTTGTGATCCTCTACCAAGATTGTTCAAGCCATTTGGATTCGTCAAATAACATGGCCGCCAGGGGGCGGGGCTTATTTTCCCTATGTATCTATATAGAAAACTTTAAAAATCTTCTTGTCAGAAACCACTAGACCGATTTCAATATAATTTTGCAGAAATGTTCCTTTGGTAATCCTCTACCAAGATTGTTCAAGCCATTTGGATTCGTCAAATAACATGGCCGCCAGGGGGCGGGGCTTATTTTCCCTATATAGCTATATAGAAAACTTTAAAAATCTTCTTGTCAGAAACCACTCGACTGATTACAATATAATTTTGCCGAAATGTTCCTTTGATGATCCTCTACCAAGATTGTTCAAGCCATTTGGATTCGTCAAAAAACATGGCCGCCAGGGGGTGGAGCTTATTTCTCCTATATATCTATATAGAAAACTTTAAAAATCTTCTTGTCAAAAACCAAAGGACCGATTTCAATATAAATGTTCCTTTTGTGATCCTCTACCAAGATTGTTCAAGCCATTTGGATTCGTCAAATAACATGGCCGCCAGGGGGCGGGGCTTATTTTCCCTATGTATCTATATAGAAAAATTTAAAAATCTTCTTGTCAGAAACCACTAGACCGATTTCAATATAATTTTGCAGAAATGTTCCTTTGGTAATCCTCTACCAAGATTGTTCAAGCCATTTGGATTCGTCAAATAACATGGCCGCCAGGGGGCGGGGCTTATTTTCCCTATATAGCTATATAGAAAACTTTAAAAATCTTCTTGTCAGAAACCACTCGACTGATTACAATATAATTTTGCCGAAATGTTTCTTTGGTGATCCTCTACCAAGATTGTTCAAGCCATTTGGATTCGTCAAAAAACATGGCCGCCAGGGGGGGGGGGTGGGGGGTGGGGAGCTTATTTTCCCTTTGTATCTAAATAGAAAAATTTAAAAATCTTCTTGTCAGAAACCACTCGACCGATTTCATTATAACTTGACAGAAATGTTGCCTTGTTGACCCTCTACCAAGATTGTTTAAGTTATCATGAGTCATCAAAAAACATGGCCGCCAAGGGGTGGGGCTTATTTTTCCCTATATATCTATATAGAAAAGTTTAAAAATTTTCTTGTCAGAAACCAATAGACCAATTTCAATATAACTTAGCAGGAATGTTTCTTTGGTGACCCTCTACCAAGATTGTTCAAGCCGGCATGATTCGTCAAAAAACATGGCCGCTAGGGGGCGGGGCATATTTTCCATATATATCTATATAGAAAACTTTAAAAATCTTCTCGTAAGAAACCGTTGGGTCGAGTTCATTGTAACTTGGCAGGAATTTTGCTTTGGTGACCCTGTACCAAGATTGTTCAAGCCCTCATGATACGTCAAAAAACATGGCCGCCAGGGGGCGGGGCTTATTTTCCGTATATATCTGTATAGAAAATTTTAAAATTCTTCTTTTCAGAAACCACCTGACCGATTTCAATATTACTTGGCAGGAATGTTGCTTTGGTGACCCTGTGCCAAGATTGTTCAAGCAATCATGATTCGGCAAAACACATGGCTGCTAGGGGTGGGGCTTATGTTCCCTATATATCTAAATAGAAAACTTTAGAAATCTTCTTGTCAGAAACCACTGAACCGATTTCAGTATAACTTGCAGGAATGTTTCTTTGGTGGCACTCTACCAAGTTTATTCAAGCTGTCATGATTCGTCAAAAAATATGGCCGTTAGGGGGTGAGGCTTATTTTCCCTATATAGCTATATAAAACACTTCAAAAATCTTTTTGTCAGAAACCACTGGACCAATTTCAATATAACTTGGCAGAATTGTTCCTTTGGTGACCTTCTTTCAAGATTCAGTTCCAGCAGTCATGATGCATGAAAAAAACATAGCCGCTCGGGAGTAGGGCTATAAAATTTATACAAAAATCTTAGAGCAGTGAACTTGGCTGAAACTTCAACAGTAAGTTTGCAAAGCTGTTTGCTCAGGTGAGCGATATGGGACCATCATGGCCCTCTTGTTTTATATATATAACTAAAGTCTTTTTGTTATTTATTTATTTATTTATTTATTTATTTATTTATACATTCATTCATCCCTTTATCGTCAAGTTTATTTATTTATTTATTCACTTATTTATTCACCTATTTATTTATTTTGCCAGTTTAAGACAACCTAATACAGTTGACTCTCGTTATCTCGAATTTCAAGGGACTCTCTGAAATACTTCGAGATATCCGTAGTTCGACATATCAGGTTTGCAGAATTGAGGAAAAAATAATTTGATTAACCACATTTAACAAACTGATAGGTAATTGGACTTTTGAAGTTAGAGATATATTGAAAATATTGTGGAAAAGAGGAGAAATTGCTTCTTAGGAGCAATTTCTCCTCTTTTCTACAATATTTTCCATCTGTTTTTAGGTTTTCGTGTATAGGCAGGGACCAGATTTTCACTTCGAGATAAGCGGTTATTCGAGATAAGCGAGGTCGAGATAACGAGAGTCAACTGTAATAAGAGACTGACAGAAATGGGAAACATGTTTGTTTCACTATAACCACATTGCCACATTTACCAACTAGTAGCTGTATTTCCGTATTCGTTTAGCTTACTAATCATCGGGCTTCTTGCCTGTACGGAAGAACAGCAAGACCCACTGCCGTCACTATGGCGCAGGTGGGGTCAGAGTCGGCGGCGTCATTGTCGGCGTCCATGTCTCGATTTATGTTACAGTTTCTGGTTAAAGCTTCTTAAGACTTATGTCATCATTAAGCAATGTACAGATTAAGTGTATACCTGGCATAATATTACCTACGAGTCTAATGTTTTATATTGTACGAGGTCCGTATCAGTGACTCGCCAAATCAAGGTCACGTAATTTTCTGTTTTTAACTTTCGGGCTGAAGTGTTTGAAAACGCTATTGCATGTACATGTACTAAGTTGAGGTTACATGTAGGTACGGGTTCCGAGTGTTAATATCAATACAATATAGTGAAAGTGCTTGGAAGAGTTTGATTGAACTATTGACAGACAAGCTGCCATTTAGGTGAGCTCTATTGTCGTGTTACAGCTCTTGTTTTTATTCTGTTACGTGTATGATACGATGGTTTGAACCCCGACATATAATTATCTTGCAAATATATAATTACCATAGGTCTACGATAAGAGTGTGTATCATGTAAATATTTTTCTTATTTCTCAACAAAAACATATGTTGTGGGTACTCATTAGAAGCGCCTCGCAGAGGCGCTTCTAATGAGTGCCATAACATAAGTTTTCATGGAGAAATAAGAAAAATATCGATATTTTTGGATTTGACAGAGCATCTTATCAAGATCTATGAGAACATAGAGGTTAATGGAAATTTTTAGGGACTGGTAAATGGTCATTGACAGCTAAAAGCATATTCACTAAATATTCGGACTCCTTTATTCCTTGCCATATGAGGCAGCGCATGACAAAACCAACAAAATGGCATGTGCGCCCAGCGAAGACTCAGATCAGCTCAGATCAGCCTTGGCATCCGCCCAGTCTGATCAGAGTCTTCGCTGTGCGCTCGAGTAGATGTGGACCCAAGCTTTCTTCGTGCGAACAACGAAGACTGATCGGACTGATCAGATGCCCAAGCTGATCTGAGTCTTTGCTGGGCGCACATGCCATTTGGTTGGTTTTGACATGCTCTGGCTCATATGTATTATAAAAATATATAGTCCATTTCACTATACGTTTACATGTAACACTGACAGATGTGTGGCCATCAATGTAGATCATGATCGGATGTCACTGTGTTCGTCGGCGTCTGATTATAGTCTACAAGATTTCCTCAGACCTTGTCTGAATAGGTAGGGTAAAACGGTACATACACGTAATTATTATTTCAAGGATTCTTGTTTACTACAGAAATCAACTCTGGAAATGCAGTTATCCGGTGGAATGGTGGTAAATCAGAGAACCTGGAAGAGATTGTCTATGACCTACTTTACATTTCGAAAACACGCCTATACAAATATATTGAAAATTTTACCACCAAAAAATGAAAATCTCAGATAAAAAAGTTCTGATAATTTTCATGTTTCTGCTCGAAACATAGATTGTGGGTACTCGTTAGAACCGCTTCGACAGTGCCCTCACCTTCTGCGGACTGGTACATGTAGCTGCGGACCAGATAACATGGGCCCGAAAAAGGCATAATCTTTTATTCGTAAATTTTACATTTTTATGTTATTTTTTAAAATAGAAAACCTCTGAAGAAGGCAAAAGCCGAAAGGCCTCAGGTAAACAAATCATTGCACTGTTTATGATGATTAACTCTCAACATATAGTTAAACGCCTATCATTTCAGCATCATTTCTGGATCCAGTGCAACCAAAAAGATTTTTTGTTAGATGTTATGCTCCTTCTCCCAACTTATATATATATATATCAACGTGTACAAACACGATGTGAGGGAACACATTTTCTGACAGAGACGGCGCATAAATGTATGGGTATAATTGAAATCATATGTTGTCCCTCAATGTTTCTTACATCCTTTGTAATCCAGGTGTGACACATTACGTCACAATTCATTCATGTTGGTTTCCGAGGATGTGTTTCTTACTTCCAAAAATATACATAAATATTGTTGTGTAAAACTTAGAAACATTGTCAATATCATGAATACCAAAGTGTAATAATCATTACGAAAACATGCCTATTCAAATATATTGAAAAGTTTACCACCAAAAACTGAAAATTTTCAGATAAAAATCTGATATTTTTCACATTTCTGGTCAAAACATAGATTGTGGGTACTCGTTAGAACCGCCTCGACGAGGCGGTTCTAACGATTACCCGCAATCTATGTTTTTGAGCAGAAATAAGAAAAATAATGTATACCCCTGTAAACCCCAGTTTTACAATATAAAAGTGGGGTTTAAGGGGGTCAAAATTATATAGGCATGTTTTCATGATGGAACGTTCGGACAGGAGTGCTCAGTAAAGAGTCAGATGTACCTGAGCCTCTGCGCCGTCTGACCAGGATCTTCGATCTCCGCGTAAAGAAGCTTTAGATCCTTGCTGTACAGTAAGCTCCGAGCTGATCTGAGTATTCACTGCTCGCCTGTCCGAATGTGCATTATATACCAAGCCGGTACACAACGCTGAAACATCGATTCAGTGCTGATTCAACGTCTGGAGGCTTATCAACGTTTAAGCGACGCTGTTTCGATGTTGTGTGTCTGTTGGTTTTACGTCGTGGCTCATATGAAATCATTTACGCCAAGTGAACTCTTCAGCCTCCAGTCTTTTGACAGATCCATTTACATTAGAAGGGTTGTCTGGTTAGTTCTTTTAATACAATGTTTTATAGAAATTCCTGTATTTAATGCAAACAGTGCAGATCTTGATCACACGCCGCGTTCTGTGGCGTCTGATCGGGGTCTACACTGTTTGCCATGTCAATTTTAGGGGCCGCTATCGGGTCTACACTGTTTGCTTTGTCAATTTTAGGGGCCGCTAGGCATATTGACTGATTAAATTAGAAGCAGTAGACCCCCAGGTCAGTCTGTGTGTTTGTGCAGACGGACTGGGGGGTTTCTCTCTCTCTTCAATACACGTATGTTCTGTAATATGCAGAAGTATGGTTCTGAAAGTGATCCACGGAAAACTCCGATCAAACTAAGGGGCTATGCAGACTGACTGGCTTCGCCTCCAAATGCATTAAAAGTATTTTAGTTATAGTGTAGAGAGTCATTTATACGAAAATTGCGAAAAGAGCCCTGATGTCAAATGAAAGCGAACGCCAAGATCAGACCGGTCTGTATTGGTGGAGGACTTTTTTCAGGTTAAGAAAAAAGTCGTACTAAAGATGGTCTGTGCGTGGCGGCTAAGGTATTGCCAATAACTGTCAAATTCGACCAGTTCATCAGGAGTTTCAGTAGAGTGGGCTTTGCACACTTAACTCGAGAAGATTATTTGCATATATATAACTACAATCCTTTGAAACTGATGCCCACGTATATTTCATGTTTTCGATATACCTATATTGAATAAATGAATATATTTTGGGAATATTCATAATCGTTAATCAATAATCAAATAGCCTTTAAATCAGTGTCAGTAAGAACATGTTTGGCAAATATCGTTAAATTCTAAAATCTTGGTCTCAATCATTCAATTCAAGTACCCGCTCTAACCCGATTCCGTCACAAAAAAGTGCCAATCATAAATTATGGGACATACGATCAGTAATCAATTTGGCAACGCTTCTCTAACCAGTAAACCCACTAAGGTCCTAATATATGTATTTTTTACAAGTGAATGTTTATATTGTGATGATTTAGCAACGTCAAACGAAAATGATCCCTGTCATGACAAAACCAGGGCCCAGTTGTTCAAAGCTAACGACATCGTTAGTTAACGATTCGTTAAAATTTACATCGAGTGATACGCAAATATGCTGAAATTTTTTGCTGAAAAAACTGTGAGTAGCTTTTGCACATTTTTTCAGCAAAAAAAAATCAGAATATTGTATATTGAATCCGCTAAAACAGTTAACGAAATGACCCTTAATGAGCTCGTTAAGCTAACGACGCTTTGAACAACTGGGCCCAGCAAAATAGGTGTGCGCCTAGCGAAAACTCAGATGTGCCTGGATGTCCGCCCAGTCTGATCAGTCTTCGCTGTGCGCTCAAAGGGTAGCTAAGGACCCAAGATTTCTTCGTGCGGATAGCAAACACTCTGACTTTTGCGGCTACCCAGGCTGATCTGAGTCTTTGCTGGACGCACATGCAATTTTTAAATTTTGTCTAGAGGCAGCTCAAACGTATTGGAAACTGTAGAATGTATCTATGGTGGGCAAATGCCCTAGTGGGACTGTGCGGGTAGGCAGAAGACTTGAAGCTGTGCTTTTTGCAAAGTTCGAAGACACGTTTTGGACTGACCTGGCCCGAGTAACATTGTCTTTTTATTTTGCTAATACACTATTCTGTGGACATGTGCAGATGTTAGCTGTGCAGATGTTTGCGAGGACTATGTGTATAAGAGCATACATTCCACTCCATTATGTAAGATGGCAACGATTCTAATGAGTATGTATTAATGCATTAGGTTATTTCAGTACTCACGTATCCTTTTCCACAGTTCAGCTGAAACAAAAAATAATGTAAAATGTAAGTACTAATGGTATACGAGTGCAGACACAGCTCCGATAACATGGTCTGCGTTCTGAATGCTTCATAACGACATGATCATTGTGAACATTTCAGAAATTTTAAACAGGAGGAACATTTTGATTGTTACATATATTGCAGCCATTATTAATACTAAAACAATGAGAATAGCCGTATTGTTTAAATTAGTTCAGAGAAAAGGTTAATAAGTGAACGTAGGAACTGATACAATCAGATCCACATCCAGTTCTCAACATCAAAGGGCAAGACAATTAAACAGGCACAAAAATAACAGATGACAAGCAGAGTTGGCAGCCTTATCCCCAAAAGGCGGCAATTATGTTACCCAATATTTTACCTAATGTATTTTTAACTTACATAAATGTTAAAAAAAATAACAAACATTTGCAAGTGACCACAATGAAATTACCGTGTTTGAGCAGTAAGTAATAAATGACTGGAGGGCTTAAAGCTAGTTTTACGAGAGCCTAATCCCCGCCTTCAGTTATTGCACAATATACAGAAGAACCACAACGTCAAAAAATGTACATGCATTACGAAAACGCCTATTCAAATACACTGAAAATTTTACCACCAAAAAATGTCAATTTTCGGATAAAAAATTCTGATATTTTTCATATTTCTGCTCAAAACATAGATTGTGGGTACTCGTTAGAACCGCCTCGGCGAGGCGGTTCAAACGAGTACCCACAATCTATGTTTTGAGCAGAAATAAAGAAAATAATGTATACCCATGTAAACCCCAGTTCAATATATAAAAATGGGGCTTTAGGGGGTCAAAATTATATAGGTATGATTTCGTGACGTAAATTTTATGCCCGGCTAGATTCAGATTAGCTTAGGCTTTCGCGCCTGCTCAGGATCTTCAGGGGCGTATTTTGGTTGCCAAGGATGCACAAATTCTTCATGCGGACAACGAAGACTCCGATCAGACTGCGTGGATGCGCGGGTTGATTTTTCAGTAGGTGCACATGTCAGAAAGTATGATTTCTCACGTTGCAGCTTAAAAGGTTTTGCATAGAAACATAATCCAACTTCGTACTTTAACTCTTCTGAGAAAAGCACCAAGGGGAAAACAATTTTCTAAAAAATATCGAAAACAATTACATAATTATTATGTTTGCTATGAGCGCTGTTAATGTCGTCCAAAATACTTTAGTTTCTATGTACATGTATTATTATTTCCAAATTGTAAATAGATGTCATCCTTAGCCCTGTAACTCAATGACTATTTTTACAAACTTAGGAACAGACAGACAATAGGTTCAATTCAGCAAAACTAAATGTATAAATGATTGCGTATTTAACACATTAGAATTCAAATATAACATACAAATACTTGTATGTCGAAACAGAAAAAGATATTTTTTGTAAGAAATAGATTCTCATTACGAAAACACGCCTATTCAAATATATTGAAAATTTGACCAACAAAAAAATGAAAGTTTCCAGATAAAAATTCTGATATTTTTCATACTTCTGCTCAAAACATAGATTGTTGGTACTCGTTAGAACCGCCTCGTCGAGGCGGTTCTAAAGAGTACCCACTATCTATATTTTTGAGCAGAAATAAGAAAAATAATGTAAACCCCTATAAACGCCAGCTTTACTATATAAAAGTGGGGTTTAAGGGGGGTCAAAATTATATAGGAATGTTTTCGTGATCGTATTCTATTTACCTTCCTCTCTCTCTTGTAAAGGTGAAGCTTTGGCCTGTTAAATAAACAAGTGATAAAGGTATTCAGTGTCATCAGAATACATGTATGAGCCAAGTCATGGCGTTTCCTACAAAATTGGATGTGCGCCCAGCGAAGACTCAGATCAGTCTGCGCATTTGCGCAGACTGATCAGAGTCTATGCTGGACACCTTGGTGGGTAGCTAAGGTTCAATAGCATGTTCACGTGGACAGTATAGACTGGTCCTACTTGCAGGCTGATCTGAGTCTTCACTGGGTGCACATGCACTTTTGTAGGAAACTATATCCCGACTCATATGTAAATACAGTGTCTGTGTGCAAGAAAGTGTGCAGTGAAAAGAAGTCGTAATATGTGCAAAACAAAACGAAAAGCAAAAAAAGGTATTTATTTTGTTGGCATTTGTGTTTGACCAGACACACTTCTTACAAACATAAGGATTCTACAGTATATTTCGACGAACAGAGAAAGCTCTGACCAGACTGTAAACTGTGCAGGCAGATTTGGGTATTTAGTGTACGCATATAATATAAAAGCAATTTTCTTGTGTTTTGTATACTTTTAATATTGTATCCTCTTTAATACGTACAACTGCTTGTACATTTGACAGATATACTTTTAAAGCCAGTCAGGCAACCAAAACTGGGTTAAACTTTGACCTGGTCCCGAAGTTATAAAACTTTTTTCAAAAATTGAAATTTGTCTAGCTAATAAATCTCAAATTACTAAAATTTGCAAACTCTCTCTTGCTAAACATAGCTGAGCATGAAAATATCTCATTTTTATATTTATTAGCTCAGAAACTCAAGAATCAGAAACATGAACAATGAGGAACCCCAAAAATACAGACAGTACCAAGAAAGATACGAAAGCAGATGAAGCAAGCAGCGGAGAACTGTATGGAAAATCATCTCTAAGATATCGAGGCAAGCCTAAGTAGGAAACAAACAAGATGTTCATTACGAAAACACGCCTATTCAAATATATTGAGAATTTTACAACCAAAAAAGGAAAATTTTCAGATAAAAAATTCTGATATTTTTCATATTCCTGCTGAAAACATTGATTGTAGGTACTCGTTAGAACCGCCACGGCGAGGCGGTGCTAACAAGTACCCACAATCTATGTTTTTAGTAAAATAAGAAAATTAATGAATACCCCATGTAAACCCCAGTTTTACTATATTTAAGTAGGGTTTAAGGGGGTCAGAATTATATTGGCGTGTTTTCCTGACGTTACTCGTAGCTTATAAACTGATGAAAGAGCCAACGAAGGAAACGCAGAGACATTTTATCACGCTCCTAAGACAAACATGGAAATGCTTAACACAGAGGAACGTGTTTTTTTTTTTTTTTTTTTTTTTTTTTTTGTTTTTTTGTTTCTTAATATTGTTCAGAGCTTTCCAATCATTAAGTTTACGGAGATCCGGCAGTACTAACTTATTTGCGAATTTAAACGTTTTCGAGCAGAAAGCTAAACTCTCGAGCAAATACTCCTATTTTTAGGAGGAACCACCTTAAGAATCAGCAAGATCTCCATCATGTCTTCATAGGCTTTTTAGACTTTTACGGTTTATAATCATATCATTACGAAAACATGCCTATATAATTTTGACCCCCTTAAATCCCACTTTTATATAGTAAAACTGGGGTTTACAGGGGTATATATTATTTTTCTTATTTCTGTTCAAAAACATAGATTGTGTGTACTCGTTAGAACCGCCTCGTCGAGGCGGCTCTAACTAGTACCCATAATCTATGTTTTGAGCAGAAATATGAAAAATATCAGGGCTTTTTTATCTGAAAATTTTCAGTTTTTAGAGGTGAAATAATCTATATATACCCAACAAAATAATGTAAGGGCCACATAGTGCAAATTTCCATGTATAAAAACTTTGGCCGGGTGGATGGGCAAAACCACAGAAGGTTTCAAAATATCGTTGAATGTTTCTTTAAAAGGAAGCACTAAAGGAGTGTTTCCAACAAAAAAAATTTAAATCAAATTTTCATTTTAAAATTTGCAAAAAACACTAGGTTTTACCCCAAAATTACAAATTGACATTTTCGCGTCAAAAGTGATGTCTGGGCGCCCAACTGTGAAAACATCATGGAGAAAGCCTCATTTGTTATCAAGAAACGCACATTTTGCAAGAGGTACCCTCTTCAGATTATTCGTTGTCTATGGGGAACTTTCGAGGCATTTTAGCCTCTAAAAGGGTTGGCCTCTTTTAAATGGCCATATCTGTGTGTTTCATCACGAAAACACGCCTATATAATTTTGACCCCCTTAAATCCCACTTTCATATAGTAAAACTGGGGTTTACAGGGGTATACGTTATTATTCTTATTTCTGCTCAAAAACATAGATTTGGGTACCCGTTAGAACCGCCTCACCGAGGCGGTCCTAACGAGTACCCACAATCTATCTTTTGAGCAGAAATAAGAAAAATATCAGCATTTTCCATCTGAAAATTTTCATTTTTTTTTGGTGGTGAAATTTTCAGTATATTTGAATAGGCGTGTTTTCGTAATGTTTACTCGAAGGAAGGTTGAGTTTGCATGATTATGTGTGACAGAGTATTGTTTTCATTAAACAAAGATTTTTTCCGGTATTGTGAAAAAAACTTCATTTTGGGGTAAAAATCGTTATTTTGGAAATTCCCGTTTTTCTTAGAATCCTTTGGTCTGGCGTTGTTGGTGCCATTGACACTTTTGTAGCTGAACATGTTGCAAACACGTTGAGCTGATTGAAATAGGGCTGAGACTTTCAGTTTTGCCCATGAAATGATTTTAAAACTTGAAGGTCGCATTTTAGTGATAATCAAAGAGAAAATAAAACTGGTGGCCCTTAAATTATTTTGTGGAGTATATTTGAATGAGGCGTGTTTTCGTTATGTTAGCGATCATAGTTAACATTTTGATTGAGTTATAATCTGGATTCAGTTGTGTCTTACCACATGCGTACAAATGACACAAATCTGAGCGGGACCCCGTAGCCTAGTGGATGAGAGAGCTGACTTAATTCATTAGGTTTATTACCGATGTGGTTCGAGCCTCGCTCGGGTCACATGTGGGGAAACCAAGTTCTGCTTACGGATGGTCAGGTGGTTTTTCCCCGGGTTCTCCGGTTTTCGCCCACCTTTGATGAACGATCGGCTCGATATAAGTGAAATATTTTTGAAAAGTCCGTAAACTACCACCCCCACCCCACACACAAAAAAAAAAAAATCCGAATTTCATCCAGATAAAAAAGGTTCTTTCGGCAGCTGTCCTGTTTTTGATATTTCTTGTTCTTTAATTAGCTTATTTTTAATGCTTTTCTGCTTCTTTAGTGTGAGCCTGTCATCCAATGTATCCTGAACGCATATTTGTACATGTCCTTCGTGTAGAATCTGAGGGCAGTCGCTGCTAGCTTACAGATATACGCATTTATGAGTCTACTGACGAACGAAGAAAACTCCGCTGTTCGCTGTGCTGTGTGTGTTTCACCCTACAACTCGCACATTTGCTGCTAAAAATGAAATACTACAGTCAACCCTCTTTATACCGACACTCGATACAACGACAAAATTCGTTATAATGACAATTTGAATGTCACGAAACATTCGCTTAAGAGGTGACGGTTAATGAGAAATTATGCAAAAACATTGCATAAAATCTTCAAGCAACATATGTTTTGGATATTTGTTAGAATCGCCTCAGAGAGGCGATTCTAACAAATATCCAAAACATATGTTCTATGAGGAAATAAGAATAAAACACTGCCTTTCTTACATATCATTCTGTCCATTAAGAATTCTTTACAAAGCAAATTCATTATAATGGCAACATTTTTTGGGAACAAATGCTGTCGTTGCAATGAGGGTTCACTGTACCACTAAAGATAATTTCTTACTTACAGAAAAAGAGGCGTAATCTCCTGCTAAAAATATAACAAGAACAAAAAGCTTAAGACAAGCCATCATTCTTGTTTCTTGTGGACGTTGCAAGTGAGGAGAGGCGCCTCGCTGATGCCTTTTATGCTGGACAGCTCGTATTCGAGGGTCATCTAAGAAGTAATGAAAACTGACGACCACATGAAAGAAATAAGGGTCATTTGAAAAACATAGCAAGGGCAAAAGCCAATGTGTGGTAAAAGTATTTACTGTCGCATGCCTTGACTCATTTGAACATTGCAGATTCTATACACAGAAGTCGGAAGCACCAGACTGGACCACCCAGGACGCTGGCTGGTCTTCCAGTTAATCGCTCTGTACAGCAGTACGTACATATAGACTTTTCATGTGCTGTCCTTTCAACGGTAACCCAATACACACACACACTCACACAGTCACACACACACGCACGCACGGTTAGGCAGTCACTCAAGGGAAGACAAGACTGGCTGTCAGTTGGTTGTATAAGAGTAATAAAACTGGCTGTTGGTTGGCTGTTTAAGACTGGTGTATATATACAGCATGTGCGTGTGTGTGTGGGCGGGGCCAGGGTGGAGGGGCGGTGTAAGTGGCCGCTTAATGCAGGTGATCATTGGTAGTTGTTTTACTGTAATTTTCACTAATACCGAATCTCTGTTGAAATCTCAGTGCAACGACTGTATTGCCGGTATCTCCTAAATAGTCATACACCGATATATGCCGTATCGGTCATACCTTGCATATAATAACTAAAAGCGTACCTGATTCCGAATCTTTATTCACACAAATAAGGTACTGCATCTTCAATTAAACTTATTCAGACTGAATAAACTACCCCACACTATATATTGGAATAGTCGAATTTCAGTTTTAGGTATGCCAGACCATGTAATTAAGATATTCACAGAGAAAATGTCTAAACTATCTGCAAATAGAGGAGAACCTGATCAGACGCCGAAGAATGCGGCTTCTGATCTGGGTCTGCACTGTTTGTCGTTTACCCTTTTAGGGTTCTCCAGACTAAATGTTTTAAAAGATACTTGCTTTTTATATTTGTTTTTGTAGTTTATACTAATAAGATATTTCCAAATAACTAAATTACATCATTGCCCACGTATGAGCATCAGCATTAGGCTAATATGCCGTTATTCGAAAAATAATGACATGGCGTCGAGCAAGACTATAACGTTAAACATACCACCCCAAAATAGTTTAGTTTAGTGATTTTATTACAGTTCTTAAGAAAGTATGGAAATAGAAGTATATTCAATATATATATATATATATATATATATATATATATATATATATATATATATATATATATATATATATATATATATCATTCTAAGACATTCTCGATGATTAACAAACGATCAGTCTGCCTCTTAGTTTGATCGGTGTCTACACTGTATGCCCACTGAAGGTGTATCTTATCTGTCGAATGAGATGCAATCTTATGATTGACATGTACGTGACTTCTGAAATGTCCCTCGCTCTGTTCTCATGAAATTTGCATTTTGAAATTTCTTTAATATTTATTACGCTTATTGACTTGTCTTCAGATGATTTACATTTCGTGTCTAAAATATATATTTTCGTTCAAATGGTGCACATAACCCCTTTCTTTTTCAAGGCTGAACTTATAGATGTTTATTGAGTATGCTATCTAAATAAACCTTTTCAAACATTATAAGTACTTTTTTTCAATATTAATACTCCAGCTTGAGTTTATTCATTAGGGATTGTACGCACATGTAAGCATAGAAAATAATTGCCCGGATCAAATGTACTAGCATAGGTGTGCAAATAAAAACGAAAAAAAAAAAATAGTAATGCGTGTTTGTAAAATACTATGCAACTTTATGCATATCCCTTCTAAATGCTGAACTTGCAAAAATGATTAAATTCATACAAATAAGCCGATTTTTCTTTCTTTTTTTTTTTTTTTTTTTTTTTAATTAATCAAGTGATCTACCGATCAGACCCAGTTAGTCTGCCAGATATCGAGAGTGACGAACGGATTTAGCTAACGAAAAAATGCACCCCTCATTGTTTTTCAAATGTGGTGGCATAAAGAAACATGCATTATTAGGTGATCTGAAAATAGGTTATTCTGTTAAAAAGTTTAATTGAAATATCGAGTCTTCTATTTTATTTTCATTTTTTTTTTATTTCATTCTAGAAAATATACGTCGTCTGCTCTTATCTACAGTAAGCAAATTAACCCTTAAGGCGTTAACTTAAATCAGATTTATTGCAGACGACTTTCTAAAATTGAAATTGTTATTTTCTCAGAAAAAAATGTCTAGACATTTCATGTCAGTTGTCTGCTAAACAGACGATTCATGCGAAATTTCAAGCTTATTTTCCCTGAAAAATGAAAACATTACGAAAACATGCCTATTCAAATATACTGAAAATTTTACCACCAAAAAATGAAAATTTTCAGATTAAAAATTCAAATATGTTTCGTATTTCTGCTCTTTTGGCGCTGCCTCTATGTGACTCAGTTGCCTGGTAGCGTTAAAAATCTGAAAACTGAAAACTATTTCTGCTCAAAACATAGAATGTGGGTACTCGTTGGAACCGCCTCGATGAGGCGCTTCTAACGAGTACCCACAATCTATGATTCGAACAGAAGTATGAAAAATTATGTATACTCCATGTAAACCCCAGTTTTACTATATAAAAGTGGAGTTAAAGGGGGTCAAAACTATAGAGGCGTGTTTTCGTGATGGAAAGTGTTTTCAAGATGTGGTCTGCTGTAATTGTGACTTCAAGGGTTAACATGCAGACAAACTGCTTTCAGTTCCGGATGCTCTATGAGCGAGCTCCCTTGAGTTACCAGGAAATCTAGGTTTGACCACTTCGTGCTTAAATAATGGGCCACGTCATGCTTAAACGTGTCTTCGGGCATACGCAGACAGAAAAGGTCCAGATCAGCCTGCGCATCTGCGCAGTCTGATCAGGGCCTTTACTGTTCGCTAATAGAATCATTGGAGGCGATAGAGTGTATGGATGGAGAACAGAGGCTCGGGTAGACTGGCTCCAGTCTCCAGTGACAAAATATTTTTCTCTCTAGTGACCAGCCCTTATAGTCATGATATTACTTTGGTTTTATTTTAGTGGATTATTAAACAGATTATTAGAAAAAAAATATTTTGTCACTAGAGACTGGAGCCAGTCTAAGGCTCGCGTGATACTTTGTGCATGCGTGGACTGATCTGCACCTTCGGAGTTTGTATATGTTCGAAGCCGCCCCCGCACCACCCCCCCCCCCCCCCCCCCCACCCCCACCCACCCACCCACAGTGTATGTCGCGGCTCATATATGGGTGAAATCACAATGACAGACAAAGAGCAACTTCAAAAAAGAAGACAGGTGACGAAGAATTTTTGATAAGTTTTGCAGTTTGGTAGATACTGGAGTGATCCTAGTCTTCTCTGATGATTTAGTGGCTTTTCTTTGTATTGAGATTTGCCACTAACATCAGAGTAACTCCTATTATGAAAATCAGATATTTTTTTCTGTCCCGTCTAAAATGAGGGTTTTCATAAAAAATAGAGGCATGAAAATTAAATTGTAATTGTAATTAAATTGGAAAGTATATTGCTATCTGCTAGATGATATGCAGAATTTTCTTTGAAAGTGCCTGGCTAGGACTGGCTGGGAAAATTCTACATTTTCGACAGCTAAATTGCTCTGATGGTAAGTGTTAAATATCAAAATACAAAAAAAAAAAAAAGAAAAAAAAAAAAAAATCTTAAACGTCATAGAAGACTCGGACTAGTGCTGGGGCTGATCTTGCAGGATATTAGTTCATGGATGACTATATGAGGCAATACAAACTTGCCAAATTATGGTGCTTCAAAACATTCAGTGCACACAAACATATATGTAACTTAACAGCCTACAAAGCCACCGACTTCATTCCGATTATTCACGTTACACACAGATAAATGGCAAGACGTGTACTTTGTATTAATTGTTTAACTTTTTCGTTGCCAAATTTCAGACGACATTTGTCGTCTATTTTTTTTTTTTTTTTTTTTTTTTTTTAACAAACTATTGCTTGGAAAGAAGTTTATATGTAAAGTTGAAAGACTGAACGTCAAACAGCGTATGAGCCGTCTCATCTGGATCTATACTATTTGCAAAAGCCTATTATTATTGCCTATGGCAGTGAAAGAGTTAATCGCGCCAAAAATGGCATTTTAAGCTTTTTAAAAGCTAACCTTGTACAAATTGTTATTCTAAATAGAGAAGGTTTTCTTTGACTTTCAAAAACTCATTTTTTTTTTTTTTTTTTTTTTTTTTTTTTTTTTGCGTGAACCTGAAGATCATATTGTAAAGATGTTTTAAAATGTAATTAAAGCGTAATCAAAGGATTTGATAAAAAAAAATATGTTTTATAAGATTCATCATTTCATCATCGTCTCAAGGCACGTACATTCTCTCCATACAGATGTTAACATTCACGGGTCAGAGAAATGATTTTAACCAACTTCACCGAAAAAGAACAAGTACGACAATTCCAATCACGAAAACATGCCTATATAATGTTGACCCCCTTACACCCCACTTTTATATAGTAAAACTGGGGTTTACAGGGGTATACATTATTTAACTTATTTCTGCTCAAAAACATAGATTGTGGGTACTCGTTAGAACCGCCTCGCCGAGGCGGTTCTAACGAGTACTCACAATCTATATTTTGAGCAGAAATATGAAAAATATCCGAATTTTTATTGAAAATTTTTCATTTTTTATGGTGGTAAAATTTTCAGTATATTTCAATAGGCATGTTTTCGTAATGTAAATGAATTTTGGTCCTAGTCAGGTTTATAACGGGAGTGGACAGGGCGGGTGTGTGTGTGTGTGTGTGTGTGTGTGTGTGTGTGTGTGTGTGTGTGTGTGTGTGTGTGTGTGTCGGGGGTGGGGGTGAGGTCGGGGGATGTGGTACCATGCGCCTAGACGGTGTTGAAGTACATTTCAATTCACTAAGTTCGCCCAGGACTCGCAAGGTCCAGATCCATATAAATTTGCCCTTTTTATTATTTACTAGGCAAAGTTAGTCTCCGTTCACTTCAATGGGAAATCAAATAAACAAGCCGGTTTACTAACATTAAATCATTTCTGAGGCTTTAAGTCCAATTAAAAAGCAGAAACACTGCATTTAGAATCAATTTGAAAGTTGATCTCTCATTTGTCACTTTATAAACAGTGACAACTGGTTGCTAACAATTACTGTATTTGCCCTAAATATTGCGAGAGATCAACCTAACCAGTGTAGACCCAGATTATATACCACGTAACACGGCGTCTGATTACAGTCTACACTGTTTGCCACTGTACCAGCAGTTTTTAGACAGATTGATCAAAAGGTAGTAAATGGATTTGTTCAAAATGCCAAGTCATCACGAAAACATACCTATATATTTTTACTCCCTTAAACCCCACTTTTATATATATAGTAAAACTGGGATTTACAGGGGTATACATTATTTTTCTTATTTCTGCTCAAAAACATAGATTGTGGGTACTCGTTAGAACCGCTTCGGCCAGGCGGTTCTAACGAGTACACACAATATCTGTTTGAAGCAGAAATATGAAAAATATCAGAATTTTTATCTGAAAGCTTTCAGTTTTTGGTGGTGAAATGTTCAATATACTTGAATACGTAGGCGCGTTTTCGTAACGGTGGTATGGAGTAAAGGGAACTGGATACAGCTGGTCGATTTTCCGCCAATTTCTATAAGGTAGACGACTTTTGTGACTTCTCATTTGCTTTTCTGCACACCAAATCCCTTATTAAAAAGAGTCTACTCTAAAAGGAAAGAATTTGCTCCCACTGGGAGCAAATTCTTTCCTTTTAGAATAGGCACCTCCTCAGAAGGAAGGCAAAAGAATTTAGACAGAGTCCCTCCCGCTCCACTAAAAATGTATTTATTTCCCTTAAGTACATACAGTTGAACCTCGTTATCTCGAACTCGCTTATTTCAAATTACCGCTTATCTCGAAGTGAAAATCTAGTCCCTGTTTTAACATGAAACTATGACAACAGGTAACAAAATAATGTGGAAAATTGCTCCTCTTTTCCACATTATTTTATATATATATTTCTAACGTCAGGAGTCAAATTACATATTCATTTGTTAAATGTGGTTGTTCAATTTATTGTTTTCCTCACTCTCTAAACCCTGATATGTCGAGGTGCGGATATCTCGAAGTGTTTCAGTGAGTCCCTTGGAATTCGAGATAACGAGAGTCGACTGTATATTAATATACGTAAATATATGACAAAGCCCGGCAAATATTTGACACCCCTCTGGTCGGTGAGATTTTAAAATGAATACTTGACGGTCAATCGAGATTGGAGTCAGGTTAACCCAGGATCTTTGGTGTTCCTTAATGACATGTTTGAAAACGTACGTGTAAGGAACGCTTGAAAACAGAAAAAAAACAAAACAAAAAAACAAAAAACAAAAAAACAACAACAGAAAAATAGTCAGAACATTACCTCTCCTTGTCCTTCATGATAAACATTTACGATAAACACGTTTAAACCTTTCAACCCCGAGTTTCTGAAATGAGCTCTTCCATCTTTGAATTTGGACAAATGCATTTTTGTAAATAGGGGCATCCATCGGAAGTCAAAACAGAATGGCAAACAATGTATAATCTGAGCAGAAGTAAAGAGCCGTCTTCTCAGGATCTACACTGTTTGCAAAGATGATTGTTTCGGTCTGCGCGTTAAACATATCCTGAGGCGTGTAATGGCATGAGTGCCTTTATCATATGTAGGCAAACAAGGGCCAAGATTAGCCTATACCATTACGAAAACACGCCTATTCAAACATAGTGAAAATTTCACCTCCAAAACCTGAAAATTTTCAGATAAAAATACTGATATTTTTCATATTTCTGCTCAAAACATAGATTGTAGGTAACGAGTGCCCACAATCTATGTTTTTGAGCAGAAACAAGAAAAATAATGTATACCCCTGCAAACCCCAGTTTTACTATATAAAAGTGGGGTTTAAGGGGGTCAAAATTATATAGGCATGTTTTCGCGATGACATTCACAGGTAACATCAAGGATTGCGTTGCTGTCCACAAAATCTATGGTCACCATAAAATACATACTGTACATCGAAGAACAAAGTATATCCTGATCAGACTACCCGCATGTGCAGACTAATCTGAACCTTCGCTGCCCGCACACAGTAGTATTATGGACATTTTCTAAGTTTGTGGGTGGGACAAACAAGAAAAATTTAGTCTTTCCTCCAGGAAATGGGAAGGAATTCACATGACATCTTTCCGCCATTTCTTTTTTTTTTTTTTTTTTTTTTTTTTTGTTTTCTTTTTTTCAAAAAGTGACATCTTTTGTCATTTCATATTTGCTTTATGCTCATCAAATCCCTTCTAGAAAGGGGTGTACTATAAATGGAAACAATTCGCTCCCAAATGGAGCAGAACCCTTCAGTTTTGGAGAAGTTCCTTTACAGATGGGTCTTGATGTACAGGAGGTCAGAGAAGATGACTCTCCTGTAAACGATTACGGAAACTCTACCAAGTCTATGAAGCCCCCTTATTAATGAGCCAGCACATGACTAAACCTACAGTAAGACCTGTGTAACCAGGAAAGACTAAGATCAGCCTTCACTTCTACCAAATATGGCAAGGGTTCTCGTTTATCTCTATTTGGATAACCTGGAGGCTGAAGAAGATACATAAACGGGTGCGCAGACTGATCTGAGATTTCGCTGGTCGCACAAGTCTAAGTGTAGGTTTCACTCCTAAAGGAGAAGCTTCTCAAATGAAAGGTTATGTCACATGATGAGCAAACACATTCCTTTTAGAGACATCAAGATAGCGTTACCCAACATTTCCGCTCGAGAAAATGTGAAACGGCTCAAAGCTGCTACGTAGCGGGCCAAAGGTTGTTGCATATTTTCATTATTCCTCAAACAGACTCAGTCATAGCGATTCTTACACTTGTTTTGTATTTCCAAAAGATCCCTACTTTGGAATATTTAAGCTGCTGCTTTGTATGTAATCTGAATTTAACGTACATTGATATTCATGACAAGGAAACCTTGATCAGACTGAGTGGATGCTGATCTAGGCCTTCGTTGCCCACATATGCAATAGATAGATAGATAGATAGATAGATAGATAGATAGATAGATAGATAGATAGATAGATAGATAGATAGATAGATAGATAGATAGATAGATAGATAGATAGATAGATAGATAGATAGATAGCTTATTTCTTATCGAGTTTTTGACGTAATGTTACAACTAAGCAAATAAATGTACGCTTAGCATGCTTGGTAAAAATTTCCGCAGACGACAAGCTTAAATTGTTTTTCTTATTATTATTCAGAAAATAGTCGTTGACATTTCATGCAAATTGTCTCTTTAAAGGCAATTTTTATGAAATGTCAAGATCTATTTTCCGAAAAAAAAATGAGAAAAAAAATATCACTAATTTTTCATCTGCTGAATTTGCCAAGGGAGTGGTAAAAAAATATGACATCGCGAAAACATGCCTATATAATTTTGATTCCCTTAAACCCCGCTTTTATATAGTAAAACTGAGGTTTACAGGGGTAAACATTATTTTTTTTATTTCTGCTCAAAAACATAGATTGTGGGTACTCGTTAGAACCGCCTCGACGAGGCGGTCTACGAGGCGGTTCTAACGAGTACACACACTCTATGTTTTGAGCAGAAATATGAAAAATATCAGAATTTTTATCTGAAAACTTTCAGTTCTTTGTGTTGAAATTTTCAATATATGTGAATAGGCGTGTTTTCGTAATGAGTACTAATTAATGAGCATAAATGTAGGAGCAACTTATAGAGATGACAGCAGAAAACACTGTCACTAGAAGTATTAGCATAAAAACTCGAAAACAACAACAGTTGCAATTATTATCATCACGAAAACACACCTATTTAATTTTATCCCCCTTAAATCCCACTTTTATATAGTAAAACTGGGGTTTACAGGGGGTATACGTTATTTTTCTTATTTCTGCTTAAAGACATAGATTGTGGGTGCTCGTTAGAACCGCCTCGTCGAGGCGGTTCTAACGAGTACCCACAATCTATGTTTTGAGCAGAAATGTAAAAAATATCAGAATTTTTTATTTGAAAATTTTCATTTCTTGGTGTTAAAATTTTCAGTGTATTTGAATAGGCATGTTTTCGTAATGTCAACACCAGTTTAGTTTCATCTTAAAGTAATAAAAATACCGTGATTTGTTATAACATGTATTATTATTATTATTGTATTACGTAATGAACATGTGTAACAACTTAAGAAACGTTTAGCATGCAGGGCAGAAAATTTCAGCTGGCGACAATTTATTTTATTATTTTTTCCCATAAAATAGCATAAAATAGGCTTTGACATTTCATGTAAATTGAGACAATTTACATGAAATGTTAAAGGACGAGGAGACAATTTGCATGAAAAGTCAAAGCCTATTTTCTTAGAAAATTAAGAAATATCACTAATTTGTCATATGCCAAATTTGCAAGAGAGTGTTAAATGTTAATGTGTACAAATTAATTAACACAAAAGTAAAAACAACTTACAGAGATGACAGCAGAAAATACTGTCACCAGAAGTATTAGCACAAAAACTCGAAAACACGCCATGTTAAAACAAACGGTGCTTGCTGATTTTCGTGACCAATATAAGTGAAGAGAAAGATTAAATTAAAAAGTCTGGGGAGGTTAAGTTACTTGATATCGCTAATATATTGAACGCGTACATTCTTTTATTTTGAAAAGCTTATTTTGAAGTCTGTCATAACCTATTCGAAGTCATTAATTGCATTTTTGGTCTATGTCCTTTCAATGTTCATAAAAGTTATCTACAATAATTTATAAAGCAGGCGTATTTCTGAAGAAATAAAAAAAACATGAAATAATGTTTTCGTTTGTATTAGAGCACAAAGCCTCTCGAAATTGCCTTGGCGTTATTTATTTTATATTATGAAGAATTAAATGATACGAGTAATCTTGATGAAACAGTATGGTTTACAAAAAAGGTTTTATGCATATATTATGAGCTATTTCATCGACAATATGATCCGGCGCACGACAAAACCTACAACAAGGCTTGTGCGACCAGCGAAGACTCAGATCAGCCTGTGCATTCGCGCAGTCTGATCAGAGTCTTCGCTGATCGCATGTGCCTTCTACAGCTTCTAGGCTATTCGAAGAGGGATAAACGAGAGCCCTAGCCATACCCAGTGGATGTACAGGCTAATATGAGCTTTTGCTGGTCACGCATGTCTTATTGGAGGTTTTGTTGAGCGCTGGCGCTTCTATTGATACATTATGATGTACCCAATCATGTTAATTAGTTATTTTGTATTAAATAATCGCATCAATGAGGAAACAAATGTCTAAAACTTGTTACAGTCTAGCATCAATGAGGAAACAAATGTCTAAAACTTGTTACAGTCTAGTCTTTCATAGTTATAGCGCCTCGGACAGGTGTATCTGTTTCCATATTCCTTGCATAAAAAGCAAAACTTTATCATTTCGTAAAGATCTTTATATGATCCTTTCTTTGGAATTTTTAGGATATGAAACAATGCAGTATAAAATGCGTTCTCGTTTCTGTTAATGGAAACAAAAGAAAATATCTCTGTCAAAATAAAATGAATCAATTTTTTGAGTCCATATTTTATCGCCGTGCTTGGTATTAGTTTGATCATCTTGCACGCGTCATTTAGATTTAACTACAATATTTGATATCAATTTAGATATAATTTAGATTTTTTAAGACAGGTTTGAATTTTGAACATGTAATATATCATTAAATGGCGGAGTTACAAAATTCCTTGTCCAAACATGTTTGAACAGCTTCATTATCAATAAATCGTCTTTAAATTAGTAAGAAAACATATTTCTTGTGGCCTTTTCGGAAGGCCCATTGTAATCCTACTTATGGGTTGTAATGTCAGCTTTGCGCATGCGCAGAACGAGAAAGAAGCCACTGAACCGTGTCCAATTTTACCAGATATCCCAAACAGACAGCTGAAACTGTGTCGCTGCATCGTTGGCACAACGCCGAAGGGTTGTGGTGTCCGACGCCGAAGCGGCTCCATCGTCCAAGCGCTGTGCATGCTCAAGAGATATAACGTTACTTGCACGCAGTGGCCATATCATTGTATGGTTAAATACAGTCGACTCTCGTTATCTCGAATTCCAAGGGACTCCCTGAAATACTTCGAGATATCCGTACCTCGACATATCAGATATGCAGAATTTAGGAAAAAATAAATCGTACAACCACATTTAACAAATGTGTATGTAATTTGACTCCTGAATTTAGAGATATATTGAAAATAATGTGGAAAAGAGGAGAAATTGCTCCTTAGGAGCAATTTCTCCTTTTTTCCACAATATTTTGTTACCTGTTGTTTGATTTTCATGTTTTTGCAGGGACAGGCTTCGAGATAAGCGGTTATTTGAGATAAGCGAGGTCGAGATAACGAGAGTCAACTGTAATGTGTGGCTGTTGTTTATGATTTGTGTGCACACATGATAAAACGTTCTGAGTACAGAGAAGTAGATTAGTAATGAAGAGCATGTTGAATGTGATTTAATTCTCCTCGTGAAGATAAAATTTACTTTGCACACAAATCTCCCAGACTTAACATTAAGACCTTGCATTTGTAACAAGAGCAATTCTTATGTCCCCTCCTCCCCTACCGAAGGGTAGGGGACATATTGTTTTTGGGACGGATCCCACTGGCATCGGTGTCGGTGTCGGCGTCAGCGTCGGCGTAAAATTTCTTGTCCGCTCTGTAACTTGAATATCCTTTGGAATATTTTGATGACACTTAGTGAAAATGTAGAACAGGACAAGACGACGTGTCATGTATAAGAATGACAACTCTGGCTGTCTTACCTTTGGAGTTATTTCCCTTTGTTTTGTTTGAAATAGATTTCGTGTCAGCTCTGTAACTCAAATACCCTTTGGAATATTTTGATGGTAATTGGAAGAAATGTAGAACAGGACAAGACGACGTGTCGAAATCAAGAATGACAACTCTGCCTTTCTTACTTTTGCCGTTATCTCCCTTTATTGTATTTGACAGTGATAATGCATTGATTTTCTGTCCGCTCTGTAAGTCGAATTCCCTTTAGAATATCTTTATGATACTTGGTCAAAATGTAGATCAGAACAAGACGACGTGTCGCGTACTCAAATGACAACTCTGGCTTTCTTATTTTTGGAGTTACCTCCCTTTTTTTGTTTGAAATATACTTCTTTAGAATATTTTAATGGTATTTGGTAGAAATGTAGAATAGGACTAGATGACGTGTCCCGTACAAGAATGACAACTCTGCCTGTCTGACTTTTGCCCTTATCTCCCTTTGTTAAATTTGACAGTGATTATGCATTGATTGTTGGTCCGCTCCGTAAGTTGAATACCCTTTGAAACATTTTTATGATACTTGGTAGAAATGTAGAACAGGACAAGAAGACGTGTCGCCTACAAGAATGACAACTCTGGCTTTCTTACTTTTGTAGTTATTTCCCTTTTGTTTTGCTTTTGAAATTGACTTCGTGCCCGCTCTGAAACTCGAATACTCTTTGGAATATTTGATGGTATTTGGTAGAAATGTAGAAGAGGATGAGATGACGTGTCGTGTACAAGAATGATGACTCTGCCTTTCTTATTTCTAGCATTGGCTCCCTTTGTTATATTTGACAGTGGTTATGCATTGATTTTGTGTCCGCTTTATAAGTATAATACTTTTTGGAATATTTTTATGATACTTGGCAGAAATGTAGAACAAGACGAGATGACATGTCGCTTACAATAATGATAACTCTGACCGGGTGTGGGGTGGGGACATTTCTTTTTTTTTTCTTTAAAATAATCTTTTCTAGTTTCTCTAGAATCGTTAAATATTCTTTACCAAACGCAAGCTTGTTTGGTAATCATCAGGCATATGCGTGTACCGTTCTCTAGTATCTACATAATTAGAACAAATGAAGAAAAAGAAGTCAAAGCGCTCACTCTGGCATAAAGAATTTGGCCGCTGTGCGCGCCAAGACTGAAATGCTCATATTGCAATAAAATACTACAAATACAGTTAACGTCTGAATTTAAAAATTCTTTGTATGTTAAAATTCTTTTGGAGTGTGTACCCAAAAACGTATATATGATAGAGAATTAAGCTGACATGTAATACTTAAGGAAACATTCTTATTTATTTCGTTTGGTTTCCTAAAGTTCCTAACAAGGGACGTTTTCAAAGATCAGTTTCGTAATAGAAGTTATTGAGTGATATGTAGTAAATCTTTCACACTTTAGCGAAATGCTAAAATATTAAAATATTAAAATGTCTTCATAAGTATTAATGTCCAAGAAGTGTTTGCCATAAAATTAAACCATATCATATTAATAGTAAATTATCGAATGTGATTTGTTTAAAACAGGTGTTTTCTTCAATGTTAATTGTAGCTGTCATATTAGATGCATAATTCAGTGAACTGTTATCAGTGTTAATCGTTTCCTGCAAAACTCAAGATTAACGGCATGGAATATTGCACATGTTGTATATTAAAACCAGTTTCAGGACAAACTGTTATTGGGGATATCCTCCCTTGGTTTAAAAAATGTTTTCAAGTACACTGGTGGGTTACTTTTCGAGCTTAACAATAGTAATAGCCTGAAAAAACAAGTTATTGCACGGCATTATGTAAACACGCCTATTCAAATATGTAGAAAATTTCACCTAAAAAAATGAAAATTTTCAGATAAATAACTCTGATATTGTTCATATTGCTACTCAAAACATAGATTGTGGGTACTTGTTAGAACCGCCTCGGCGGGGCGGTTCTAACGAGTACCCGCAAGATATGTTCTGAGTAGAAATAAGGAAAATAATGTATGCCCCTGTAAACCCGAGCTTTACACTATAAAATTGGGGTTTAAGGGGGTGAATATTACATAGGTATATTTATGTGATGACTTGGAATAGGACAAGTTTCATCTGCATGATCCTCCAAAGAAACTTGTGCGTTATAACCTGGTTTAAAATACGAGTACAACAATACGTGTATATCTTTCATCACGAAAACATACCTATATAATTTTGACCCCCTTAAACCCCACTTTTATATAGTAAAACTGGGGTTTACAGGGGTATACATTATTTTTCTTATTTCTGCTCGAGGCGGTTCGAATGAGTACCCATAATCTATGTATTGTGTAGAAATATGAAAAATACCAGAATTTTTTATCTGAAAATTTTCATCTTTTGGTGGTAAAATTATCAATATATTTGAACAGGCGTGTTTTCGTAATGTCAAGTCTTAGGACTAGTAAAATTTACTCATTCGGATCCTAACTTTAATAAACCCTTATCTGCTTCCATTACGAAAATACGACTATTCAAATATGTAGAAAATTTCACCTCCAATAACTGAAATTTTTTTGATAAAAGCTCTAATAGTTTTCATATTTCTGCTCAAAACATAGATTGTGAGAACACGTTAGAACCGCAGTGGGGTTTAAGGGGATTCAAAATTTTTGGCGTTTGTCATTGTTTGATTTTTAGAATTAAGTGATTGTAGCCTTTTCTGGGCATCTCCATATTTAATTTTCAGCAAGGAGAAGTTAGTTTGCTTTTCGCTTTTCGCTTTTCGTCTTTCAGAAGTTAGTTTGCTTTTCGCTTTTCGCTTTTCGTCTTTCAGAAGTTAGTTTGCTTTTCGCTTTTCGCATTTCAGAAGTTAATTTGCTTTTCGCTTTTCGCTTTTCAATCATAGGTCTGTTGCATGTTGTAACTGTTAAGTGTCTGAGTACATGAATGAGTGAGTGAATATCTGAGTAAGTGAATGAGTTAGAAAGTGAGTGAGTTAGTTTTTTACGTTAATCAAACAGATCATGCCTTATGCAGACATTCATTTCGTCAAAGTCTAGATTCATTTTGTTTTTTGCTTTTCGTTTTTCGCTTCTCGTTTTTCGCTTTTCGCTTTCCGATCATAGGTCTGTGTCATGTTGTAACTGTTATCTGCGTACATGAATACGTGAGTGTCTGAGTGAGCGAGTGAGTTAGAAAATGAGTGAGTGTTTTACATCAATCAAACAGCTTATGCCATATGCAGACATTCATTTCGTCAAAGTCTAGATTCATTTTGTTTTTTGATTTTCGTTTTTCGCTTTTCGTTTTTCGCTTTTCGCTTGTCGATCATAGGTCTGTGTCATGTTGTAACTGTTATCTGCGTACATGAATACGTGAGTGTCTGAGTGAGCGAGTGAGTGAGTTAGAAAATGAGTGAGTGTTTTACGTCAATCAAACAGCTCATGCCATATGCAGACATTCATTTCGTCAAAGTCTAGATTCATTTTGTTTTTTTGCTTTTCGTTTTTCGCTTTTCGATTTTCGATCATAGGTCTGTGTCATGTTGTAACTGGTATCTGCGTACATGAATACGTGAGTGTCTGAGTGAGCGACACTCACGTATTCATGTACGCAGATAACAGTTACAACATGACACAGACCTATGATCGAAAAGCGAAAAGCGAAAAGCGAAAAAAGAAAAGCGAAAAACGAAAAGCAAAAAACAAAATGAATCTAGACTTTGACGAAATGAATGTCTGCATATGGCATGAGCTGTTTGATTGACATAAAACACTCACTCATTTTCTAACTCACTCACTCGCTCACTCAGACACTCATGTATTCATGTACACAGATAACAGTTACATTATGACACAGACCTATGGTCGAAAAGCGAAAAGCGAAAAGCGAAAAGCGAAAAGCGAAAAACGAAATGCAAAAAACAAAATGAATCTAGCCTTTGAAGAAATGTATGTCTGCATATGGCATGAGCTGTTTGATTGACGTAAAACACTCACTCATTTTCTAACTCACTCACTCGCTCACTCTAGCAGACACTCACGTATTCATATACGCAGATAACAGTTTCAACATGACACAGACCTATGATCGAAAAGCGAAAAGCGGAAAACGAAAAGCGAAATGCGAAAAACGAAAAGCAAAAATCAAAATGAATCTAGACTTTGACGAAATGAATGTCTGCATATGGCATGAGCTGTTTGATTGACGTAAAACACTCACTCATTTTCTAACTCACTCACTCGCTCACTCAGACACTCACGTATTCATGTACGCAGATAACAGTTACAGCATGACACAGACCTATGATCGAAAAGCGAAAAGCGAAAAGCAAACTAACTTCTGAAAGACGAAAAGCGAAAAGCGAAAAGCAAACTAACTTCTGAAAGATGAAAAGCTAAAAGCGAAAAAACGAAAAGCAAACTAACTTCTGAAAGACGAAAAGCGAAAAGCGAAAAGCAAACTAACTTCTGAAAGACGAAAAGCGAAAAGCAAACTAACTTCTGAAAGACGAAAAGCGAAAAGCAAAAAGTGAAAAGCAAACTAACTTCTCCTTGCTTTAATTTTCACACATACTAGAACAATTGTGATCTTTTTAACGCTTTGCATCCTGGGTAAAAAATTCAGAAGACAGCATTTTGTATTTTCTTTTTTATTTTCCGAAGGAAACAGGAGTTGACAATTCATGCAAATTGTCTCCTTAGGAGACAATGTGTTGTCAGCTCCTATTTTCTAGGAAAAAATAAGAAAAATGTCATCAGTTTGTCGTCTGCTGAATTTGCCCATAGCATGGTAAGTGTTTTGTCTCTTAGATATATGGTAATAATTTTTCACCCTTGCTCTTGACTGATTATCGCGCATAATATTCATTTCTAGATATGCCGTAATAATCCTAAGTAATGGGACAGACAGGCCTGGACAAACAGCGTAGGCCAAGCTCAGACGTCACAGAACACGGCATCTGATCAGGCGTTACACTGTTTTCCACTCATGCAGCAGTTTTCGGACACAGTAACAGGTGGTGAAATGGACATGTACAATTTTTGGACGGGTTTTTAAAAAACTCACATTGGCGGGCGGCCGGGCGGTTCGGGCGTCGTCCGAGGTTTACCTTTAGCGTTAACCTTTTTTTCAAAGTTATATATTACCGTTATTCTTCAATGGATTGCTTTCATATTTGGTAGGGATAAAGAAGAGGACCAGTAGGCGTGTAGCGTGCAAGACAGATAACTCTCACTTTCTTTGTTAAGTTCTTTTTTCCCCTGATGTCCGAGATTTACCTTTCGGTTAACCTTTTTTTCAAAGTTATATATTACCTTAATTCTTCAGTGGATTGCTTTCATATTTTGTAGAGATGAAGAGGAGGACCATCAGCGTGTCGCTTGCAAGGGAGACAACTCTCACTTTCTTTGTCATGTACTTATCTCCCCTATCTGAGGTTTATCCTTTGGTTAAGCTTTTTTTTAGTTATATGTTACGTTTATTCTTCAGTGGGTTGCTTTTACATTTGGTAGGGATAAAGAGAAGGACTAATAGGGGTGTCACGTGCAAGAGAGACAATTCTCGCGTTCTTCCTTATGTACTTACATTGTATCTACCCTGAAACGGAAATCTTGTGCAGGCCATAACTCCCACACTGTTTGCGATAATTAAATTACATTTTGTAGGGACATATCAAGTAAAAGTATCACATTATCATATGCAAGAAGGACAATTGCTTGTTTGTTGTTTTTTGTTTGTTTGTTTTTTTTTTTGCTTTTTTGGCTTTTTTTTTTAGTTATTTCCCGTGAATTCCCGTCATTTGCATCCTTCATCCAAACAAAGCCTTTGAAACCATCGGTTGTGACTCATATCATACTACTGGTTCAGATTTCACGTATCTACAAAATTGTTTTTTTTTTTTATTTATTTTATTTATTTATTTATTTATTTATTTATTTATTTATTTATTTATTTATTTATTTATTTATTTATTTATTTATTTTTGCAAACTGAGACACATCTAAAATAACCCTTTCTGCAGACCAAATCAGATACCACTAAAAACAGTTTATATCTAAATAAGAGAACTCGTCTCACCAAGCTCTACCCTATTTGCCATTCTGTTACTGATTTTAGACTGATTTCCCTGCTTTCATCAAGTGGACATGTCCAAATTTAAGGATGGAAAAGTCCACTACAGAAACTCGGGGATGAAAGGGATAATTTAATACGGGAATACCGAGGAAATAAATGTACCTTCGTCTAAGGGTAAAACGACACCAACGACATCACAGAACAATCCACAAACCAAAATAGAACGAACAAAAACCAAACAGGAACTGCAATAGAACGAAATGCCAGAGCAGAAAAAAAGCGTTTTTTTTTTTTTGTTTTTTTTTTTTGTTTTGTTTCAAAATACAAAAGAGGTCTACGACTTCAATGATTATACCCAGTGGGCAATGCGACGTTGTCCAACCGTCATGCGCCTACTGGGTATAGTAAAGAAAAGAAACGAACCTTGTTACTATATAAACGAGAAAGTGTCCATAGCCTATAAGCCACATCGTAAAAATACCTTACGACACAAATGTCAAGCCAATACCAAGGACAGCAGTCCGGTCAAATTCTTCGGTAGCCGCTACCCAGCTAGCATTCTACATAAATATATATCGGGCCGTCATCGGCCCGTCAGGATAGCTGACGGGCCGATGACGGCCCGATATAGATTTACGTAGAATGCTGACTGGGTAGTCCGAAGCTTTTCCGGGGGAATAACTGAGCCGCTAATTAGACACTGCTGTAGCTCAAGTTGATACGATTCTTTACTGGACACAATATCTTAGGTACATTTTCTCACGTTGCGACCCCATATTATAGATAGATTTGGTATATTTCCGCCAAATTTCACAAGGGAGACAAATTGTGTGACTTACTGTTTGCGTTCCCACACATTGAATCCCCTTGGTAGCATTTTGTTCGTCTCTGAGTAAAACCCTTGTCAGAGGGGAAGCAACCCTATTTGATACAGTTACCTCCCCGGAAAGCGTATACATTCCCCTTTACATTCACCGAATAAAATATAATTTAGAAAGAAATCCAAACAAGACAAAATATTGTTCATGTTTACTTGGGGATATGGGACAAGGGTATACTAAAGTTTAATAAATTTTCAGTGTAACAGTTAAAAAGGAACAACAATGTGATTCTTTAATGTATGCATTTATTAAGTTTTTTGAAATTTCTTGATTAAAATGAAAATAAAATATACATTAATCTGTTTATAACGCAGTTTGTTATAAGATTTTTTTTACATTTTCCGGGATCGTCACACACCGACAATCAAACCCTTTGTGAGCTAATCGAATACTCTATCATATATAAAAATCCAAATCTATATTAAGAGACTGGCGCGATAAAACGACCATAAACGTTATCCCTGCGAACACCAATGAAACATTACTGTAATAGATGTCCCATAGGCTCGCGATGTCTGTGGTCGGACTCATCGTGGACCTGTGATTTTCTCATGTTCTGTCATTAGATGCCATTGAACCCTTTGCGTTGTTTTATAACGATGTTTTTAATTATATGTGTTTCACTGTTATGTTTCTCAGACGAGACAGAGGATCCCTACGCCTACCGAACTTATATTTGTAATTTGGAGCTGCATCAGAATTAAGCATCACGAAAACATACCTATATAATTTTGACCCCTTTAAACACCACTTTTATATAGTAAAACTGGGGTTTTCAGGAATACATACTTTTTGTTTTATTTCTGCTAAAAAACATAGCTTGTGGTACTCGTTAGAACCGCCTCGGTGAGGGGGTTCTAACGAGTACACACAATCTATGTTTTGAGCAGAAATATGAAAAAGAAAATATTAGAATTTTTATCTGAAAACTTTCAGATTTTGGTGGTGAATTTTTCAGTATATTTGAATAGAAGGGTGAGGTTTCGCGTGATTAAAACTGGTTTTTGTTGCCATTTTTTTACCGACCTTTCCAAAGCCATTTCTTAGTTGCAGTTCTTCTTAATTTGTGCGTCTGTGGCTTCATATGTGGCGTTTCTTTTATCTTTATTTGTTCCTCATATCTCCATCTTTTGGTGTACCGGGATGACTGTGTTTCATGATTGTGGTATTTCCTGGATATTTTAGCGCTTGTATGGGCAGTGGGAGTTAAAGCCCATAGGATCTTCGCGTGATTACAACATTTGAAAGGCGGGGCACAATTATCTCCTTTGATCTCGTTTACCCTGGCCCCGAGGGGTACCTATTCCCTGCTGGGTTAACAGAGGGAGGTTTTCAGTCGATAGTCAAAGTTTGGCTCGAAACCGCAACCTCCAGCGTCGCAGTGAAATGTTCTAACCATTTAGCTAATGTCACCTTTCAGTCACCGTCTCTGCTTCAAACCAAACCGACTAAATATAAAAAGCAGCACAAAATAATAATAATAATAATGATAACTAGAAATTGTATTTGTAAAACACTATGTCCCCAACCATATGCTTGCCTCTAAAGATAATACAAGGTAAAATGGCTCAATCTACAAAGGGCCATAACTCATGAATTATTTTTTTCAGGGTTTGTTCAAAAGATAATCTGGTCATCTTCTCATCACTACCAATCTATTCATCAAGTTGTGAGGCTCTAGCGCCAACAGTTTTTGAGATATTTTGCTGACAAGGGGAAAATACGTAAAAATTTACAAAGGCCATTGCTCATGCCCAGAAGGAATAGGCCCCATCATCTTCCTTCTCATCACCACCAATCTATATATTAAGTGATAAGGCTCTAGCGTCAACAGTATTTGACATATTTTGCTGACAAGGGGAAATGCCCAAATTTACATGGGGTCATTACTCATGAAATATTTTTCAGAATTTTATTCACAAAATAACCAGGTCATCTACTTGTCATTACCAATCAATTCACCAAGTTTCAAGGCTCTAGCTCCAACAGTTTTTTTTTTTAGATATACTGCTGACAAGGTGAAAATGCCCAAAATTACAAAGGGCCATAACTCATGAAGCATGTTCCATAATTTATTCAAAAGTTAATCAGGTCATCTATTAATCACTACCAATTTATTCATCAAGTTTCAAGCCTTTAGATTTAATAGTTTTTGAGATATTTTACTGACAAGGGAAAAGTGTCCAAATTTACTAAGGACCATTACTCATGAAATATTTTTTCAGATTTTATTTAAAAGTTAATCAGGTCATCTACTCATCATCAACAATCAATTCATTAAGTTTCAAGGCTCCACTTTCAACAGTTTTTGAGATATTTTGCTGACAATGTAAAAAATGCCCAAAATTACAAAGGGCCATAACTTATGAAGTATTATTTAGAATTTATTCCAAAGTTAATCAGGTCATCTTCTCATCATTAACAATCTATTTATCAAGTTTCAAGGCTCTAGCTTTAATGGTTTTGAGATATTTTGGTGACAAGGGATTATGCCTAAATTTACAAAGGACCATTACTTATGTTTTTTTTTTTCAGAATTTATTCAAAAGTTATTTAGGTCATCTACTCATCATTATTAATCAATACACCAAGTTTTAAGGCTCTAGCTTTAACTGTTTTTGAGGTATTTTGCTGAAAAGGTAAAAATGCCCAAAATTACAAAGGGCCATAACTCGTGAAAAAATTATTCAGAATTTATTCATAAGTTAAAATCCGGTCATCTACTCATCACTACCAATGTTTTTCCTTAAGTTTCAAGGTTCTAGCTTTAATAGTTTTAGAGATATTTTTCTGACAATGAAACAATGCACAAATTTACAAAGGGCCATTGCTCATGAAATATTTTTTTCAGACTATATTCAAAATCAAGTCATCTACTCATCATTATCAATAAATGCACCAAGATTCAAGTCTGTAGCTTGAACAATTTTTTTGATATTTTGCTGACAAGGTAAAATGCCCAAAATTACAAAGGCCCTTAACTCATAAAGTATTGTTCAGAATTTATTCGAAAGTTAATCAGGTCATTTATAATATAGCATAATAATAATAATGAACTCGGACTATCAATTATTCATCAAGTTTCAAGGCTCTAGCTTTAATAGTTTTTGAGATATTTTGCTGACAAAATTGCATCCATATTTTTTCAAAGGGCCATTACTCAGAAAAGGGGCATAATGCTGTCGAGAAAAACATACGTGTTAGTTACTATTTTTTCATGAGGAATCCATACAAGAAATTTCAAAACAACAGCATGCACAGTTCTAAAGTTATGCTATGCATCAAAAAGCGTGACACCCAAGAAGCAATATGCTCCTCCAATTTCTTCGAAGTTGGGGGCATAATAATAATAATAATAATAATAAAAATAATAACAAAATTTAGGATCAACTAATGGACAGCTACTCTGTTAGACATCGTATGCAATACATGTTCCCTGAATGCAGACTTTTACCAGAAAGTAGAAAATCCTTTATGCCCTGCCGATGAGCGGAGTGACCCCACCCCCCCCCCTCCCGCTTCCCCCCCCCCCCCCCTACACACACACACACACACACACCTTTTTTTTTTCTTTTTTTTTTATTTTAATCTTTCTCAGCTCGTAACCGAGCCGACGCGAATCACGGAGACAAATGCCACAAATATTGATCACGTCTATCCTTCTCACCCGGAAAAAACAACCGAATGCTTCATTTCTCATCTTTCAATCAGTGACCATATTCTGGTCTGCTTTACAAGGAAAAATAATTTCAAATTTAAAAAAAAAATGATCACATCACCATATCGTATCGTTGTTTTAAGAAGTTTGATGACATTTCATTTCTGAGTGATCTTCAAAATGATCTTAATTATTCCTTTGCTTATTCCTAAGATGTGGATGAAGACTTTTCGAAATGGCATCAGATGATAATGAAACATTCAGACAATCATGCAACTATTATACAAAATTATTCTGATGCAAAGACTAAGAGATAAACGCCGGAAGAAATGATCGGAATACAAGCAATACCACAATAAAATTCGAGAAATGATACGGTCAGCTGAACGATTTTTTTTTTCTTTTTTTTTTTTTTTTTTTTTTTTTTTTTTTTTCTGATTCGATCACTAATATTAAAGACTCTTAATTCATCTGGAAGCATTTACGTTCCGTCATTAACAATACAACAGACTCATCAAAAACCCTACATGATGAGCTGGTTATAAATGACAAAATGATAATAATAATAATAATGAACTCGGAGAACGTAGCTGCTAAACTTAATGAATATTTTTCATCCATCGCCGATATTTTGAACGAAAATTCAGATGGATCGCCTAAGTTTGAAAAATCACATCATTCGCCTGATAGTAAACTTCCAGAAGATAACTCCTCCATATTACACCTATCACATGCGACCAAGTTTTAATTTTCATCGGCAAGCATGATACATTACAAGCAACCGGTACTGACGGTTTACGACCGGAGACATTAACAGCAGCACATGATATATCTCCATCGACAACTAAACTCATTAATATAGGGATCAAACATGGTTTTTCATGCATTAACATTCGCCAGGTCCCGAGGGAGGTGTTGAAAACCGAGGCTCTCTAGGGACCTGGCGAATGTTAATGCATTGAAAAATCATGTTTGATCGTTATTATTGCATAAAAACTAAAACCATTGCTACATTTCGCGTTATTTCTTGCACTATTTTGTTTCGCCTTTTCACCGATGTCTCGCGAACGCAATTTCCACGGACTATGCTCGTTCTAGGGCCGGGCAGTACACATCTCGTAACGGCAGCAAATATGTGGCCCCGGTACGATCATATTGAAAGTTGCGTAGCTGTGCATTCACAGCGCGTGAATTGCCTAGTTAATACACGGTTTTTCGCCGGTTAATGCACGGCTGTTAATAACGTGCGACACTGCTTTTTATGCAATAATATAAGTTTAATAACCGAAATATTCCCCACCCAACTGAAGCTTGCCGAAGTTTTTCCTATCTATAAAGGAGAGACTAAATCAGATCCCACGAATTATAGACCTATTTCTTTCTTACCGACAATTTCAAAAATATTTGAAAGACATACTAATCACTATTTATTGGGTAACCTTAATAAGTACAAGCTGATTTATGAAAGCCAATCTGGATTTAGACAAAAGCACAGTTGTCAAACAGCCCTGGTAAAACTTTTCATTACGAAAACCTGCCTATTCAAATATACTAAAAAATTTACCACCAAAAACTCAGGTAAAAAATTCTGATATTTTTTTTTATATATTTCTGCTCAAAACATAGATTGTGGGTACTCGCTAGAACCGCCTCGACGAGGCTGTTTTGAGCAAAAAAAGGAACATAATGTATATCCCTGTAAACCTCAGTTTTAATATATAAAGTGGGGTTTAAGGGGGTCAAAATTATATAGGCATGTTTTCTTGATGGGTCATTTATTTGCCTGTATAGATAAAGACGGTATCATAGGTGCTCTCTTTGTAGATTTTTAGAAAGCCTTATATCAATTCAATACAAACGCTGTACGATACTTTGAGTCATATTTGAATTGTCGTCAGCAAGCTATACTGAGCGATATAGGTCTCACCAAATTTGTCCAGGTCCGCTCCGGAGTTCCTCTTGGGTCTATTCTCTGCTCAATCCTATCTCTTTTGTTCATTAATGACTTACTACTGTTTCTTAGTATGCAATTCAGACTCAACCTACTCATGGAAAAGACAAAGTTGCTATTGAAAATAATTTACATTTGGACTTCAATGAAGCGAATCAATGAAGCAAATGTAACAAAATGTATCTTCATTATCAAAGAATATCATACATGGCACTAGGCTCAAGACAACAATTAAATGGCTCCCATATATCCAATCTATCTACGCGGATTATGTAAAGTAAATAAGCAAGTCTCCGATCAAAAAGCTCCTAGGAATCCATAACGATGAGAATTTAAACTGGTGTTCTCATATAAATCAGTTTTGTAAAATCCGCTCTTCAAAAGTTTCTCTATTACGACAACTGTCAGTATATGTCCCTATTCACGTCCTACACTTATTCTATTAGAGTTATATCTTTCCTTTACTTGACTATGGTTTCGTCATTTAGAGTTCATCTTCTGCGGCAAACAATGAACACTTAACAAAACTACAGAAGCGAGCTACGCGAATAATTCTTAACGCCGAATTCGGTGCCCTGTCCTCTTGTATGTTTCAGGAACTTGGTTGGCTTCCCCCGTGGGGAGTATAATCAGGTACAATAAAGCAGTGCTTACTTTTATTAAACAATACGATTCCTGATTAAATTATTGAATTACTAACACCCATGTCGCAGACTCACGCGTTAAACCTGAGATCCGGAGAAAATGGCACTCTGTACGTACCTCTGTCATGCACGACTCTATAATATAGAGCGATGTGTTATCATGCTTGTTTCCCAGGTTACGGAATTCTCTGCCTCATGCAATCATTTAGCATTAAGAAAAGAGTAAAACCACTGTTAGGCACCAGTACCAAATGGCAGCATTTTTGTGTGTTCTTTTAACACCTTTGACAAATGTGCTTTTGTTCGATGATGTAGGTGTCTGTAGTCAGCCGTACACTGTCTGGAGCCCCTTCAGCCTTGGACATTTCCCGAGCAGGTGGGTGATTGTGCGTGAGGAAGTAGATGGCTGGTTCGTTCATCATGCTTAGTTTGTGTGTGTTACAAGTGCTATGTTATCTATTTTGCATCCTCGAGTAGAGATATATTGCCTAGATCTAATATCTAATAGTTTAACTCTTTCACTGCGACAGGCGACAATAATACCTTTCGCAAACAGCATAGATCCAGATGAGACGGCTCAATGAGCCGTCTCATCTGGATCTACGCTGTTTGACATTCAGTCTTTCAACTTTACATATAAACGTTTTTTTTTTTGTTGTTTTTTTCCAAACGATACTTTGCTAAAATATATAAGCAGACGACAAAGGTCGTCTGTGATGAACTTTTATGTTTCCCTGTGAGATATCTGAATGTTTCGACATCTGATAAACCTTCCATACTTAGTCTATATTTACAGTTTGCTCGGCCTTCTCTAAAACATTTTAAATTGTAAGTTGGAATTGTTGATCAGGAGTCCCAATTTTAAATTTCTTTATCTCATAGTGATTTAATATTTTACTCTTACTGTATATATGTGTAGAAATGGAGTATGTTAATTTTTTCCTTTTTATTATATTTTATTATTATTATTATTATTTAATCATTTGTATTTTTAGTTTTTCTACAGATGACCACAAGTTATACTAGCTAATATACCTAATTGTGTCACCCGCTTTAAACATTGTATGAATAAATATATATGGTAAATAATGTTTCGATCATTGTAAATGGCCAAAACATTTAAAAGTGGGAAATCTCATTGTATATACGCTTATCTTGTACTATCGTTAATTATCGCCTTCTTCTTCTGTCATAAATATCTCTTGATATTGTCCATCTAAACTATTCAGGTTAGATATAGACAGACGTCTCATCTAGATCTACATTGTTTGCCATTCTGTTTCTGATTTTAGACTGAAACCCCTATTTGCATCAATGGATGTGTACAAACTCAATGACAGATTGGTCCACTTCAGAAACTCGGGGGTGAATTTGATTGAGTTGGAGTTTAATGACACGTCAACTCTTGTTGGTCATTTTGTGTCTTCTCCCAGAGATAAAGAGAAAAGAGATAAAGAAATAGTAGAGGAGATAAAAGAGAGGAACCAGGAAGAAAGAGGAACAGGAATGAAAGTGGAGAAACAGAAGAAATAAAAACATACCCCATCTACCCTTACCTGCTACAAGGATAGCTGGCCCAACTGTAAGCCAATATCAGTTGGGCGCCCCAGTGACGTAAGATACATGACACCTTTGCCACAGCCGACCACCCCTCGAGGGTGAAGAGTTAACTGATTTTATATATATACTGAACCAAAAAAGAAACTTTCGCAAAGTAGGTCTTAAACTTATTAGGTTAAATACAATATGTAGAAAAATGTGTATATGTAGTAGTTTACACTGACGTCCTACTTTGGGAAATCGGTCAGATAATCACCTCATGTCGAACGATATCGTCTATTTTGACAAAACCTCCATTTTCACGTGCACGCACGGGGTGGACATATCTGGTTTACATGTGTTAACTTTTTTCACTGCAAATTATTGCACTTGACGACTACAGTCATAAAAATACCTAAACATTTTTATATCGATACAATTTGGGCAAAATTTCAATGCCTCGAATTGCGAAACATTTAAGAGAGAGAGCCGTTGGGATGCTGGAGGCAGGAGCTTCAACGGAAGATGTTGCTGCGCAAGTTGGATCATCTGTGCAGGCAGATAGAAGTCTGAGACGGCGGTTTGTGCAGACCGGAAGCACGGAAGATCTTCCACGTAGCGGTAGACCACATGTGACCGCGCCGGCGCAAGACCGCTATATTTTGAACCAACATTTACGAAATCGTTTTTTAACTGCGACAGCTACAGCGTATGTCACGCCAGGTACTCATAACCCCAGGATTTCCGCTCAAACCGTACGGAATCGTTTGGCTGAGAACAATTTACGTGCACGTCGTCCCTACGTCGGAACAGTATTAACGGATCGTCATCGCCGTGACAGGCTTCAATGGGCTGATAGACACATCAACTGGACAAGGCAAGACTGGCGGACGATTCTTTTTTCAGATGAATCCAGGTTTGCATTGTCCAATAGTGATGGTCGGATAAGGGTCTATCGACGTAGGAATGCACGTTAGGCTGACTGTTGCGTTCTTCAGCGGGATCGTTTTGGCGGTGGGGGTTCCGTGATGGTCTGGGCCGGAATAAGTTATGGGTATCGTACCCAATTAGTGGTCATTGATGGCAATTTGAACGCTCAAAAGTATAGAGACCGTGTCCTTGCCTCACAAGTTGTTCCTCTCTTACAAAATCAGGGCGTATTTCTGTGTTTCAGCAAGACAACGCCAGACAGTCGCCCGTGACAATATCCATTTCTTGCGAAACAACAATATTGATTTCATAGACGACTGGCCCTCAAAAAGCCCGGATCTAAAACCCATCGAGCACCTTTGGGATAATCTTGACACACGTGTACGGCAACGTCAAAATCCACCTGGTAACGTCAATGAGCTCCGTGACGCTTTACTAGAAGAGTGGAATATCATATCCCAGGCTCAAATTAATAATCTCATCCACTCAATGCGTCGTCGCTGCCAAGCTGTTAGCAATGCTCGCGGTGGGCATACTCGTTACTAAAGCCAAAAAAAAAAAAAAAAAAAAAAAAAAAAAAAAATTGAATCGACACCTACCTCAAATGAAATTGAAAAATCCAATGAAATTCATAATTTTCAGACTGTAAATGAACTTTGATGAATTGATTTTAAATTATTGTGCAATAACAAATACGAATAAAAACTGTTAATATACACATATGTGGAAACAGTCCCATTGAAGTCTCGCGAAAGTTTCTTTTTTGGTTCAGTATATTATCATCCGGATAGCGCATGTACATACATGTACACATTTACCTTCAGTTCACATGAAGTCAGGTAAACATTTGCTAAAGTACTGACATTTCGAGTAAACCCTGTGTATTTGTCTACGCACATGGGCGTAGACAATCTTAGAGTTTGAGATTGCTCCGGAAGATTTTGGAAATGCCATGGACTGGGCTAATGCTACTTTCCATGGACTGCTCAATGCTATTGTAACCAAGTGTTAGCTTTCACAAAAAAAAAAAAAAAAAGTTTGGTCTGCTGTAATGTGTGCTCAGCATAGACCAAGCTTTTTGTGTAAGCTAATATTTGTTTAGCCATAATCTTTGAAACGACTTCCTCATTTGATGTGCAAAAGAAACTGCGATACAATGGTGATTGTGTACCTAGCATTGTGCGTTTTGTTTTTTGTCGCACTCAGACTGTATTCGAGAGCATCAAAGGGCTCCTTGCCGCCCGGACCGAAGGGAAGCCCGGTTATTGGGGTTGCCCTTGATCTTAATCCTCAAACTGCTCATTTAACGATTGCAAAATGGGCAGAGACGTACGGTGCAATACATTCGTTTAAAGTATTTGGACTAACATCCATTGTTATCAGTGATGCACGACTGATTCGTAAGGCCTACTCATCGGAGAAATACCAGTCGATTCTAAACGATCGGCCAGATACGTTTGTTGGAAAACATCTTGTTTTCAATTATAGTGATGTCGGATTTGCAAAATACCACGAGGCGACGTTGAAGTTGAGAAAATGTTTGCATAAAGCGTTACGTTTCTATGGCGATGGAGTAAAGAAATTTGAAAATCTGTTCACAAGAGAACTCGAGCATTTGGTAGAGGAATTCGCAAAAAGTCCGGAAAAAGCCGTGATTCCACGGGATGGGCTTGAACATTCCTTTTGTCGCCTTATAATTAATTTGGTAAGTTCTCCGAATTCTATTTATTTATTTGAGTTCTTGATTAACCTTTACCACCCTCCCCAGTAAGCATTCTTTATAAATCTATAGCGGACCGTTATCGGCCCGTCAGGGTAGCTGACGGGCCGAAAACGGCCCGCTGTAGATTTATAAAGAATGCTGGCTGGGTCTGGGCTAATTCAGCAGACGACAAATTGGTGATATTTTCTTCTTTATTTGTTTTATTTATTTATTTATTTTTTTTCATGAAAACAGGATTTGACTTTATGCAAATTGTCTCCACCGGAGAAAATTAGCATAAAATGTCAAATCCTATTTTCTAGGAAAAATAAGAAACAAAAAACTATTTCAGTATGTCGTCTGTTGAAAGTTTACCCAGAGTGCTAAGCGTTAAGGATAATCCGGAGGGCGAATTGAACATGGCTGCCATTTTCTGGCAAAAAAAACCCCTATTAAGACCTAGTGGGTAGTGACTGGTCATGAAAAAAAAGTCCAAAACATTACATTACGAAAACAAGCCTATTCAAATATACTGAAAATTTTACCATCAAAAAATGAAAAAAAAAAAATCAGATGAAAATTCTTATATTTTTCATATTTCTGCTAAAAACATAGATTGTGGTTACTCGTTAGAACCGCCTCGGCGAGGCGGTTCTAACGAGTACCCACAATATATGTTTTTGAGCAGAAATAAGAAAAATAATGTATACCCCTGTAAACCCCAGTTTTACTATATAAAAGTGGGGTTTACGAGGGTCAAAATTATATAGGCGTGTTTCCGTGATGAGCTTCTATATAAAAAGAAATACTTAAAATTTTAAAACAAACAGCTGAACGAGTTTTACAGGACCATTAAAATAAAAACGCATTTTGGGGTCCCATTTTGTGCACCACATCACGAAAACATACCTATATAATTTTGACCCCTTAAACCCCACTTTTATATAGTAAAACTGGGGTTTACAGGGGCATACATTATTTATACAGTAGAGGCGGTTCTAGCGAGTACCCACAATCTATGTTTTGAGCAGAAATATGAAAAACTTCAGAATTTTTTATCTGAAAAATTTCCATTTTTTGGTGGTAAAATTTCAGTGTATATGAATAGGCGTGTTTTCGTGATGAAAATCTGAGTAACAGAAGCAGTTACCACTAAACAAAGACTGCATTTAGTATCTGTAAGGTTTGGTCTAGGGTCGCCGGAAACTATTTTTAATTTTTAAGGAAGAAGTGCTAATATTTTTTTAACCTACACGTGGCATATTGAAATCATTGTGTCCAAAAAACTACATGGCCGCCGTTTACACAACACACGATGTACAAGTTTGAAAGCCTAAGTCGGAGTCAGTGGTACTTGATCGCTTGCAAAATATGATGAGACCCAATCTGCAATTTTAAAGATATGACATGACGTGTTCTGATCTCCGAGATAACGATGAAAAGTACCTAGAGACCTAATTTTTCATAGTGTTCACATTTTTTTTTCTGTCTGGGGCCTAATCACAACTTCCTAATCTCTAACCAATATTCATACACAAAGTAGTTCTGGAATAGTACATATCGTAAAAAATGTCAATAAAAACATATGTAGACGACACCGAAATAAAAAACAACATTTTTCTTTATTTGTGACACACAAAACATTTCAAGTAATTTCGAATTTTAGTTTAAATATGAAAATAAGCTGTGGAACTACTTTTCTATGCGAAATATGTGGTAAGTTACCGTTCTTGGCAAACTGGTTCCCGACTTAGGAAATCTTTATAGTAATTCACGCCAAACGGGAAATACATTGAGCCAGGAGCCATACTAGAAGAGGGCGCTTAATCGTCGGTATGGTGGCCAAAACTTGCAATGTGAAATGCTTTTGCAAAATTAGTTGCTCATGTAATTATCATGTTTTACAGTAGAAAAGTAATTTATTGAATGAAAATATTTCTGTATACATCCATCTCCAAGTATCGGTAGCGATTTCTGCTTTTATTTAGAAATAAAAAAAATCCGAAACGTGTTATGTATCTATAGACCTTTTTAAACACTACGTCACACAATAAACTTTATTCGAAACCTCTCGGTGTTTAACGCAGGTTACGTTCTAGCCTCGTACCGATTGGATGGCAGAAAGTTGTTGTTTACGTTTACTGGACAGTATAATCGCCGATGTTTATTCAGAAAAATAAAACAGTTTCATTCATCAAAAGTTTCTTTTCAGAAGAGATTCTCATTGAGTGATCATTTAAATGTCATAAGCAGAAATGTTAATATAGATTTTGACTACATGGTAGCAAAAACTAGGCGTAAAAATGATCACCATTAAGCAATATTACGGTTGCGCGCGTGCCTGCCGATATTGGAAAAATATCATTAAAACAGTTGTTTTGTCTCAGGAAAAACAGTCAGATTGCTTCTGACAGCTGTATTTCATAACATTAGTTAAAATTTACAATTAAATGATAACTAAAAGTAATTTATTTTCCAAGTACAATTTGGCTTGAATCCATTGGTATTTGGTCTCAATGGAACCGGAAATGTTTTTGCTATCCACAACTTTTGGTCACGTGGCATAACATTGCTATCACGTGGTCAGCAGCCCGGATTAACAATAACATTAAAAAGGTCTATTAATAGCAATGTATACCAGTAGACGTAATCCATATAAACAAGCCCCCACCCCCCCACACCCCCCTTTTTTTTTTTTTTTTTTTTTTGTTCCTTTTGTCTTGTTTCCGAGTTGTTGTGTGTTAGTATATAGTGGGTCACACCCATTTTTTTCTTTTAATAACAACACTGGTTCTATAGGATTTCACGTTTTTTGCTGTTGTTTTTTTTGTTTGTTTGTTGTTTTTTTTTATGTTTTTTTATTGTTGTTTTGTTTTTATCATTGTTGTTTTCGTGCCCTTATTTTTGTTTTGTCCTTGTCAGAACATTGTGTAAGAAATGAACTTTATATATAACAATAAGATAAAGGTAATGTCCATAAACTGTGTGTATAGTACATTTGTTTATAATAATTATATTAAATATATAAATGGCAGATAGACCTTTCATGATTTTGCATTAAAAAATCCACCCATTTTTGCTAGATGAATCGCATTACAACCAGATAATTTTTTGGCATTTGAGTATTTAATCATTTTTTAATGAAATTAGTAAAACCGATTAAACATGCTCAACAGATAAAAATTAAGAAAAGGAATTTCTTTTCACTTAATCTCTTGCAATATACCTGTGCAGAATCATTCAACCATTTCATGTACTGATTGTTTTACCTACATTAGTGTTATCACTGAACCAAAGGAAGATTCACATCTCCATACCTTTTATAGGGACTACTTTCCTTTTACACATTGACAACATAGCATGGCAGTGCATTTTCTTTTGGATTGTGTTTGTACACCTCCGTGTAAGAGAACTTGCTTAATTATGCCACTGTCTTGAATCTATTTATCATCTGGCTACCCTAGTCAAGACATTTATCAACAGTGTGACGTTGTTTGATTTCTTATTTGTCAACTAGAATATGGAAATAAATTTCTTCAAAATTTGCCCTATTTGGTGGTGTTTTCAAATTATATTTTTTTCATCATGAACAGTTAGTTTGCTACTTTCAAGAATGCCTTTTGTGACTGACTTGCAGCCTTGGCCAAATACATTTAGGTATTAAAGCTATGTTTCATTTTCCATACCAGGAGGTATTTGTACAGCACAGTGAATGACAGCCATTTTTTTTCTTCGGATTATCCTTATAAACTATACGTCAACCCTAGTGTTGGTGTTTGTGTCAATTTGTATCGTTTTCCCAGAGAAAGAGAGAGAAATGGCATCAGGAAAACATACCTATATAATTTTGACCCCCTTAAACCTCGCTTTTATATAGTAAAACGGGGGTTTACAGGGTATACATTATTTTTCTTATTTCGGCTCAAAAACATAGATTTATGTTTTGAGCAAGAATATGAAAAATATCAGAATTTTTTATCTGAAAATTTTCATTTTTGGTGGTGAAATTTTCAGAAGGCTATGTTTGAATAGGCGTGTTTTCGTAATGGGGACAGACTAGCTAGTAGGTGAACAAAAAAGAGAGATCTAGTAGAGGGTGAAGGAAAACGCGAATGGCAGTGCTGAAACAAAAGAAATACAAACATGCTTCCTTTCTCAACTTGCTTCAAGAGACCTTACTACCGCCCACATTTAGTTTGTTCAGAAAACCAGGGGCGGATCCAGGAGGATTTGTGAGGGGGTGGGTGGATGGGGGTGTGATTTAATCATATTACCGTACTTACTTTACGTATGCGGACAGACAAGCATGAGAAAATAGTGTAGACTCAGATCAGACGCCGTAGAACGCGGCGTCTGATCTGGGTCTACACTGTTTGCCACTCACCCAGCAATTTTACAAATAATCACAGGTAGTAAAATGGACTTTTTGAAGAGAAATATATGGAAAAGTGTCCCAAATTTATCCAAAATTTCAAAAGAAAATGAAATTTTGAGTCAAAGGGGGGCGGGGTGGAGGTCGACTGACCCCTTTTCCCCCACACCCTCTGAATCCCCTTTGCAAACCAGTATCAGATGAAACTGCATATTTGCGTTCTCCGATCACTGCCTTTGTTACCATCATGCAGAATGAAATGAGCGGCAACGTCATGAAAGTATATTGGTGATGTGCACCCAGCGAAGATTTAGATCAGCCTGCGCATTCCGCAGTTTGGTCAGAATAATATCATATGTAGCAGTGTCTTCAAAAATTGCACGCCATTAACATCATGGGCCTTACACGGACCAGGTACATCCTGGTAGGTCCCAGCTAGCATTCTTTATAAATCTATAGCGGGCCGTTATCGGCCCGTCAGGGTAGCTGACGGGCCGATAACGGCCCGCTATAGATTTATAAAAAATGCTAACTGGGAGAGTTATAGTACATACATTGTATATACGTTTAGAAAGAATAGGTACTTGTTTTTACCCTGATTTTGCATACACCTCACCTTCATTTTATACCTGGCCTAGAATTTGAATTAGTTCAAACTTAATGAAACAGTTTATATGAGGCTCACTGATGAGACCTAATTAGCCTAGTCCCGCAAATTTCGATATTGCAGCTATTTTCATTCTTGCGTGTTTGTTCGTTGCTCTCAAGGTTCATTCCTTTTATTTTGTCTTCTGTGCCGAAAAATTCTGAAAGAGTGGCCAATATTATTGACATCGAATATCGCGTTCTGCAGCGGCTGAGAGAGAGAGAGACAGAGAGAGAGAGGTTGTTGGTATTGAAAACAAAAACACATTTTGTAGGCGCCATGACGTCAGAAAACGTACCATCGGACATGTACGCCCTACGAAAATTCAGATAATTAGCCTGCGCATTCGTGCAGTCTGATCGGAATCTTCAATGAGCGCATTTTGGATAGAAAAGGAAACAAAGTTTCTTCATGCGGACAACGAAGACTCTGATCAGAATGCGCGGATGCGCAAGCGCACACATCAGAAGGCATGTTTCCTTACGAAGAGGCTCGTTTGTATTGTATGGTTAACCCTTGTCCTGCTGAATAAATTAAGATGCCACTCCCACTTCTAAGTTTTAACCAATAGGAGCACTTGATCCTGATTCTTGCTATAAATTCACAAACTTAATGACAAACAGTGCATATCCGGATCAGTTGGCTTCTTCAGAAGCCAACTGATCTGGATCTACACTGTTTGCAAAGGCAGGGTATATCCGGGTTTAGTAGGACAAGGGTTAACCTTTTAACCCAGCATATCAAAACATTTTTTAGACAATGTAGATCCTGATTCGATGGCTTCTAATGAGCCGTCTCACCAGGAGCTACACTGTTTGCCATTCTGATTTGATTTTTTGAGACCTCTGTTCGGAATAATGGTTCTGACTAGATTCAAAGATGGAAGAGTCCAGTTTAAAAGAGATAAGAGGGTTAAGGTATGTTTCAGTTACTTGGACGAAGCGTATCAGAGGATGACACCGTAACAATCAGTTTGGTGTGGGACTACCTTACCCTTACCAACCAACTATTGGACCCTATCTTAGACACAGTAATGCAGAAACTACCATTTTTAAGATTCGTACCCTCGAAGATTCGAACCTTGTTTGTCGACGTTATGACAAAACGGAACCAGCTATTAGACATGTTCTATCAACAACAAAAGGTATGGATATTTGATATGCATCCACTTCAGCAGATGATATAATGTCAAGCCATACGAAAACACGCCTATTCAAATATATATTGAAAATTTCAGCTCTAAAAACTGAAAATTTTCAGATAAAAAAAAACTCTGATATTTTTCTTATTTCTGCTCAAAACATATATTCTGGGTACTCGTTAGAACCGCCTCGCCGAGGCGGTTCTAACGAGTACCCACAATCTATGTTTCGAGAAAAATATGAAAAATAATGTACACCCTTGTAAATTCCAGTTTTACTGTATAAATGTGGGGTTTAAGGGGGTCAAACTTATATAGGCGTGTTTTCGTGATGTACAGAGAAGTAAGCATCACGAAAACATACCTATATAATTTTGACCCCCTTAAACCCCACTTTTATATAGTAAAACTGGGGTTTAATAGAGTATACATTATTTTTCTTAAAACTGCTCAAAAACATAGAGTTTTTGTCTGAAAACTTTCAGTTTTTGGTGGTGATTTTTCAGTATATTTGAATAGGCGTGCTTTCGTAATGGAAATATGTTTTGAATGATCAGTGTAAAGGAGGAAAATGCACATTTTTAAAGATTTTTACTTTAACACTTTTTCATTTACACTGTTTTCATTTTAGTGATATTGTCAGGTCGCAAAAATATAAACAGTGTTTGGTTTTTCGTGCACATTCATTCTCATTCAATAAGCAGCTATTATAGGACACTAAGCATTATTATTCGACTTTTCAGATTACAGACATAATTAAGCATATGTCTTAAAACCTTCTAAAATGGACAGTTCTCTTAAACTCATTGCCGGCGCTTACCCACTCCAAAGGGCGGGGAGTTCCAGCAGTAACATACAATGCTCAACAAATTAATGCAACTATAATTCGATGAATGTTTACCGTCATGTCAAAGGTTGGACTAAAAATTGCATTTTTTTTTTTTTTTTTTTTTTTTTTTTTTTTTTTTTTGACTTTTCGTGAAGCGTTCGGCGACAGCGACACAAGTTTTGCAACTCTGTAACAGTGGACGGCGTTGTATAGTGGATACATTGAACGTCAGCACGAAAACATGCCTATATAATTTTGACCCCCTTAAACCCCACTTTTATATAGCAAAACTGGGGTTTACAGGGGTATATATTATTTTTATTATTTCTGCTCAAAACCTTAGATTGTTGGTACTCGTTAGAACCGCCTCGGCGAGGCGGTTCTAACGAGTACCCACAATCTATGTTTTGAGCAGAAATAAGAAACATATCAGAGTTTTTTATCTAAAAATTTTCAGTTTTCGGAGGTAAAGTTTTCTATATATTAGAATAGGTGTGTTTTCGTAATGGTCTTGAATTCGGTTAGAGTAAAATATATACTGTCACCGCGCAATCTCTCTCTCTCTCTCTCTCTCTCTCTCTCTCTCTCTCTCTCTCTCTCTCTCTCTCTCTCTCTCTCTCTCTCTATTTTACTTTTGAATTTTTATTTCAATTGTGGCTTTAAATTATTTATTTTTATTTTCTTTTCATAATCCAATTTAAAAATAAAATCCCTTCTAACTAGGCATTATTACATTTGCTTTCAATTCACCATTATAAAGGACCCCGGCTAATTAGCACTTACTGTATTTACCCGAGGTCTGAGCACACAGTGTGGAGCCAGAGCCGAACGCGGAGTATGATAAGAGTCGCTACTGAAAGTCACCTTTCTGGCAATTCTAGATACATAAACGGGTAGTTAAATGACTGTGAAAATTTGGGGGCAAGTATGGTAAGGTGCCAGAATATGTAGGGTAAACGATGTATTTTTTCTCTCTTTTCTTTTATGTTTTTTTTTTTTTTTTTTTTTTGGCAATAAACAACTTGTCGTTATCTCAACACTTGATCATCATTCAGCCTGATCAGGACTTTTTTCCGCTTACATGATTAATGGATACTATAGAATATAAGGTACGAAGTCAATTCGTTCTCAAGTCAATTCGTACTTAAGTCAATTCGCTCTCATTTTGGTCATTCCGTAAACATTTTTCGGTCAATTCGTACTCATATTTTTTTTCTTCAGTCAATTCGTCCTCATTTGGTCAATTCGTACTTATTTTGGTCAACTTATTCACATTTTGGTCAATTCGTTCTCACGCTAAAATCGACTAATTTCGAAGAAAATATATAGAGAAAAAAAAATATCCAAATATAACAGAAAAGAAATATTACATGAGAAATTCGAATCAATTTAAAATGTGACTTTTTTGGGATTGTCTGGCCGCCTTTCGCAAACAAAATCAAGCGTCAAACAAACCGCCTTTAATTCCCACGCACGAGTTTTCACGCTTCAATTAATTGATTACATGTACTACCTGGATTAATACTAAATATTAAAATCAATTCGTACTTACGTCAATTCGCTCTCATTTTTGTCAACTCGTACTCATTTGTCGATTAATTCGTAGTCAACAATATTTTCTTCGGTCAGTTCGTTCACATTTGGTCAACTCGTACTCAGCTTGGTCAATTCGTCCTCGTTTTGGTCAATTCGTTTTCACGCTAAATTCGATTGATTGTGACAGAAAGAAAGAAAGAAAGAAAGAAAGAAAGAAAGAAAGAAAAGAAAAGAAAGAAAAACTTCCAACGAACGCGCAGTCAATGGCACGTCATCGCAAATCCCAACGCTATCTCCAGATTAACATCGGACAACCTGATGATGTGTCTAAAACCCAACTAGGTGAAGGGCAGAACGCCGCGTCTGATCTAGGTCTTCTGTTTGCTAAGGCTTGCGTATCTAACAATTTAGGCTAAATACGTGTGTCTGTTTATGTGTGTGAAAATTGCTGGATAAATGTCAAATTTGAAGACTGGGTCTACACTGTTAGCTCAGGCATGTCTGTCCGAATACTTAAGGTAAATAGATACATAAGGTAAATACGGACACACAGTCTGATCAGAATATTCACTGGGCGCATTTTGGATAGCCAACGATGCAAAGTTTCTTAATGGGGATAACGAGGATTCCGATCTGACCGCGCAGGTGCGCAGGCTGATTTGTGTCTTCATTTGCGGAGCGCTGTGGTGCAGTGATAAAGCGTCGGACTCGAGATCGATAGGTACCGGGTTCGATCCCCACTAACAGCAAGTGTTGTTTCCTTGAGCAAGAGACTTTATCCACATTGCTTAGTACTGGTTTCTACCCAGGAAAAAAGAGGGCCACATGGAAGATTAGTACTAGATTACTAAATGTGTTACCTTCTATAAATAAGGTCGATTATTATTATTATTATTGGACGCACATGTCAGAAGCATCACGAAAACATGCCTATATAATTTTGACCCCCTTAAACCCCACTTTTATATAGTAAAACTGGGGTTTACAGGGGTATACATTATTTTTCTTATTTCTGCTCGAAAACATAGATTGTGGGTACTCGTTAGAACCGCCTCGCCGAGGCGGTTCTAACGAGTACCCACAATCTATGTTTTGAGCAGAAATATGAAAAATATCAGAATTTTTCATCTGAAAATTTTCAGTTTTTTGGAGGTGAAATTTACAATATATTTGAATAGGCGTGTTTTCGTAATGGTACATTCCCTCACGTTGCGGCTCAAGTATGCATTAACCTTTACCACTCTCTGGGCTAGTTCAGCAGCCGACAAATTGATATTGTTTCTTCAAATGCAAATCCTGTTTTCTGGGAAAAATAAGAAAAATATTTTAGTATGTCGTCTGCTGAAAATTTAACCCTGAGTCCTAAGCGTTAAAGTACATAGGCCATGTCATCATTACGAAAACACGCCTGTTCAAACACGAGTATATTGAAAATTTCACCACCAAAAACTGAAAGTTTTCAGATAAAAAATCTGATATTTTTTCACATTTCTGCTCAAAACTTAGATTGTGGTACTCGTTAGAACCACCTCGCTGCTGAGGCGGTTCTAACGAGTAACCACAATCTATGTTTTTGAACAGAAATAAGAAAAATAATGTATACCCCTGTAAACCCCAGTTTTACTATATAAAAGTGGGGTTTCAGGGGGTCAAAATTATATAGGTACGTTTTCGTGATGGAAACAAAAGGCCTTGATCGCATACGTGACAAAAGCCCTTATCAGCCTGCACGCCCACGTAGTTTGCTCCGGGCCTTCATTGTCCGCTTACAGACTCATTTCAATACAGACAGTTTGCATGAAATGTCCAACTCTGTTTTCTGGAAAAAATATTTTATCTATTTTGTCGTCAGAGAGTAGTAAAAGCTACAAAAAGGTACGTTCTTATCAGGATGGCCTAAAAAATGATGATATTCATGTCATTCGCTTTTGTATGTGTGAATGCAGACTGAAATGAATGCATCTTTGTATTGTGCCAACATCAGAAAATAAATAAGGAAGTTTTAACACGCTGCTTTCATTGAAGGGTTACATGCTCAAATTCCCCCTTTTATACAACTACAGTTTTGGTTTAAACATATTTTATTTGATCGAAATCGCAATACAGTCATATATACACACAATACTCATTAGGATTTGAACGAAAGCTTACTTACTTAGTTCATCTCCTAATACATACATGTACAATATCTATTGTGAACATTTATGGCCAAACATATTTATAGAGTAAGCAGATGGTTATATAAGAGACGGAAATCATGAATACACAGATCAAACGTGCAAAGCCCGGGCAGCTGAGGGACTCTATATTCAGTTTCAAGAGATTCTATATTATATATACATTGTACTTATGTATCTTTCCAAGACTAACTAAAAATGTACTATATTCAAAGCCAGTAAAAATCATAATTATAAATCATAATAAATTATAAGTTATAAGTTAGGCTACAGTGTCAGTGGACCTGTCTTAAAATCTTTAACTGTTTTTGATGTATGCTTGCACAGCCTCAAATTCATTAAGAAAACAAGCCTATTCAAATATACTGAAAATTTTACCACCGAAAATTGAAAATTTTCAGATACAAAGTCTGATATATATATATATATATTTTTTTTTTTTTTTTTTTTTTTTTTTTTGCTCAAAACATAGATTGCGGGTACTCGTTAGAACCGCCTCGTCGAGGCGGTTCTTACTAGTACCCACAATCTATGTTTTTGAGCAGAAATTAGAAAAATAATGTAGAGCCCTGTAAACCCCAGTTTCACTATATAAAAATGGGGTTTAAGGGGGTTAAAATTGTATAGGTATGTTTTCGTGATAATGGACATTTGTTTGATATGAACAATCATTGTTTCCAGGCAACAGGCAATCAATAGTTACCCTACAAAACAAATTAGTTCCGCTCATTTGTTTCTGTAAAAAGTGCACATCAAGAAGTAGGGTTCTGCATTTTCTACCTCTCCGCACCGAAATAACGGTACCCAAGTTTGACATGTTGTTCATTTTGATCCTCACCCCAGTCGCAGAGTTGAAGGTTTAGGTCTGGGTAAGTAGCAAACAAAATTGCAACTTCCTAGCGTAAAAGGTACCTAAGTCATTATGCAAACACGCCTATTCAAATGTATACAAAATTTCACCTCGAAAAACTATAAAAATTCAGATAAAAAACTCTGACATTTTTCATATTTCTGCTCAAAACATAGATTGTGGGTACCCGTTAGAACCGCCTCGCCGAGGCGGTTCTAACGAGTACCTTCAATCTATGTTTTTGAGCAGATATAAGAAAAATAATGTATATCCCTGTGAATCCCAGTTTTACTATATAAAAGTGGGGTTTAAGGGGGTCAAAATTATATAGGCGTGTTTTCGTGATGGTTGTGATCTAAGTAGTACATGTAAGAAGCTTACCAAATTTCAACTTGCTAGCGTAAAAAGAACCCAAGTTTTACCTGTAATACATTTTGACCCTAACCCTTTACCAGGGCATGACCCAGGAGACAACTGTAGCACACAGTTGAAGGTTTAGGTCTGGGTAAGTAGCAAACCAAATTTCAACTTCCTAGCGTAAAAGGTACCAAAGTTATAATCCCCAAGAGAAACGCGGACGTAAATGTCAATGTAAACTTGAATGTAAACTTAAACATTTGTAATTATTTGAATACATTTTGATCCCTAGTCCGACCCCAGGGCATGACACATGAACAAATCTAGCACAGAGTCGAAGGCTTAAGGCTGGGTAAGTATCATACCAAATTTCAACTTCCTTGCATAACAGGTACCCAAATTATGACCTCCAAGAGAAACGTGACATAGGCATGTACGCACATACGCACATACGGACGTAACCACTGCGAAACGCTAAATGCATTCCCCACTCCTGCCTTCGGCAGGCAGGGACGTAAAATGCGCGACATTTTATCCAAATATCTGGGCCCAGTTGTTCAAAGCTAACGATGGCGTTAGTTAACGATTCGTTAAAATTTACATCGAGTGATACGCGAATATGCTGAAATTATTTGCTAAAAAAAATGTGAGTAGCTTTTGCAGTGCAAAAGCTACTCACGTTCTTTTCAGCAAAAAAATTCAGAAAATTGTAAATTGAATCCGCTAAAATAGTTAACGAAATGGCCCTTAACGAGCTCGTTTAGCTAACGACGCTTTGAACAACTGGGCCCTGATCATTAAAAGCAAAAGGCAAACATATAATTTAAAGCGTCTACCTGCAAAGCATAAGTTGCCTCAAATGAAAGTCGAAGTGTCACAAAATGTAACAGACCGAACTGCGGCCTCAGTATTCATCTGAAATAAAGAGATTAAATAAAATTCAAGTGCGGAAACAACTTCAAAATCCATAAAAATATGTCATGTGAGATAAAAAAAAACGTCATTTATGTCATGAAATGCAGCGGCTGTGGGGTGGAATATATTGGGGAAACCCGTACTTTCTTGCGTAAAAGGGTTACCGTACATAATCAGTTAATACATGGCCCCCTAACAAGAATGCTAAAAGTAAGTGAACATAAAGATGACTGTGCGAAAAATATGTATCCCAAATATACAATTTTACCATTTTATAAGATGTATACAGAAAGTGCAATTACGACGGGCAAAGGAAAAACTGTTCATAAATGCATTAAAACCAAAATTAAGCTACATCATGAAAACATGCCTATATACATGTAATTTTGACCCCATTAAACCCCACTTTTATATAGTAAAACTGGGGTTTACAGGGGTATACATTATTTTTTCTTATTTCTGCTGAAAAACATAGATTGTGGGTACTCGTTAGAACCGCCTCGCCGAGGCGGTTCTAACGAGTACCCACAATATATGTTTTGATCAGAATTGGGAAAAAAATGTCATTTTTTTTATCTGAAAATTTTCAGTTTTTGGAGGTGAAATTTTCTAAGGCGTGTTTTCGTAATGGATAAGGACTGCTTAGATACTGGTGCCATCTGGGTATTCACAGACCAGGGCCCAGTTGTTCAAAGCGTCGTTAGCTTAACGAGCTCGTTAAGGGTCATTTCGTTAACTGTTTTAGCGGATTCAATATACTATATTCTGAAATTTTTTGCTGAAAAAATGTGAGTAGCTTTTGCACTGCAAAAGCTACTCACATTTTTTCAGCAAAAAATTTCAGCATATTTGCGTATCACTCGATGTAAATTTTAACGAATCGTTAACTAACGATGTCGTTAGCTTTGAACAACTGGACCCAGGACTATTTAACCGGTAATCACGTCAATAGTTTATTGTGCACGGAACGTTATCATGACGTTATGATAGTCACTAAATGTCTTATTGAACATCTGTACTAATCAGTGAAACCGCGTTAGAATATTAAATATTATAGCAATATCGGACTTGTTGATTTTTCTATATAATTCCCTTGTATGTGGGACTATTCTACTTATATATATATATATATATATATATATATATATATATATATATATATATATATATATATATATATATATATATGTGTGTGTGTGTGTGTGTGTGTGTGTGTGTGTGTGTGTGTGTGTGTGTGTGTAAACGCGTTTTCATGGCGTTAAATATATGCCCACAGTTTAAATTTCACAGCCGTTTGTTTTGCGTTTCTATTTACGGTCAATATACATAGTTTCTGAAACAGGGGTCCCAAAAGGAGGCGAATTGACCAGAACCATGAGTACGAGATGACCAAAATGAGTACGAGTTGACCAAAATGAGTACGAGTTGACCGAACGATGAGGACGAATTGACCAAATGAGTACGAATTGACCAAAATCGATGAGAACGAACTGACTAAAATGAGAACGAATAGACTTAAGTACGAGTTGACTTAAGTACGAGTTGATTGGGAACCGAATATAAGAGTGGACAGTAACAATTCAGAGAAGATCCAGATGAGACTGTGCGGAATCACAGGTTGATCTTGACCTTCGCTTTTCGAATGCAATGAGTTGATCATTACACACGTGAAAAACTTTCTTCTTTTTTTTTTTTGTATTAACGTTTAGCATGCTGGGTAAACATTTCAGCAGGCAAAATTTTGAAATATATATTTAACAGAATTCGACATTGCGTGCAAACTGTCTCCATGACTGAATCCTATTTTCTGGGAAAAATATGAAAAACCACATCAATTTGTCTACTGCTGAATCTGTCTTTAGCGTGGTAAGTGTTAAAACATCAAAAGAATTTTCACATCGCGGTGATTTAGATAAAACGGAATAAGAATAATAATAATAATAATAAAACACGCACAAAATAAGACCAAATACAGTCGAACCTCGTTATCTCGAACTCGCTTATTTCGAATTATCGCTTATCTCGAAGTGAAAATCTGGTCCCTGTTTTAACATGAAACTATGACAACAGGTAACAAAATAATGTGGAAAAGAGGAGAAATTGCTTCTCAGGAGCAATTTCTCCTCTTTTCCACATTATTTTTTATATATATTTCTAACTTCAGGAGTCAAATTACATATTCATTTGTTAAATGTGTTGTTCAATTTATTGTATTCCTCACTCTCTCAACTCTGATATGGATATCTCGAAGTGTTTCAGTGAGTCCCTTGGAATTCGAGATAACGAGAGTCGACTGTTTCAACATGAATAACAAAAGAAAGTCTGTTACAGGGATTGATCTTCCGACCCTCGATTTAGTCTTTTTACTTTATAGACAACGGACTTAACCGTTTCAGATATGATCCAATACACCGGAAAGTACCGAGTGGCATTATTTATTCCCGTAACAATCTGCTTCACCTTGACCCTGGATTAGTCCAATATTAAAAGTACATTGACACGTCAATAAACATTCATCGAAGAACAATTGTATTTTAAAACATTAATATTATTAGTAATTGAGCGATTATTATTGTACGGCACATCAACACAAAGTTCATGTCGTAACGAAGACATGACTTACCAAACAATGACATAAATGAGAATCCCGTCTCAGTGGAAATATATGAGCATCACGAAAACATGCCTATGTAATTTTGACCCCATTAAACCCCACTTTTATATAGTAAAACTGGGGTTTACAGGAGTATACATGGTTTTTCTTATTTCTGCTGAAAACATAGATTGTGGATACTGGTTAGAACCGCCTCGGCCAGGCGGTTCTAACGAGTACCCACAATCTATGTTTTCAGCAGAAATATGAAAAAATATCAGTTTTTTTATCAAAAAATTTTCAGTTTTTTTTTTTCTATATGTTTGAATAGGCGTGTTTTCGTAATTATAGCCAGATATGCAGTAAAGTAGCCCTGACATTCTCCAAACGTCCAAATAAAATGAATTCTCTATCAACGAGTCATGTTAATATGTATTTTTTTTTCATCACGAAAACATGCCTATATAATTTTGACACCCTTAAACCACTTTTATATAGTAAAACTCGGATTTACAGGGTATACATTATTTTTCTTTGGGGTGGTCGGGTGTGGCGAAGGTGTCATATATCTTACGTCACCGGGGCGTCTAACTGATATTGGCTTACAGTTGGCCAAGGCCTGCTATCCTTGTAGCAGGTAAGGGTAGAGGGGGAATGTTTCTATTTCTTCTGTTTCTTCACTTTTATTCCTGTTCCCGTTTCTTCCCTGTCCCTCTCTTTAATCTCCTCTACTATCTCTTCTACCTCTTTTCTCCCTTTCTCTGGGAGATGACACAAAATGACCCATAAGTATAACGTCAGTAGTATAGGCTGTCCTATACTACTAACGTCAACATAATCAATCAATCATTATTTTTCTTATTTCTGCTCAAAACATAGGTTGTGGGTACTCGTTAGAACCGCCTTGTCGAGGCAGAAATATGAAGAAATATCAGAATTTTTATCAGATTTTTTTTTTTTCTTTTCTTTTCTTTTTTTTTTTTTTTTTTTTTTTTTTTTTTTTGGTGGTAACAGTTTTAGTATATTTGAATAAGCATGTTTTCGTAATGTGATATTCAATAAAAGCAGGTGTTTTTGTGCACTACTGCAAAACATATGTTATTGTTTATGATAATGAACTCGAAAACATACCCCGGTCGGCTTTGGTTTCTGCGCAATCTGCATGTATAGTTATTCCATCACTTACATGTATGACTATAAACTTTGTTTCCCTTTTAATTACACGGCGGACCTTAGATTCAACAGTTACTTCTTAATCTGTTTCAGAAGACTGGCGCCTGACAACTGATGTTTGTTATTGGGCTTCTCTCTCTCTCTCTCTCTCTCTTTCTCTCTCTCTCTCTCTCTGTATGTGTGTGTGTGTGTGTGTGTGTGTGTGATCAGATGCGTTACTGACATATTGCGGATCAAACACATACAGTCAACTCTCTTTATACCGACACTCGATACAACGACGAAATGCGTTGTAATGACAATCTGAATGTCACAAAACCTTCGTTTAATAGGTGTCACTTAATGAGAGCAACATATGTTTAGGATATTTGTTAGAATTGCTTCACTGAGGCGATTGTAACAAATATCAAAATTATATGTTCTATGAGGAAATAAGAATTAAACAAGCTCTTTTTTACATATGATTCTGTCCATCACGGATTCTTTACAACAGCAAATTCATTTCAATGGCAACATCTTTTGGAACAAATGTTGTCGTTGTAACCAATGTTCACTGTATTTGTCATTAGGAGCAACATCAGAATAAATTGCGAGGTTTCGTGCGAATGAGTCCAGTTTAAGCCTTCTGAAGATTTTTATTCTGCTAACTTTCTGATGTGGATCCTCTTTTATAGTTTATCTTTGTTTATATGTCAGTAAACTTATTATCTCTCTCTCTCTCTCTCTCTCTCTCTCTCTCTCTCTCTCTCTCTATTTTATTTCATGAGTAGACTCCATAAAGACTGCTATTTTCGTTTAGTTGATGTGTTTTTCTTCCAAAGGACCCCCCTTTTTTTTAACAATTTTTACTTATAATACGCCTGATATCCTGTCTGAGCTAAGACCGGGAAACATATTAAGCGGAGAACATAAATCACAACACATGTAAACAGTTCAGTGTCAATGAAAAAAGACAAGGCTGATAACAGGAAATAATTCCTAAATCAAAACGCAGGGACGATCTGAATGCAACAGAGGATTTCTTATCTTCCAGTCTGCATATGTCCGATTTTTAGAAATCTAGTTGTTCATATGTGCGGAAAATGGGAACTAATCGGTCAAACATGCATATGTATATATACATTGTATATATATATATATATATATATATATATATATATATATATATATATATATATATATATATATATATATAACAAGAGTTGACGTTACACGTTTTTGTTTAATTACAACAATGTTTAAAAACGTATCAACGCGTAAAAATTGCAGAATTTACCTCATTTTTTCTAAGTATTCAGTGAGACAGGACTGAGCAAAACGTGCAGACCCAGATGCCGCAAAACAGTTATATACCGTACCTTGTCAAATAGCTTCTGGCTCATATTGGAAATTCAAATCGACGAGGAAGATTAGACTGGTCTGGAATATTACCATTCCCATATGAGTCACATTTTTTTCCGCATCTCTAGTTTTATGTCCGCGCCAACCGGAATATTGCCTTTGAGCAGAAATACAATTTGCAAAGATTCGGTTGGCCCTGCGTATCCGCACTGCTTCCATCACGAAAACAGGCTTATGTAATGTTGACCCCCTTAAACTCCACTTTTATATAGTAAAACTGGGGTTTACAGGGGTATACATTATTTTTCTTATTTCTGCTCAAAAACATCGATCATAGGTTCTCGTTAGAACCGCCTCATTGAGGCGGTTCTAACGAGTACCCATGATCGATGGTTTTGAGCAGAAATATGAAAAATATCAGAATTTTTATCTGAAAAAAATTCTTTCTTTGATAGCAAATTTTTCAGTATACGTGAATAAGCTTGATCAATGTTTTATCTTCTACATGTACTGTATAGAATACTATTTGAGCGTATAGCAACCTGACCAGGTTTCTCGGATGCGCAGACTTATTCATCAGGAAAACACGCCTATATAATTTTGACCCCCTTAAACCCCACTTTTATATAGTAAAACAGGGGTTTACAGGGGTATACATTATTTTTCTTATTTCTGCTCAAAAACATAGATTGTGGGTGAGGCGGTTCTAATGAGTACCCACAATCTTTGTTTTGAGCAGAAATATGAAAAATATCAGAATTTTTATGTGAAATTTTTCATTTTTTGGTGGTAAACTTTCCAGGATAGTTGAATAGCCGTGTTTTCGTAATGTAGGCGTTTTCCTCCATATATGACTCAACGACGTTTTTCCTTATACATGTGTGATAGAAGGAATGCTAAATTTTTGGTGCTCCTTTAAATGTAGTTGTTCATTAAGACTCACATTTTGCCTAACGTTTCTTGACTAACCCTTAATCTATTCTAGACTGAATGAACTCCACCGCACTATATATTAGAAGAGTCCGGGCCAATTTCAATTTTAGGTAATCCGGCATATTTCAATTTGCGGCTGCTCTGGACGGAACATTTTGCAAAAAGAAAAAAAAAACAACTCACGTTAGTATTTTATGTATTCATGAAGAAGAAGAGCACTTTTTTTTTGTCCCGAATTCGCACAAGTTAGTTGCTTATTTTTTTTATTTTTTTATTTATTTATTTTTTTTTTTTTTCATATTAATACATATTTATCTATTGATAAGCACTGGCTTGCCTTGACATGCACGTTATCAGTTAAATTTTTGAGACACGCATTTCACTTGTGATTTGTTTTATATATATTTTATGCTGACATGCTGAGGTGGCAAATTTCGCCGCTATGTTTGGGCAGATTATCCTTAAGATAACTATCATTGGCCTATATCAAGTCTTAGAAATTTAAAGGTCGGATGCTCGGTTTTGTCTTGTTTTAGGAGACGTATAATCCAAAGCACGAACGTGGACTTGTTGATGCCTTGATACGAATGCAACAAGAAAGCGGGGAAGAATACTTGTCGAATGAACAGGTTATGGGTCTTATTCTGGATGCCATTGCTGCTAGTAGGTACAATATATCAGTCCAGTATGTCAGCAATATATTGCTGTTAGTATGTACAATATATCAGTCCAATTTGTCAGCAATATATATATATATATATATATATATATATATATATATATATATATATATATATATATATATATATATATATATATATATATATATATTGAGTGTTAATCATTAATAGTGCAAATGATTTGTTTACCTGAGGCCTTTCAGCTTTCACCTTCTTCAGACGTTTTCTATATTATATTTACATACAGATATATGAAAAAAGGAAATTGAAAATGTAAAATATGCAAACAAAAGTTACATGAGTTGAAATAGCTTGAAAACAGATTGTGCCCTTTTCGAGCCCATGTTATCTAGCCCGCTAAGCGTGTTTGGTTATATGTGAAATGCAAACATTGCGCGATAAACACAACGTACAAAAAGTAAAAGGCTTATCTTTCCTATCAACACTACTGTGCCCTATACGCAATGCAATGCGCCATGAACCTTACACCGAAAGGTATATCATATATATATATATATCTATTAAAGGTATCCACTACTTTTTGTAGGACATTAAGGTCCTGTCGAGCCGAACACTTTACCTAACCATGCTTTTCCTGGGCAGTACCTAACCACGCTTTTCCTGAGCAGGCTTGGTTAACGAGTACTTGTGCACATTCTTTCGCCAGAAACTGAAAATTGTTCTTCTTGAATACGCAAAAGTGAAAGAATGAAGATAGAAAACAGTTCATGATCAATTCCCTCGATAAAATGTTTCTGGGACCGGCGGGTATCGAATCCGCGACCTCCTAACCACCCGTCAGACGTGCATCTGACTGAACCATCGAGCCCGGCTTACCACTATGACTACTTTTAGGAAACTTACAAAAAATATAAACGAAGATACCCAGGAAAGTCCACAGTCACGAAGCATTGCATTCCCAAGGCACCGGCATTCCAATCGCTAACACCGTGTTCTTGTGTATAATGTTTGCTGCATGTCAAATGAAATCAGAATAAATATGTTTAAGTCAAGACACCAAAATAAGAGATGGGGAACTTACTATTAAAAAAAAGAAGCGGCACATTTTCAAAAACTGACGTACGATCAACAATGGGTAGATACGATGCTTTTCATTCTTTTGTTTGTTCTGTGTTTCGAAACAACAAACCTTTAGATTTTTATTTTATTTCACGGTAGCTGGTGTTAAGTGCACAGTGGCGGCCGTAAAACGTCTCCCCGTATTTCACTATACTGCAGATTATATTTGAATTTCCTTGGGGATCATTGAGCCCATTCTTGCTATACTGAACATTAAGCCGGTGATCAAACTACAGTACTGTTTATTAAGAGACTTGATAAAGCCACGCCTTCGACTTTCGTTCTTTTGAGTGTTCCGTGTTTCCAAAGACAACCGTTTAGATTTTTATTTGTAATGAAAGGAGAACTTTTTGGTAGAAATTTCTGCATTCGTACACATCCATTGCTGCCAAAAGAGTGACAATTGTAAACCAAAAACTAGACTGTATCATCTGGATCTATGCCGTTTGCAAAAGTGTCTGTCTTGGTCTACAGGGCTGAAAGGGTCAAAGCATACAGAGTATGTATGCTTCTGTGAATATCAGGGCCCAGTTGTTCAAAGCGTCGTTAGCTTAACAACGTCGTTAAGGGTCATTTCGTTAACTGTTTTAGCGGATTCAGTACACAATATTCTGATATTTTTTGCTGAAAAAATGTGAGTAGCTTTTGCACTGCAAAAGCTACTCACATTTTTTCAGCAAAACATTTCAGCATATTTGCGTATCACTCGATGTAAATTTTAACGAATCGTTAACTAACGACGTCGTTAGCTTTGAACAACTGGGCCTAGTTTTTTACCAATCATTCAAAAATAGAATGGGCCAACAGAGTAGTCAAAATTGGTTTCTTCTTTCAAGGACATTTTGTTTTTACTTGCAAAGTATGTATCACTTAAAGAGGAAGAGAAAATATGTTCTTGAGTAGAAAGACTGGTTAATAGGTTTAGAGTATATTCAGGATTTTGGGATTTTCGTGTCATCGTCTATTTATCTATACCATCGGTCATTGATATTGCCCTCACACCTTCGCATCTTGTTCTTGGTACGAGATATGTATTGGAAAGAAAACAAAAAAAAAAGTACTCATAATAGGACCTAGATTAATAATAATTTGATCAGGGCCTTCACCAATAGAATCATTGGACATTACAGAATGTATGAATGGAGAGCAAAGGCCTGGACGATACTTTGCGCATGATAAGGATGATCTCAAACTGTGCATTTTGCGCATGTTTGAAGGCGCATTGTCGCAAGAGGAGATCCAATAAATAACAGAAGTTACCTGTTATTGCATTACGGTACACAATTTAAACCATGCTACATGTAGCCAGTCAAAGCACTTGCGTTACGTGCTTATGATACATGTATCTGATGACAAAAAAGTGATACAAGTTACGCATTGAATTGTTCATACATGAAAGCCGCTGAGTGTATATTTTAACTAATCTGATAAAATTCAGAACTTAGTCTCAGGTTATTCACTTTATAAATAACAACCAAGAACATTATTGCTATAGTCTTCAACTGTTATGTGTTCCTCCATTTAAAAATTGCATGTTAAACATATCGGACCAAACATTAGATTGTGTTTGCTGCATGGTTAAGAAATCTGAAAGCTTTTAAAGCAGTTTTGAGCAAAATGGAAAACTCTATTAAAAAGAAAAAGAAAATTAAAAAAATACGCCTGACCACAATCAGATGTCGTGTGTTATCATCACGAAAACATGCCTATATAATTGTGACCCCCTTAAACCCCACTGTTATATAGTAAAGTGGGGGTTTACAGGGGTATACATTATTTTTTCTTATTTCTGCTAAAAACATAGATTGTGGGTACTTGTTTGAACCGCCTCGTCGAGGCGGTTCTATCTAGTACCCACAATCTATAGTTTGAGCAGAAATATGAAAAATATCAGAATTTTTATCTGAAAATTTTCATTGTTTTTGATGGTAAAATTTCCAGTATATTTGAATAGGCATGTTTTCGTAATGGTTGCCGTGTTTATCAACATCCAGGTAAAATACATAAAACTTTATCAGAGGGGTTTCCTATAAAATCAACGTAGCGTTTAAGAACATAAATATATTGTAGATGCAGCAAACTGTGCACTCCTTGGTATAACACTCGACGTAAATTGATCAGCTGATTTTCATTAAAGGGCACCCCTGCTTCGAATCTCACAACATTTTTTTTTTTTTTTTTTTTTTGGTAATATATTTATTTTTTTTATTTTATTTTATTTTTTTTTTTATTTTTATTTTTTTTTTTGGGGGGGGGGGGGGGTGGGGGGGGGTTGATTTATAATTCTTTTTTCTCTCTCACTTTTTGTTATAACCTGTATTGTTTTCATTTATACGTTAATTTTCTTCTGTCATTTTATTAATTACTTCAATATATGTATAGAGTTTGCATATGACATATTTTCATGATTATAACATTCAAGCAAGATGCATATATCTGATACATCAATATAGACGCGGAACTTTTGATTTATGGCACCATGTAATTGGAAGGCTATTCATGAGAGTTTGGGAGTTTTCAGAATATGGCGCGAAAAGAAAAGTGTGAAAAAAATTACCCTGACGGGGCTCGAACTCTAGACCCTCTGTTTGAAAGTCCAACGGACCACTCATTGAGCTAGACAGCCAGATAGGTATTACTTGGCAATATGGATCTTTTCTCAAGTCGCGGCTCACCTGATATTCAGTGCTAACTGATACAAACAAGTTTGTACATACATGTATCTAAGGCCTGATATGAAAAGTGTACTTCTGCCGGCCTCGGTGGGTTAGTTGGATGCACGTCCGACTGGTGATCAGAAGGTTGCTGGTCGACCCCCGTCGGATCGGCAACATTCTTTCATGGAGATTGATCAGGAACTATTTCCTACGTCTATTCTCCTCCTTCCGCTGATTCTAGAAGGACAGTTGTCAGTTTCTGGCGAAAGAATGTGCACAATACTGGTTAACCGCTTAAAGGACTAAGTCTATCCATTAAAAGTGTGGTTAAGTAAACTGACCGCGCTCGATATGACTCCATTGGATTGTCTGGGCTGTAAAACCTTAACACAGACAAAACGAGTACTTCTGACCTTGGCTAGCCTGTAAAACAAACATTCGAAGACATCACGAAAACATGCCTATATAACTTTGACCCCCTTAAAACCGACTTTTATATAGTAAAAAACATAGTTTATATAGTCAAAAACATAGATTGTGGGTACTCGTTAGAACCGCCTCGTCGAGGCGGTTCTAACGAGTACCCACAATCTATGTTTTGAGCAGAAATATGAAAAGTATCAGAGTTTTTTTTATCTGGAAATTTTCAGTTTTTGGAGTTGAAATTTTCTATATATTTGAATAGGCGTGTTTTCGTAATGAACGAGGTCACTTTGATCAGACCTGCTTCGAAGTTTCATTGTTGTTTGATATAGAAGAATATAGAGGATGTCCGGAAAGAGCCACAATCACAAAACATAGCCTACCAATGGCACCAAGAGGAAGAGCAAACAAGCCATGATAGATAGTACACAAGCCACAAACCAAAGATATGCTAGTAACTAGCTCCCTTTATCCCACCAAGGTTATCTCAGTGCTACACATGTCACACCAAACACAACAGATAAGGCAACAATCAAGACAAAACCTAACAAAGCCCAGCAGCGGGTGGCCATAAGGCCACACAAAGTACAATCCACACCAGAACCACTGCCTTAGAACTCTCAGTAAAAAACCTACTAGGGAATTAACCCTTTCAGTCCGCCATACCAAAACAATAACCTATGCAAACAGTGTAGATCCAGATGAAACGGCTCGTAACGAGCCGTCTCATCAGGATCTACAATGTTTGCCTGCCTGTTTTAGACTTTAGACTGAAACCCATTTGCAACAGTGGACATGTCCAAATTCAAGGATGGAAGGGTCTACTTCACAAACTCAGGGATGAAAAGATTAAGCTGTGCTACGGTAAGACCTGTCGCTCCTACCCTTTTATCTTTCAGGTTTGCTGACCTCAACAAATGCTATACTGGCTGTTCTACTTATTCTGATCAACAATCGCGACATCATGGAGAAAGTCTACGAGGAAATTTCTAGTGTAGTTGGTACAGACCGATTCCCTCAGTTCAGCGACAGGGCTCACATGCCATATTTGGAAGCTGTTATACTGGAGTCGTTAAGATTTACAACGTTTTTTCCACTGATGCCTCATTGGTATGCTATTGGCCGCTAACCAAATCTGATTTTTTAGTGTAACACTAACACGCCTATGCTCTGTTTGTCCAATGTTATTTCACAACATATTGTTAAACCAAACTATGTAGATATACATTATCAGACGACTTTTCAGTGCAGATTATATACGTATGTTTTCCTTTGGAATTATTGGGTCCATTCTGGTTACTTTGAAAATCGAATATCGTTTGAGGCGTGCTAGGGGGCGTCTGCAGCCTCGCAAACTACACTACTGCAAATGAAGAGTTTATAGTTTATAGTAAGCAGTGTTGCAAACTTCATTACTGCTTATGAAGAGTCTCAATAAAACCGAGACTCCCATTTTCTTATCTGTAGTGTGTTCTTTGTTTCCAAAGGCAATCTTTTTGACGTTTATTTTACTACACTGCAGCTGGTATTAGTGCCGTGTGGCGGCGGTAGAACGTCTCCCCGTACTTTACCATAGTGCAGATTATATTTAATTTCCTTTGGGATCATTGGGCCCATTGTGGAATCTTTGAAAATGAAGTTCTGCTCATGTATACGCTAGAGGGCGTAAGCAGTGTTGCAAACTTCATTATTGCTTATGAAGAGTCTCAATAAAACCGAGACTCCCATTTTCTAATCTGTAGTGTATTCTTTGTTTCCAAAGGCAATCTTTTTGACGTTTATTTTACTACACTGCAGCTGGTATTTGTGCCGTGTGGCGGCGGTAGAACGTCTCCCCGTTCTTTACCATAGTGCAGATTATATTTCATTTCCTTTGGCATCATTGGGCCCATTGTGGTATCTTTGGAAATGGAGTTCTGCTCATGTATACGCTAGAGGGCGTAAGCAGAGTGGCAAACTTCATTACTGCTTATGAAGAATTTCAATAAAACCGAGACTCCCATTTTCTTATCTGTAGTGTGTTCTTTGTTTCCAAAGGCAATCTTTTTGACGTTTAATCTATAAAATTGAGTGTCTTATTTTCGTTCTTTTGTGACTTTTTTGTGTCGATGGGCAACCTATTAGATTTTTATTGTAAAACAGATTTTGCAAAAATATGTTTAAATGTACTAATATAACCAAAGTCCCTTCTTTTTCCTCACGTTGTATTGTAAAAACGTCATGGCTTACAAAGACATAGATAAGAGGGATACTCGGGTATTATTCTTATTCTCCACGAAAACATACCTTGTGTGACATAATTAAAACCGCCTCCATGTGGGTTTTTTATGAATATCCACCGCATCTGTTTGCGTGGAGAATAAAATATCGTGACTGACAAGTGTAATAACTCAGAAAATACACATTTCACATACATCACGAAAACACGCCTATATAATTTTGACCCCCTTAAATCCCACTTTTATATAGTAAAACTGGGGTTTACAGGGGTATACACTATTTTTTTTTTTTATTATTTCTGCTTAAAACATAGATTATGGGTAATCGTTAGAACCGCTTCGTCGAGGCGGTTCTAACGCGTACCCACGATCTATGTTTTGAGCAGAAATAAGAAAAATATCAGAATCTTTTATTTGAAAATTTTCATTTTTTTTTTTTTTTTTTTTTTTTTTTTTTGTGGTAAAATGTTCAATATATTTGCGTAGGCATGTTTTCGTAATGGGTGTTTAAATGTATTAATAACAAGAAGCATCTTCAACGAAAGAAGATGAGCGACGAAGAATAGTACATATCTTTTTGCAATTTGGTAGATGCCGGGGGTTGATCATGTAGGATAAGAACTCGTTGTTGACTTAGATGAGGTAACACGAACTCCCAAAGTATGGTGCGTCTAATCACTTAATGCACACAAACATATCCTTGGCAACATACAAAGCCACCGAGTTCATTCTGATTATTCACGTTAAATAGAGATACTTTTGATTTAGCACCTTGAAACACCTCATTACATGCCACTGCATTTTTTATCATGCTAAAAGATAACTTGCTAAACTTTTTAAAACGCTAACCTTGTGTTATCTTGTTGGCGTTTTTTTTTTTAAATAAAAAAGATAACCGTGTTTATATTTTCTTACGAAAGCACCTTCGGGCAATGTACATCACAAATTCTGTCAAATTGTTTTTTTCTAAATAGAGATCGTTTTCTTTGATTTGAAAACTTGCTTTTTGTGTGATTGTAGACATTTTGAAATGCATACAATGAAAATTGAATTTGACATAAGTAACCGTTTCATGAGATCTATCATCGCTTCAAGGCACCTGCATTCTTCCATAGACATTTACAGTTACTGATCAGCAAATGATTTTAGCTGACTTCGTCGAATAGATCATTTCTATGCGCGCATGATAAATACTGATAATAATAATATATCTATAGGGCAGTCTATTCAGCTTCCTAGAATTCGGGAACTAAAATGAGAAATGAGCTATTTCATTTGAAGAACGACCAACTCATAATCACATTTTTCGCGTTTTAAGACATTTTCCATATAATTTCAGATAAAAAGAATCGTTTCGACACATGCTGAACGGACATGCAGATGCAAATTATTGCAATGTTGTTTTTTTAATGTATCATCTAATGACAAAAGGCTTCTGTATCCTCAAATTAATTTTCAATTTATAGCATACTCTGCTACGTATTTACACGCACAAACCATGCGTCGCAAATTCTATTAGCTACAATTATGCACACATCCTCTGCAGTTTAATTTATACATCGAGAAATAGATGAAAACAAGACCTCATGGAGGGGCAAAAAATCGAAATCTGGAACCCTTCATTATGGAACTACCGTATTCGACCTAATTACCGCACTGTCTGCTTAGGTTTTTCAAAAGCACTGGGAAACCTTATAGTAAAATATCCACCTGATTGTCGAGGCAATTCAAATGAGTACCCACAACATATGTTTTTTTATTATATATATAAAGAAGTAGATAAAAGTACACTGGTTGTAAATATTTAGATTACTAAATTGCTTGACTGTGCTCCTATAGGAGCATGTGCGGTAATTAGGTCGAATATGATATATTCGTATCAATCATTACATAATCATAACAGATTTAGTGGTATGCCCGAAAACAAAACTCGCTTCCTAATATAGCTATACACAATGTATTGTTATAGGATTTGTGAAACAGGTACGTTGTTTGCTTAGGCCTGTCACTCATGGGAGAGGCTTAGCTCAAAATTTTACTTGTATTTACGTATTCAATAACAAGTGACACACCAGAATCATCCTATTCATAGGCCACAATGTTAAGAGTTAAAGAAGTCTCTCACCTGCAAGCTACAGTTCCATGGTCTCAAATCAGATCCAGGTATTGGTGTAATATGATGGTCACTTGCGTGAGCAAAAGATCCTGGGATTTTATGTCCTCTTCACGACTTCAAAAACACATGACATTGCCCGCAATGTGACTTCCGATAAACTCCATCTATTCAGGGTTACAAACTGGATTGACCAACCGACTCTTTGCAGCTCACCTCGCAGCCCATAAATTCCCTACAGAACATTATATTGTCATTGTCCTCCTCCAAGAATCTTCTGTTGCCTGAAATAAACAGAACAATGCATTTTTTTCACATTTCACTGGATACACCATCTACTCCGTTCACTGTGTTTTTAGATAGGACCATAGCTCTTGATAAGGCGCTGTTTTCAACCAAAAGTATCTATACATTACGAAAACAAATCTATTCAAATATACTGAAAATTTTACCTCCAAAAACTGAAAATTTTCAGATAAAAAAAAATTGATATTTTTCATATATCTGCTCAAAACATAGATTGTGGGTACTTGTTAGAACCGCCTCGGCGAGGCGGTTCTAACGTGTACACATAATCTATGTTTTTAAGCAGAAATTAGAAAAATAATGTATACCCCCGTAAACCCCAGTTTTACTATATAAAAGTGGGGTTTAAGGGGGTCAAAATTATATAGGTGTGTTTTCGTGATGGTTTTCTTATTTCTCAACAAAAACATATGTTGTGAGTACTCATTTGAAGCGCCTCGCCAAGAGGGAATTATCCATCAATAGTGGTGCGTCTCCATCTGTGCCTTTATTCTAGATTTCTATTGATCAGTATTGTTTTTATTGCAGTTGCACGGAAGATGTAGAATTCGAGGGATACACTATTCCAAAGGGTGCACAGGTAAAGGTAATCTGAGAAGCCTCGCCGTCCGAACAGGTCATGTGCAGAAAGCAAAAAGAATAGGCAAAAATGCTACAGCCGGAACATACAAACAGCTGCCAAAAAAAAAATCATTCGAAACGTCAAAAGGCGGCACATACAGACATATGGGCAGAGAAAATTTCCTTCGAAAACATAATATACAGAATATGAGCCGGGTCACAGCACTTCCTGCTTAATTGCATGTGCGCCCAGCGAAGACTAAGATCAGCCTGCGCATGTAAGTTGTCTAATATGAGTCTTCACAGGGCACTTTGTTGGTCGCCATGAAACCAAAGCATATAGGAGGGCAGTGAAAATTCTTAGCACGCGCGTATGCGCACATCCAATCTTGTAATAAATGCTGTACCCCGTCTCATATTTTATGGTGAGAGATCTGAACAGGCTGTCCGAAGCCATCTCTGTCCGCTTTCTGAATCAATGGATATATATATCGAAGATCCTGACCAAAACGTGCTATTACGTAGTAAGATCTGAATCATTATGTTAACAACTCAATGTTTGTTTGCTTGTGTTGAAGTTTTACGGCCCAGTCAACCCAATAGGGTCATGTCGAGCGTGGTCAGTTTACCTAACCACACGTTTACTGGGCAGGTTTAATCCTCTAAGCGGTTAACCAGTATTGTGCACATTATTTCGCCAGAAACTGACAACTGCCCTTCTTGAATCAGCGGAAGGGAGAGAATGACCGTAGAAAATATTTCATGATCAATCTCCACGAAAAAATGTTGAACCCGCGACATCCTGGTCTCAACGCGCATCCAACTGAGCCACCGAGGCCAACAACTCGATGTAATGTGTACTCCCTTGCTTTCTTTTATTATTTAGATAAACTATGCTATACAGAGGGTATACATTTTAAAGCGAATCTTCAAAATTTTCTGTCATTTTTGTCAATACAGTCGACCCGTTATCTCGAATTCCAAGGGACTCACTGAAACACTTCGAGATATCCATACTTCGACATATCATAGTTGAGAGAGTGAGGAAAACAATAAATTGAACAACCACATTTAACAAATGAATATGTAATTTGACTCCTGAAGTTAGAAATATATATATATAAAATAATGTGGAAAAGAGGAGAAATCCACATTATTTTGTTACCTGTTGTCATAGTTTCATGTTAAAACAGGGACCAGAAATTCACTTCGAGATAAGCGGCAATTCGAAATAAGCGAGTTCGAGATAACGAGGTTCGACTGTATCTTATACGGCATAAATATATTAAAATGTATTTATATATGATGGTAATGTCAATATAATATGGGCCGTGCCAAACAACAAAAAAAATGCCCTTGAACATGCGCTCAATGCGCAGATTCAGATCATCATGCATATTTGCAGTCTTATCCAGGTATTTGCTCTCAATTTAAACATTCTTTTGTAGAAAATGATTCTTTGTGCGGACGGTGAAGGCCCAGGTCAGCCTGCGCGGCAGGCTGACCTGGGCCGTCGCTGTCTGCATATATCCAAAGACACGTTTTCGCCTAGCGCGGCCCATACAATGGTGACGTTAAAGCTTTCGTTGCTCTAATTAAGCGGAATGTTCGGAAAAAAAAAACAACATTGTTTTATTTCTCCATAAAACCGTGTCGTTTTACTAGTTTGAAGCGGTGAAATAATTATCAAACATCACAGTTGAAAAATGTCTCATCTACTGTGCTTTCGGCATCTTTTAGAAAGACATTTTTGCTTGGCGCTTTACACAGAACACGCAAAGCATTTGTCGTAACTACCTTTATCACATGACCGTCAAGTTATTCAGTGAAATAACCCATGTCAAAAAAATCATATAACCACACGTGTTATAACACCTGCAAGGCTTCCCTTTGGTTAGCCTAATAACCCTCATTAATATTCGTATTACACCGCTTATTGATAGCAACCAAGATGGTGTCCGCATTCGCCGCTACAACTTTTACATTTGGAACAGATTCTGCCTTCAATTTTGAGATGATTTTGAGAAGAATGTCAGACCGACGGAGGGGGAAAACACAAAACAATCACACTGTGAATAACACGGCTACCAGAAATATTCATGGTGGTTAAAATTCGATGTTTTCCGGCAACATATTTGTAGGCACTCTCAACATCGATATCGTCAAACCGTCAATGAAAGAAAAAAAAAATTATCTCCACCAAAAAAGCATTGGAGGATGACATGACTCAGACAGTCAATAAATGTGTCAAATCAGAATCCAAACTATAGTTAAAACGTTTAATAGTCTTGAAATCTGTCGTTTACCTGAGTGCGTCAACCACCGCATAAAACTGTATTATCAAGGTCAATGATCTTTAAATACATGTATGACAGCTGAGTGTGGGGGATTTCCCCACTGATTCTCAGTGACGTATTGACTCGCTGAATGACGTTGTTCAATGGAATATTTAGTTTTGAATTGATTTATTCAAATGAAATGTTTATTAGCTCAAATAAAATTCATCATTATTTCCTTCAGTTTAACGAAGTAATAAATGGCATATTAATCTTGTTTCTAGTTATTTTCGGTACTTATCAAATAATATGCGAACTATTTTTGTTGCGTAGTACTATTGACTCCTTGGTAGTGAGTTGTTCCGCTTAGCTATGGAAAGCCGTTATCTTTAAAAATATATTTTGTGCACTTTTTGTCATCGGAAGGGCCATGTGATAAACAGAATCTTACATTCGTGGTCAATTAATATGAAATTTATGAAACTCGTTGGGTAATTTCGGTATTTTGCTCGCTAAAGCTCGCAAAATACCAAAATTACCCAAACTCGTTTCATAAATTTCATATTAAATGACCACTCATGTAAGATCCTCTATATACACAAACAGTTTTTTTAGTGATTGGTTTTTAAAAAATAAAAATATTTTCCCTTTTCCCATCGTAAACATTAATGCAAATTATGCAGAAAACTGTCGCGTAGGTAACTTGGAGGCAGGTTTTCAACATGTTCCACCTGTTCAATTTTTGTGAAATTTTCACGATATTAATGTGAAACATAATAGATCTAATTCAAATTTAGCAAAGAAAATTAAAAATATTTTCTCAGACAAAAGTTCCAATAAATCACTTAACTATAGAAAATGCCTACAGAAATAGACCTATAGAAAATAGGTCAGGCCAATGTTTGGCAGTAAATTTGATTTTAGGGTTCATATTTGAAAACAAAACATAGAAACAAAAAAAAGACAAATGGTTTCTGATATGATATGGTCAATCAGAACAAAATATTTTCATTCACAATAAAACGCCAACCAAAACACATCTTTCCGAGAAAAGACAACCCAGGTGTGTTAAACCTTTCATTACGAAAACATGCCTATTCAAATAAATAGAAAATTTCACCTCCAAAACCTTAAAATTTTCAGATAAAAAACTCTGATATTTTTCATATTTCTGCTCAAAACATAGATTAAGGGTACTCAGCGAGGCGGTTCTAACGAACATCCACAATCTATGTTTTTGAGAAGAAATAAGAAAAATAATTTATACCGCTGTAACCTCAAGTTTTAAAATATAAAAGTGGGGTTTAAGGGGGGGTCAGATTATATAGGCACGTTTTGGTGATGAACCCCTGAACTATTCCGTCTTTGAATGTGGACATGCGCATTGATACAAATAGGAATTTCAGTCTAAAATCAAAACAGAATGGCAAACAATGTAGGGACGGCTCGTGATCAACGCTGTTTGCACTGGTACATGTATCTGTTTTGGTCTGCAGGGCTGAGAAGGTTTCCTAATGTGTGCATTTCGCACTTGTTCAAACATTTGTTCTTGTTTCTCATGTCGTGAATGAGCGGTACGATAATTCTGAATAAGGGCATTACTTGTACCTCGAAACTGCAGCACGGCTTTGCATTATTTCATTACATTACGTTAGCAACTATATTATCTTTATTCAAATTTTTCGCCTTAATATATACTGATAAAAGGGGTTTGTATTTGGTGAACAATATTAGGCGGAATTTCAGAATCTTACAACTTTTAAACCAACTCTTCAATTTGTTTGTTAACGGGAAAGGCACATTGAATGCAATGTATGTCTTAGAGTATCCAGCTTTAGAAAACAAGCATTTTGACACAAGTTTGTTCAAAATCGGTTATGAAATAAGAAATACATTGTATTTTATCTTCTATATAACCATGAGCGTGAGCGCCACCATTTTGATTATTTAATTAGATTTTTTTTTTAGACACAAATAAAATTGCCTGTTGACAGGAATATGCATATGTGAATTAGTTGTTAGTGTAAATATAAATGAACATATTTACAGTTATACAACAACAAAATAATGTTTCAGATGTGATTTATACAGTTTTTTGCATAATTAATTAAGTGGTTATGATGTCACTAACGGCTTCCATTTCAGCATTTTCTAGTATCTTAAAATCCAATAACTTTCTTATTTATCAACCGATTTTCATATTTTTTTCACCGAACTGCTCAGCTGCTCATGTTTTTTTTTTTTTTTTTTTGACATGTTTATTATTTGATGTGCCTTTTTCTTTAACCTTTTTACTATGAGTAATACATTTGTCTTTATGTGTTTATTAGCCAAAATCTAGTGCTCAAGGTGAGCTAATAGGATCGGTCAATGTCCATCATTCGTAAACGATTTGCTTCTCCTACTACATCCCTAGGCATATTTCAATCAAACTTCACATGAATGTTGCCTAGGTGACTCTCTACCAAAAAAGCTAAAATGGGTCCGCCTTGGTAAACAAGATGGCCGCAATATTTAAAATTAAAAAAATCTATTTCGAGCTTCTTCTCCTGAACCTAAATGCCAAATGACTCGAAACTTGGCAATATTGAGTTCACTTGTAGATCGAAATAGCTAAAATTATTCCAATCCGAAATCCAAGACGATGCCAAGCCATGGCCGCCATCTTATTTCGATTTTCTTCTCTTCAGCTGAATGGTCAACTGACTCGAAACTTCACTGCAAGTATCGAGGTGACGTGTACTAAAATTGTTCTGAACGTAAATCCAAAATGGCCGCCATGGCTTCCATCTTGAAAATCTTTATTAAGAACTTCTCTTGAACCGAAAGGCCAATTGACTCAAAACTTGTCTGGTAATCAGGTGAACGATACAGAGCCATCTTGGCCCTCTTGTGTTTTCCATATTATACGGTGAATTTGCCATGACTTGTATAGCTGTAGATAAGCGGGTATCATCACGAAAACATACCTATATAATTTTGACCCCCTTAAACCCCACTTTTATATAGTAAAACTGGGGTTTACAGGGGTATATATTATTTTTCTTATTTCTGCTCAAAAACATAGATTATAGGTACTCGTTAGAACCGCCTCGCCGAGGCGGTTCTAACGAGTACCCACAATCTATGTTTTGAGCAGAAATATGAAAAATATCAGCGTTTTTATCTGAAAATTTTCAATTTTTTGGAGGTGAAATTTTCTATATATTTGAATAGGGGTGTTTTCGTAATGCAAGATAAATGAGCCAGTGCACGACAAAATGTACAATAAGACCTGTGTGATCAGCAAAGACTCAGATCAGCCTGTACATCCACCCAGTGCGGCAAAGGTTCTCATTTATCTCGATTTGGATAGCCTGGAGACTGTAGTAGGCACATGCGATCAACGAAGACTCTTATCAGACAGCGCGGCTGCGTAGGTTAATCTGAGTCTTCTCTAATCGCACATATCTTATTGTAGGTTTTGTAGTGCGCCGGCTCAAATATTTTCTTATTTCTTCATGAAAACATATATGGTGGGCACGCATCAGAATTCTGATGAGAACCCAGAACATATGTTTTCGTGGAGATATAAGAAACATATTTCCTAAATTGTGGTTAAAACCTATTTATCTATGCAGATGCCGACGGGCATATCTCTAAAAGTACAATAAGCTTATTCAGTGTTTGTCACCTGATGTCAGTGCTTGTATCAGAACTCTGTGTCACACTTTCCGCCATTTTTCACAAGGGAGATAACGTTCGTAACTTCCGTTTTGCTTTGCTGTACACAAATCTCACTCTAAAAAGGGGTCTAATCTAAGATAAAAGAATTTGCTCTCACAGGGAGCATTTTTTTCCTATTAGAGTAGACCCCTTTCTAAACAATTCTAATATATTTTCTTAAATTGTATCCATTTACCTGATGCCTGTTTTTTTTTTTTTTTTTTTTTTAGATATTTGCTAATCTGTGGTATATCAACCACAACCCAAATCTTTGGCCCGATCCCTGGGTGATGAAGCCCGAAAGATTTTTAGATGAGGAGGGAAAACTACTTCCGGCAAACAGCCCACAAAGATACAAGTAAGTCTGAGACCACCATGGCAAAAGCAATATTGTCATTATATTCGCAAAGAAAAACGTGTCCATGCTGTGGAACAACTCGAACGCTGATAAAAAAATTCTGATAGTTTTCATATTTCTGCTCATAACATAGATTGTGGGTACACGTTAGAACCGCCTCGGCAAGACGGTTCTAACGAGTACCCACAATCTATGTTATGAGCAGAAATAAAAAAAAAATAATATATGCCTCTGTAAATCCCACTTTTACTATATAAAAGGGTGGTTTTAGAAAGTCAATATTATATACTATAAGGCATGTTTTCGTGATGGTACTTTCAAGGCAAAGGAGAGATTTACCTATCTGATGCCATACTTTTTGACACACAAAGTGCATGAGTGCAATCTACATAAAGTGCATGAGTGCAATCTATTGCTTGAAAATCTACCCGAAAAATGATACTTCTTTCCATAATGGAGAGACCGTTTCCATAATAGCTGGCATTTGTAATTTTTATGTAGAGCATGAGATGTGAGTACGTATATAACTATGATATGGCGGCAGAAATGAAAGGGTTTATCGTATAGCATGCTGCAGAATAATTTCAGCTGAAACAGTTTTTCTTACTTTTCCAAGAAAATAGACTTTGAGCCCATTCTGATCCTTTTGAAAATCGAATATCGCTTACGTCTGTGCTAGCGGGGGCGTATGCAGCCTCGCAAACTACAGTTGACTCTCGTTATCTCGAACTCCTTTGTCTCGAATAACCGCTTATCTCGAAGTGAAAATCTGGGCCCTGTTTTAACACAGAGCTCTACCAACAGGCAACAAAATATTGTGGAAAAGAGGAGAAATTGCTCCTTAGGAGCAATTTCTCCTCTTTTCCACAATATTTTCAATGTATCTCTAACTTAAGAGTCAAATTAAAGATTCATTCTGTTAAAGGTGGTTGTTCGATTAATTGTTTTCCTTAGTTTCGCAAATCTGATATGTCGAAGTACGGATATCTCGAAGTGTTTCATAGAGCCCCTTGGATTTCGAGATAACGAGAGTCGACTGTACATAGCTGTTCATCAAGAGACTTTATATAACCGAGATTTTGATTTTCGTTCTTTTGTGTGTTCTTTGTTACCAAAGGCAACCATTCAAACTTTGTTTTTTGACATTTCATACAAATTGTCTCCTAGTTTCTTATTTTTCCCGAAAAAATGGACATTGACATTTCCTTCAAATTGTCTTTTATGACCAACTTGTCGTCTGCTGAATTAGCCCAGAGAGAGGTAAATGTTAGTTACAGTCGGCTCTCGTTATCTCGAAATCCAAGGGACTCTATGAAACACTTCGAGATATCCGTACTTCGACATATCAGATTTGCGAAACTAAGGAAAACAGTTAATCGAACAACTATCTTTAACAGAATGAATCTTTAATTTGATTCCTTAGTTAGAGATACGTTGAAAATATTGTGGAAAAGAGGAGAAATTGCTCCAAACCTCTTTTCCACAATATTTTGTTGCCTGTTGGTAGACCTCTTTGTTAAAACAGGGACCAGATTTTCACTTCGAGATAAGCGGTTATTCGAGATAAAGGAGTTCGAAATAACGAGAGTCGACTGTATTTTTCTGCTGTAGCTTCGGGGTGGTTCCCCTTTCGTAGTTGCTTTAGTTGTGTACCTGTTCCAGCAAATGGATATAGATAAGGTAGAAGAATGGTTTGGTGAATCAAGGCTTATATCTTATTGTGGGTATATCGTCTAATTTTCTTTTTCTTTTCTTTCAGCCTTCTTTCTTTCGGTGTAGGCCCAAGAAATTGTCTTGGTGAAAATCTCGCCAAATCCCGTCTAGTTCTGTATATCGCAACACTTGTGCAACAGTTTGACATTAGACCCGGGCCAGACCTGACTACCGACGATCCACGAAAATTTGGAGGAGGAGGACTTATTTTAGAACCGCCGAAATTTACCTGTCAGTTTATTCCAAGAGGCTAAACCAAACACTGAGGCATAAGAACTTCGTAGCTAAATAAACTTTGCCTTCCGCAAACTATATACAGTCGACTCTCGTTATCTCGAATTCCAAGGGACTCAGTGAAACACTTCGAGATATCCGTACCTCGACATATTAGAGTTGAGAGAGTGAGGCAAACAATGAACAACTACATTTAACAAATGAATATGTAATTTGACTCCTGAAGTTAGAAATATGTATATGGAATAATGTGGGAAAGGGGAGAAATTGCTCGGCAATTTCTCCTCTTTTCCACATTATTTTGTTACCTGTTATCATAATTTTATGTTAAAACAGGGACAGATCTTCACTTCGAGATAAGCGGTAATTCGAAATAAGCGAGTTCGAGATAACGAGGTTTGACTGTACTATACTTTTCTTAGGACATTCATCAAGGACGGCCGATATGAAGTTGGGAAATTCATTCCATAGTCCCTCTTATACATAAATAAACGTAAAGAATTTTTCATAGTCTTTGTTATACATAAGAAGAGGTGACGGGTATTTCATATTGCCTTCTTGGCATTAGCAGAGGCGCAGAGGTAACGGGTATTTCATAGTCCTTCTTTTATATGAACAGAGGTAAAGGGTATTTCATAGTCACTTCTGTACATAAACAAAGGTTAACTGTATTTTATAGTCACTCCTTTACATGTGCAGAGGTAAAGGATGTTTCATAGTCCCTCTTTTACATAAGCAGAGATAACGGGTATTTCATCGTCCCTCTTTTACATAAGCAGAGGTAATGGGTATTTTATAGTCCTCTTTTACATCAGCAGAAGTAACGAGTATTTCATAGTTCCTCTTTTACATAAGTACAGGTAACAGGTTTTTAACAGTGCTTCTTTTATATGAGCGAAGGTATAGGGTATTTCATAGTCCCTCTTTTCTATTAGCAGATGTAACGGGTATTTTATAGCCCCTCTTTTTTCACGGGTATTTCATTGTCTATTTTTTACTGAGCAGCGATAATGGGTATTTCCTAGTACCTCTTTAATATAAGCAGACGTAACGGGTATTTCATATTTTACATAAGCAGCGGTAAACGGCATTCCATAGTCTCTCTTTTTTATGAGCTGAGGTAATGGGTATTTCATAGTCCATATTTTACATAAACAACAGTAACGGGTATTTCATAGTCCCTCTTTTACATGGGCAGATGTAACGGGTATTTCATGGTCCCTCTTTTACATGGGCAGTGGTAACGGGTATTTCAGTCCATCTAATACATGAGCAGATGTTACGGGGATTTATTAGTCCCTCCGTTACATAAGCAGCGGTAACGGGTATTTCATAGACCGCTGGGGACTTTTGTGACTTCCTTTTTGCTTTCTGGTTACCAATTTCCTGATGGAAAAGGATCTACTCTAAAAGGGCTCCCTATCGGAGCAAATTCTATCCTTTTAGAGTAGATCCCTTTTCAACATAGAGGCAAACTAATTCTGACAGAGTTACCTCCCGTTAAATATATTAATTCCCCTTTATTTGCTTTAACCGCTATGCGGCGGTTAATAAATAGATTCTAACCGGAACGACTCTGGAGAGCAATGAACACTGTAACAAAACTGAAAACAGCTTAAGTGTCCTGTTGTCTGGGCCGGACTACCTAGAATCGGGCAATTAGACCCCGTGCATCCGTGCAGTATTATAATGTTTGTTGTTTTTGCTTTTAGCTCCCCTGAGCCAAAAGCTCAGGATCAGCTATTGTGGTCACTTGCCATCCGTCGTCCGACTGTCTTTCCACACGTCACGCATTTGAATTTCTCCTCTGACACCACTGGGCCAAATTTCTATGGCTTACGTTGCAAAATCAGTATTGTTTTAGTAAATGGGACACTGTAAGTAATGTATCAGCAAACAAATGACGACTTTTGTTGCGGGGTACGGAAAGAGGGCTTTATGGACACTCCCCCTTGGGTAAACTTTGAGTCCTCGATGCTATATACTAAAATTCAGCCTTAAAGCTTTCTTGGTTCCGGAGAAGATTTTAAAGTGTGTGTGTGTGTTTTTTTTTTGTTTTTTTTTTTTACCTTATATAGGACTTTATGGCACCCCTCCCCACCCCACCCCAACACTTTGTTCAACAGATGATCCTTGGAAGACATTTGACCTTTTTACGGAGGAGGTCAAATTTGCGCCCCCATACATTTGTGTGGGGAATCTATTGAAAAAAAAATGTAACAACGTGATTATAACCGAGATCGTAGTCTCCTTCGCGTTGTGTTTTCTTTCTTGGTCGTAGTAAGACGAAGTCTTCTTTAAAGTTTTCTACATTTTATTTATAAGTTTCGACAACTCCGAAACGCCTGCAGCGTTTCTAAAAACATGAGTCCTAGCAGATACCGACTGCTGAACAGCTAACCAAACCCTTGCTGAAAGCGGACTGAAAAGCCTGATCAGTCTCCCAGTATTTATATGCTTTGGGAGCATTTCTGAAATATCATTCCCCAAGGTTATCCCTGGACAAAACAGAAAATTACGCAATTTCAAATGTCGCATAAAGACTACTAGGTTACTTCGCAATGGCATAGCACAAGGCCAGTCACCAAAAGAATGCTGTAGCTGTTCAGAGACAATTCACGTGAACTCTCATAAATTCAATTAATTTTTATCCAACTGGAAAGATTTACTTTCAGAATATCATTATAAATGTTCTGTTTAGTTACTACTTTCAAAAATACTATTTATGATTGCTTTATTCACTGTTCCCTAAATTCCCATTTGTTACTACAGCAGTCTTCAGGTTCTCTCTAGCCCCTGCATAATATGCATGAGATTGCACGTAAACAGCACCTGCGAGGCACATGATGTTTAGTCAGCATACCCCTTGAACTATTATAAAATATCACCAAATGTCATAGAGCCTGTTTACGCAAAATACTTGGTTTTAACCTTTAAATTTAACATTTCAGCATAGCATGTATATTGGATGCTAGAGTACATTTTAACATTTTAGCTATAAAATATATTTAATATTTATGCGACATAAAACAGGCTCAGAATAACTGTAAAAGATTCATACAGATATTACGGCCCTATCAACAACCTTTAGGTCATATATAAAACTATCATTTTACGACCCATTAACATTGCTTCGTCCAGATGGCACCCCGGGTAGACCCTAATTACGTTACACACCTCTCTTACTTAAAGTAAATTAATTATTCCAAATTAATTAATTTACTCGGGTCTTAAATTGAACATGCTTTTCATATAGAAATATACATATTTATACACATACGCATGAAACGTTACTTATATCAATATCTATGACACATGCATAATCAATGTAAACAATTTAGAATAATATAATTTCAACATTACTTCCCTAACACATGTATCACCATCCAATCATCAGCGACCAGGATTTAACGTCCAGGATTCAAACCCTCATCAGGTCCACCAATGATTCTGACTATACAATACATGTATTAGCATCACCATAAGTGACTAAGATAATTACCAGGATTAATCATTCACATATAAAATTGACTAGGATAACATTTTAATATACAAAATCAACCAGGATGACATTTACTGATGTTAGAAGGTGGCCTGGAATCAATATTAAAATATGACCAGGATTAATGTTATTGTTTATAAGTAGTCAGGATTCACAGTCTATAGAACTGTTCAACATATATGACACGAATGTATATTCAAGATGTTATTGATTATACTTAATTATAACCCTGCATAATCAAGCGGCCATCCTAACCACTAGAATAAATCAATATTCCGGTGACCAGGATATCCAGTTAAGATTAAGAGATTACTATGGGGTTAATATCTAAAAAGTTCTTTCACAACTAAAGTTAATATTTGTTTAGTTCAATCTTGGCTTCTTTGACGGTGGTGGTTTTACACAATCACACTGATTTATCTTCAAATCCACAACCGTTGGTGGTTGTGGGATAGGCATTCCCGGCGCTCTGTATATTTTGTTGATTTCTGGAATCCTCTCTTCGTCATTACTAGAATTATGATACCAGTTGGTGATAAGGTATGTAGGATGGGGTTGATGATACTCGCAACACCCATAATGACATCTGACGACCTTCACGTCATCCGGCTGTAAAAGAATATAATAAAAAGTTTCTCACCATCCTGACATCTTCACCTAGGCATGACCTTTAGGGTCATGCTCAGGACTTAAAATAAAGTCACTAAGTGTCTTTCGTTAAAAATTCTTCGTCCAAGCATAGTCTTTAGGACTACACAAGGCACAATTAAAGTTCTACAGCTACATGAGTTTATATACATAATGAACTGACATCACACAAATAAAGTTAATCAACTATAATAATAGTTCTGTTGACACATTGCTAACCACATAGCAATACACAGTAATACTGCATTTTCACCGTAAATATGATACTACGCAAAGTTTTACCTCTTTGCCCATGCCGCTGTCGCATCAGTCCACTTGAAGGATTTACGTCCTTCTCCAACGTCACTGACGTTATGTTCCTCGACTAGAGTGGATAACTCGACATCACCTGGGGTTGGTGATCGACTTACACTCACCCTCTCAGAATCACGCATGCTAGCCCCACGTTTACCAATTATCTGACAAATATATTGCCTTTTATGCAAAATTATCCAGACAATTATAAATAATACTATAGCCGATGCAACACTGATTATCATAACAGTTACCCAATTAGATCTGTATTTATTTTCATCCAACATAATTGGCCTATAATGTCTTGTTTCGCTCAAGAGACTTTGTACGGGTATTTCTTTTAAGCCCAGCAAATGTGGTGGCAACTTTAATGACTTATACCCCATTTTAGTTTTAGTCTCATGCCAGAGGGAAAATTGCGATACATTATGTATTTTCAACAGTGCTTTAAAAGGATCAGACCTTTTAAAATTACTGTACTTCCCATAATATCCCGGTGACTGCAAATATCTATTCAAAGCACTACATGTATTATTGAGTCGTATAATACCAAATGATGGTACAATTTTAATATCTTTGATTTTGGTTCGTGTACTTGACAATTTAATGTAAACGTCAGAGGTCTATTTGTGACAACAATCCAAACACCAAAGGACAAGTATTTTGTAATCGGCAGACTTTTATTTAAAACAACTACTTGTTTACACTGATTTTTAATGTCAGGCACATTTTGCATGAATAACGCAATTACACAAAATGTATTTATGTTTGTCTGATAGAATGCTGTCTCTGGGTTGCAGAACTGAAAATGATAGCTATTACACATCTAAAATGCACTTTCAGATAAAAGTGAAAATTTTGCTCTGTCTCTCGATATGAGTAACCTTTCATTTTCCAAACTGTACTTTAACAACATATTAGTTTGATTATCCGACATTAAAGGTATCGGTAAGTTATGTACTTTATACACCTCATATTCTTCCTTTGTGTTAATTAAGGGAATCTTAAGGATGATCCTAATTTCATTATTTTCCAAGTATGTGATACAAGTTTATGTCTTGTAAAAATACCAAATGAATTTGCGGGGATTTTTAGGTAGTTCATAGTTATTGGGTAGTTTCGATTCTACTTCAATCAATAGGTCCTTGAGATCTTCAGGAGAAATTGTATTAGTTGACAAATGATGTAATGACAACATATTTAACTCAGATTTCAAACTTTCAAGATAAAATACGGCATTATGAGTAGTAAGCCTTATTTCATCGAATATCATTTTAAATTGTTAGTATGTGTGAATAAATTGTTCAAGCCTAACAAACTTTTGTTCAAAAGTTCTTTCTAGCAACTTTATTTTATCGTCTAGCTTTTGAATTACATAAATGAGATCCATTATTGACTTTCGGTTTTCTGCATCTTGCATTCTTGTTAGATTAAGGACAGACAGACTTACATCTAAATCGTGTATGACTTGCTTCTGGTTAACTGCTAATGCCTTAATATTTCTATCAATATTTTCAAAGTCATTTTCTGACACAGTCCCAAAAAGAGTACTCATTAACTGACCAATTATGGGAATTAATGATCCTTTGTATTCTTGCTTGTTCTCTGCAAGCGTCTGATATTCATTAAAATTTTCGTACACAGACGTGTATGTATCTGTCAAAAGATCAACTTCTACATGTAAGCTTAAGAATGTTTCTACGTATCCCGTTAAATTTGACCTTCTATAGAAATCTGTGATAACCTTCACAATTTCATCAGTGCGAACAAGATCATTTTGAATTTGTGCAATTAAGTGCTCAAATGGTTTTAAGTCATGGACAAATGTTACAGACCAATGTGCATCATTAATAAAGACTTCATTAGTCTTCTGAAATACAACATTTTCGGATGTAAAGAGTCCGAATGTTTGGCTAACATACACTGATACTAAGATTAGTGTAATAAACATCAGGTTTTCCTGAAATTAAACAAAATGGGCATAACTAAACTGTACTGTTACATGAGGTACTTATTATTTACAATTTACCTCTAACAATAGTAACATACATGAGGTCTTTACCTCATAAAAAAATAATACCTCATAAAAAAAAATAAATGACGAGGTCATTTCACAACATAGCTGACATTAACTTGATTAATTGCTTTAAATCTTTTTCCTTATCATGAGACTTCTTATGTCTCTTTTTCTGTGGCCTAACTGTTCCTACGGGTGTTTTATCAAACAGTTGCCTATGTGAGTGAACTAGATTCACTTCCATATCACTAGCAGGATCACTATTACCAGCTGAAGGCAAAGAACAGGAATTATCAGAGAATAAATCGTCATTACATTCCATGTCCCGTACTTCAGTTTCTTGAGTTTCTTGATTTTGGTTTTGCCTTAATTCCCTATGTCTTAAGCGTTTCTGCAATTCCATCAAAGGAATATCTTCTTCATCAGAAGACGTTTCTCTTTCTTGCCTATGTCTTTTGATAAATTTAACCAAGGGCACCCTGTCTTCTGGATCAGAATCAGAATCAGTTTCCGTCTCAGAGGCCTGAGGTGGAATTACATAAGCTGCGTCCCTTAATTTTCTGCTATTTTTATCTTTAGAGATTTCCCAATCATCCACATTTGCTAACATTAAATCACCTGCATATACCCTACTGGTTGTTCCATCTAATTGATTTTTAATTATAAAAGATACAGGTCCTGTTTTCTCAATTATCCTATAATAGGGTTTCCACTTTTGCCCTAATTTACCTTTTCTTTGTTTATTTTGATAATAAACTGGATCACCTACTTTTAATTTTACTTCTTTTGCATTTTTGTCTGCATATTTTGCTTGACGTTTCTTAGCTTTCTTTAAATAATTTCTTACATGTACAAAGGCCCTGTGTTGTTCTTGTAAAGCTATTTGATGGAAATCTTCACCTAAATATTTTCTTCTTGGTTGTAAGATATTATCAACAGGCAATACTACATCTCTAGTATAAAGCAAATAATAAGGCGAAAATTTAGACGTTTCACTAACATTGAATCTAATTGCTGCCAAACTTTGACAAAGATGGAGATCCCAACTCTGTTGATTATCTGCTACCATTTTAGATAAAATATCATGCAGGGTTCTATGAAAGCGTTCCACTTTCGCATTACTTTGAGGATGATACACGCTTGTTAAGACATGATCAATCTTAAGTTTAGCTAAAGTTTCTTTAACTGTCTTATTCACATTCTCAGTTCCATTGTCCGTTACAATCTGAAGTGGACAACCAAAACGTGGAAAGATGTGTTCAATAATCAAATGAGCCACTGTTTCAGCAGTTTCATCTGGAACAGCAAAAGCTTCTGGCCAACCACTATACCAATCGACGAATGCAATAATATACTTATTTCCTGACAAAGTTGTCGGGTAAGGTCCAGAAAGATCAAGACTAAGTTTCGCCATAGGGTATGGTGGAATATCAGTCTCTTGTAAAGGATGTTTTGTTTTCTGTATTGACCTTGTTCTACAAGTCATACAATCAGAAACATATGCATGAATTTCCTTGAACAAATTCAGCCAAAAATACTTCTGTCTAATGGAATTAAAAGTTTTCTGTACCCCCATATGACCATTTTTGTCATGATACTGGGTCACAATAAAAGAACCCAGATGTTTTGGAACAAATAATCTTAAATATGGGTCCTCATCGACATTCGATAAATAATATACCAACCCATCTACTAAAAGGTAGTGTTTTTGAACATCTTTACTCTCTTCACCATTTAGAATCATTAATCTGATTTTTGAAATATCACCATCTCTAGTTTGTTCTGTTTTCATGTCAAAATCGCCTTTTTCAAAACCTGAACAATCACATTTTTCAAATGTATCATTATCTGGCACATTACAACTAGCAAATATCTTTGGGTCAAACTGATTGGAATTCAAGACGTTCACTTGAAACAGATTGTCATTGACATCAAGTACCTTTTCTAGTTCAACATCTTCGTTGACGGAATTTTCTTCGAGTTTATTTACCTTATCTGGATGTCTAGAGAGAAGATCTGCACATGTGTTTGTTGTACCAGCTATATATTCTATAGTACAATTATACCCTGACATACTCAAAGCCCAAAGTTGAATCTTTTTATTCTGCATAGGCGATTCAAGTAAGTATTTAAATGGTTTGTGATCAGTTTTAATAACAAACTGAGCATTATGCAGATAATAGTCTAACTTTTGCAAAGCAAAATGTATTGCAAACGCTTCTTTTTCTACTACGGACCCTTTGCATTGAGACTTACTAAGTTTATGAGACAAACAGTAAATCGGCTTCTCATCACCCTCACACTCCTGTGTAAGACATGCACCAATACAAGTATCTCTAGCATCAGTGTAAAGAACGTACGACTTATTTGGGTCTGGATAAGCCAAAAGAGGGACAGCTAATAAGCTATCTTTTAAGAAGTCAATAATTTTTTATGTGTATCCGACCATTTAAAATGGACATACTTTCTTGTTAAAGCAATAATTGGTTCCGCTATCTGAGAGAAATTTGGAATAAATCTCCTATAATAAGAGCACATACCAATGAATGATCGAACGTCTTTTACACAAGTTGGTACAGGTAATGATCTAATTGCATCAACCTTCTTCTCATCAGGCTTGATTCCTTCTTCACTAATTATAAAACCAAGATAATTAGTTTCTAACTTAAGAAAACCACATTTCTTAAGCTTAAGCTTCAAATTATGTTGTCTCAATCTATCGAAGATCAAACTAAGATGTCTTATGTGTTCTTCCAAAGTCGAACTAAAAATTAATATGTCATCAAGATATGCAGTAGCAAAATTATGATATCCTCGTAAAACTACAGACATAAGTTCTTGAAAAACTGCAGGAGCATTTGAAAGACCAAAGGGCATTACATTGAACTCGAATAACCCTTTATGACATGTGAAAGCTGTCTTTTCTTTATCCTTATCATCCATAGCAACCTGCCAATAACCACTTTTTAAATCTAGGGACGTAAAGTACTTTGCTTTACCAAGTAAGGCTAAAATATCATCAATTAAAGGTAAAGGAAAAGAATTTTTCTTTGTGATCTGGTTCAATTTTCTGAAGTCAACACGAAATCTTTTTCTACCATCTTTCTTATCTACTATCACAACAGGAAATGACCATGGTGATCTTGATCTGTTAATAACACCTGCATCTAGCATTTCATCTATTGAGTGATCGACAACCTCCCTATTTTTAATCGGAGTTCTGTAGGGTCTCATTTTAATAGGAGTAGTATTTCCTGTGTCAATTTGCATTTTAACTGTGTCTGTTTTTCCTAATTCTGAATCTTTATTTGAGAATAAGTCCCTATTTTGTAAGATTAACTTTTCAATTTTTGACCTATATTTTTCAGGTACATCTAACTCTAACTCTTTCAAGTCTAGTTTATTTTTACAGTTATTATTTTGAATGACTGAATTTATCTGTGTTACATTATTTTGTACTACCATAATTTTTGCCAACAAACCATGTCTATAAATTTTAATGTATTTGTTTGTATTATTAACAATCAAAACGGGCAATGTCCTACTTTTATCTAAAGTGGAAACTGTGTTAATTATCTGTAAACCTGGTTGATCAGTTAAAAAACCTTTATCGATCTGTGAAACTTCATAAGATACCCCTATTGGTATATCTGGATTTTCTCTAACTTTACCATAACATATCATGGCTGTGTTAGGTTTAATGAGACAAGTCTTTTTCATCCTTACTGTTGAAGCTATGTGTATATCTTCCTCTAAATTAACATAGTGTTTACCATTAATTCTTAAACATTTTAAATCAAAATAGATCCTAACATTATTTCGTTTAAGCCAGTCCAAACCTAGTATCAAGTTTCTATTTAAATCTCTAATCACAAAGAAGTCTTGAGACATTTCGGTACTACCGATACAAAAACTGTACAGTAATGCAACCGTCACACCTAAGTTCAGCCCATTTGCTGATTGCAAGCAAACTTTCTTATGGGTTAATTTAGGTTTATTGTTTAATTGATCGTAAATTCTGCGGTGCATTAGTGAACACTCAGCTCCAGTGTCTACAAGAGTTCTAAACCTTTGTTTACCAATCTTGACTAAACAAGAATTCGGACTGCCTGAAACATTAATCTTAAATTTTGCCTGTGCTTGGGCTTGTCCTTGTTGAGCCATATTTTAAAAGTTAAATTATTAAAAATATTAGTTCGCGTATTTTACATCTTATTTTTTGATAATTGGTACCGGCAAGCTAACAAACATAATCAGAGAAAGGTATAACGTAAGTGTCACCTACCTTGGTCTCCATTCTGTTTTCTCTCGTCAGGTCTTTTTTTTTTTTTTTTTTTTGTGGAAATCCTGGTCACGGCACCAAAGCAACCACGTGTAACAACGTGATTATAACCGAGATCGTAGTCTCCTTCACGTTGTGTTTTCTTTCTTGGTCGTAGTAAGACGAAGTCTTCTTTAAAGTTTTCTACATTTTATTTATAAGTTTCGACAACCCCGAAACGCCTGCAGCGTTTCTAAAAACATGAGTCCTAGCAGATACCGACTGCTGAACAGCTAACCAAACCCTTGCTGAAAGCGAACTGAAAAGCCTTATCAGTCTCCCAGTATTTATATGCTTTGAGAGCATTTCTGAAATGTCATTCCCCAAGGTTATCCCTGGACAAAACAGAAAATTACGCAATTTCAAATGTCGCATAAAGACTACTAGGTTACTTCGCAATGGCATAGCACAAGGCCAGTCACCAAAAGAATGCTGTAGCTGTTCAGAGACAATTCACGTGAACTCTCATAAATTCAATTAATTTTTATCCAACTGGAAAGATTTACTTTCAGAATATCATTATAAATGTTCTGTTTAGTTACTACTTTCAAAAATACTATTATGATTGCTTTATTCACTGTTCCCTAAATTCCCATTTGTTACTACAGCAGTCTTCAGGTTCTCTCTAGTCCCTGCATAAAATGCATGTGATTGCACGTAAACAGCACCTGCGAGGCACCTGATGTTTAGTCAGCATACCCCTTGAACTATTATAAAATATCACCAAATGTCATAGAGCCTGTTTACGCAAAATATTTGGTTTTAACCTTTAAATTTAACATTTCAGCATAGCATGTATATTGGATGCTAGAGTACATTTTAACATTTTAGCTATAAAATATATTTAATATTTATGCGACATAAAACAGGCTCAGAATAACTGTAAAAGATTCATACAGATATTACGGCCCTATCAACAACCTTTAGGTCATATATATAACTATCATTTTACGGCTCATTAACATTGCTTCGTCCAGATGGCACCCCGGGTAGACCCTAATTACGTTACACAAACAACAACATTTTTTTCAGAATGCATTAAAGACTAATGTTTGAAACTTATAATGAATGCTATCCAAATTAACTTAGTTGCTAGCGATAAGTATACTAACCCTTAACCACTCTTTTGGATAATTCAGCGGACGACAGATTTGTGATATTTTTCTAGATACACTGTAACCCCGGGGAACAGGGACTGAAAATCCATGCGCGGATTGTCTCAAAAGGTGACATTTTGCATGGGATGTCTGGCCTGGTTTTTGGGCAATGTAGGATGGGTATATCAGGATGTCGTCTGCTGAAATTTTCAAGGCATGCTAAGCGACAAATATGTCCAGCAAGACTTCATAAAAATGGCCTCAATGTGAAGAGAGTCTCACAGTGAGGCCCACTTAGCGAGGTAATTGATACAGGTAATATAGATAAAGGTTGCTATATTTATCTCCCTTGGATTTAATGTCGCTATGAAACTGTTAAGAGGTGAATAGAATAGTATTAATTTATAGAATGCTAACAAATATAAAAGATATAGGATATCACCAAGTAAATATGTTTACTTGATAAGTATTATGGACTGAAGGCCTATTTACTACATAATAAAATTTTGTCATTGTCATTAAAGTAGTTGAACTGTTTTAGTTACAAACTTTTGTCCCCCCGGGGTTATCTGCCCTTGCCCCTGGGCTATATACATGTATAAAACCGTGTGATCTTTAAATGTTGACTTTATCTGAAACTACTAGATCAATTTTCAGCAGATTTCACATACATAGGGCCTTTTGTCAAAGGGGTTTGGTCATTTATACCAATGGTTTTGCAGTATTGAACAAGATGGCCGCCATGCCCAAAATATATGGTTAAAAAAAAAAAAACACTTAAAGAGTCTTCTTCTTCAGGACCAAGGAAGCTTTGAGGCTGAATCTTAGTAAATAGCATCGGGGACTTACGGTATACGAAATCTGGTCAAATAATGATTCTAGGACGACCTTTGATCTTGTGGAAATACTGGAAGAATGTTGCAAGACATCTGTAGATATGCAGTGGCTGGTTAACTAAGGCGAATAATGGCCCATGGGCCCACGATTATGAAGAAGTTGAGGACATATCGCTTTGGGCTTGTCCGATCATTCGCCCGTCCGTACGTGAAGCAAATATTGTAAGATATTTAAAAAAAAACCCTAGAGAAGAGTTCATAGAATTTTGCAGGCAATCAGGGATCATTGTGTTGATGACCTGTTTAACTTAAGGATTAATTCTGTCAGAGTTATCCCCTCTTCAACTATGGCATTTTTATGGACAAGCATGTATTTGGGGCATATTGTTTTACAAACACATTTCTATTTTTATTTTTTTTTTTATTTTTTTTTTTTTTTTTATTTTTTTTTTTTTATTTTTTTATTTTTTTTTTTTTTTTTTGTGGGGGCGGGGGCAGGGGAATGGAGCGAGGGTTAGGGGGTGGGATTGCTGGATCATTTGAAGGAAGCTCCATGATATGAATACCGAATTTGCTGGTACAATATGAGGACAATGATCAAATTGTGTAGTCGTGCAGAGTGGATCGGGGTCAATAGGCTGCCATTTCATTCCTTCAACAAGTCTTTGTAATATGTATCCTCACGTGTGTGTTTTTTTTTTTTCAACAATATATAGAGAAACCCGGCGTATCAAGGGGTAAAACTATAGAAGCGATTTTTTAGGTGTGTGGGGGTGAGGGGGGAAGAGGTGGGGGAAGGCGGGGACGGGAGTATTAAACCAGCAATTCAAACTTTTTGTCACTTCTAGCAACCTTTCATACGGTGAAAATGTCATGACTTACATAACTATATACAGGGATACTCTTCAAATAAATAATTTCTATAGCTCTACAAAAAAAAAAAAAAAAAAAAAAAAAGAAAAAAATATGTTGGATGTTGGATGATTCACTGGAAGTGTCATTGCGAGTTGTTTGGCTTTTTTTTTCTTTTTTTTTTTTTTTTTCTAAAAAGTACCGCAACAAAAATACTCTTTTTTTTTCTTTTTTGGAGAAATAACAAAAAAAAAAAAGTAAAAAAAAAAAAAAAAAAGAAATTTCAGAAAAAAGGGCTTATCTAGAGCTTTGGCTAAGACATATGAGCCTGCGCATGACAAAACCTACAATAAGACCTGCGTGATCAGCCAAGACTTCGATCAGCCTGTACACCCACTCAGTATGCCACAAGTTATTTATTCCTCTTTGAATAGCGGGAGACCAGTCAGCATTCTACGTAAATCTATATCGGGCCGTCATTGGCCCATCAGGGTAGCTGACGGGCCGATGACGGCCCGGTGTAGATTTACGTAGAATGCTAGCTGGGAGACTGTAGAAGGCACATGCGATCAGCGAAGACTCTGATCAGGCTGCGCGGATGCCTTGCTGGTCGCAAAAGTCTTATCGTTGGTTTTGTCGTGCGCTGGCTCATATATATTTTACATAGGCGTATTAACTTTATGTCTCTACGTCTTGTAGATTTGCCATCCACAATATGTAGCTCATCGCATTTGTGAAACTGGCAAGCGAATACGTAGCTTGATCTAGTCATGAGTCTGGTCTAGTCATATGTTTTCGCAGAAAAGAAATCAGCGTAAGACTATCATAATTATTCGGACAGACAAGCCTGACCAAACCGTAAAGGCCTATATCAGGGAGTGAAAATGTCTTAGTAAGTAAGTAAGTAAGTAAGTAAATTCTTTATTTTGAGAGGGTAACCCAATTGGCTGGTAGCCAATCTTCCTTGGGGCCCTCTTTAGCAACAAATACACAAACAGTACAAGCGTAAACAAATATGCATGGGCATAATATATAAAAAATACATCAAACTGAGGTGTGAAGATTAACATACATATATGTATATTTACAAAGATAAAACTTATTGGAGAAATGAATCAATAACAATTGAAATGAATTCATGGCAACAAAACAGCGATAAGAGAAAGAGAGAGAGAGAGAGAGAGACAGACAGACAGACAGACAGACAGACAGGGAGTGACAGAGAGACAGACAGAGACGTGCAATATCAATATTTAATTATTTAATTATGGCGGTGGGGGTATATATAATGTTAAATTGCAAATATAGTAGAAAATATATATATTAATGTTTAATCCAATAAATACATCTTTTTACAAAAACATCTAACGACTTTATATTAACAGGAAAACTGTTCCAGACAATTACGCCAGAGAATGAAAGACTACCCTTGAATAAGTTGCATTTAGCCTGTGGTAATATATAATTCTTCCTAGACACTGATCGTAAGTTCGATGCAATGTTGTCATGGTTAACATCTCTCATTTGGAAAAGCTCTTGCTAATAAGTGGGCGCTAGATTTTTATACACTTTATACATAATTTTTGCTTTATTTAGGAAAACAATTTGATCAAAAGACAAAATATCAAGACGTTTTAAAGATTCTTGCAGACCATTATATTCCTGTGCCAGTATTAATTTACATGCGCGTCGTTGCAATGTATTGAATTTGTTTATGTTACTACTTGATGTGTTACTCCATATTACACTGCAATACTCAAAATGAGGTTTAATATAAGCTTTGTAGAATAACAATCCATGTTCAATGGATAAAAATGATCTTATTTTGCTCAATAGCCATAAATATGAGGATAGTTTTTTATATACTTGCTGACATTGGCTATTCCAAATAAGATTTTCGTCTACTTGTATACCCAGAATCTTATCACAAGTTGTCATTTTAATATTCATGTCATTATAACGTAGAGCCAAAGTTGGATTTTGTAAGCAATTTCGCTTCTGTTTGCTTCTTATTAGCATAACTTTAGTCTTGTCAGCATTTAGAACCATACCATTTTGTTTGCACCACTTGTGCAGTGATTCTAGCGAAGACTGTAGATTGTTTTAAGTTGGTTAATGCCATTTTGGAAGTCATAAAAAGTTGTATCATCCGCATATAAATCAACAACAGAGGAACTTTGAAGAAATAATGGAAGATCATTTATGAAAACTAAAAATAATAAAGGACCTAAAATAGAACCTTGTGGAACGCCACATGTCACATTTGCAGGCTCAGACAGATTATTACCCAAGGAAACTCTCTGTATTCTGTTTGTTAAATAAGATTCAAACCATTTAAGACAGGCTTCGCTGCACTTGAAGCATTCTAATTTCTTCAGAAGAATGTTATGATCTACCAGATCAAACGCTTTGCGAAAATCAACTAATACACAGCCTATAATTTTTCCAACATTTATAGCTCTTAACCATGAATCGATCATATGGATAAGTGCAGTTTCCGTGGAGTGCTTAGGTCTAAACCCACTTTGAGATTTGTGAAGCAAATTAAAATTATTCAAATATACCGAAAATTGACTGTCAACCCATTTTTCGATGAGTTTAGACACAGTTGGGAGAATAGAGATAGGTCGGTAATTATTAATGTCATCTTTGGCACCTGATTTAAAAAGAGGTTTAACTTTTGCTTCTTTCCAATAACTAGGGAATTCGCCGGATAATATGCTTTTGTTAACTATAAACGTAAGGCTTGGCGTTAAAACATTGGCAGCTAATTTAAGGATTTTTGGGCCTATATTGTCTAATCCAGTTGATTTATTTACATTCAGGTTTGTTAAAAATTTCCCTACAAAAGTTTCATTAGTAAGTGAAATATTAAACTTGGTGTTTGTGGGAACCTTAGACGTGACGAATGTTCTGAGTGTTTCGAAGTCTGATGGAATAATTGGTTCTTTAAGATTAGTTGTTATATTGACAAAATACGAGTTAAACAATTCTGTCAATTCAGATTCTTTTTGTACGAATTATCATCTTTTTTAATATTAATATTAAGCTCGCCGTTACTTCCCTTCCCATTTGCACCAAGTTCCTTAAATAGTTTCCAGATTGTTTTCGGATCATCTTTCCCTTCCTCTATTTTCGTTTGATATGTCCTCTTTTTAGCTTGTTCAATCAAACTGGATACTTTATTGCGTATGATTTTGTATGTTTCAATGTTTCCATTTAGTTTGTATTTATCACGTTCTTTCATACAATCTAATATTTCTGAAGTTAACCAGTCTGGTTGGTATTGCTTTTTAACTCTGTGTCTTTTTATTGGGGCATGTTTATTTAGAATTTCTAAAAATAGGGTGTTCCAAACCGAGACTATATCATCTATATTATCAACTAGACTCAGGTCAGTGAGAAATCTTGATTCATCAAAAGTTTTGAATGACCTGTAAGTGATAGTTTGGTGTTTAGTTTTGCCTATCTCAGAATGAGCCTTGCGACTACAGAAAACTGCAAAATGGTCACTTAAGCAAATTTTTTTCACACTTACATGTTGGATATTTTCTTCATTGTTAGTATATATGTGGTCTATAAGCGTAGTTGAATCTTTCGTTACTCTTGTAGGCTCACTTACTAGCTGAGTAAGCCCTAAAGACATTATAAAATTGCCTCAGTCTCTATCAATTTCCTCATTTAATAAATTTTTATTTAGGTCGCCTAACAAACAAATTCCTTATCCTCGTTAATTACCATATCCATAAAATCCTCAAATCTATCGTTATATTCTACTTTCGAATCCGGTGGTCTGTATATGTTTCCTACTAAAAATGATTTACTGTCTTGGGGAGATATTTCTAACCAAAGACACGATATGCTGTTAGTTTCTAAATCTTCCCTTCGTCTGGCGTTAATACCATCTCTTACATAAACAATTAAACCTCCACCGCCATTAGAATAATTATCCTTTCTAAAAGGCGTTTGAAATCCGTTTATTTTAAAAACGTCCGTGGATTTATGATCCTTTAACTTAGTTTCACTTAATCCAAATATATGTAAATTACTATTAGCTGGAGATGTTAATAATACCTTTAATTCCGAGAACTTGCTTAATTTATCACCACAAATACCTTGTACATTTAAATGGCCTATATTTATGCCCTTATTAGCTAAATTAAATGAAAGGGAATGCTCATGATCGTTATTTAAAAGATCAGGCTGTTCCAAGGTAGATCCGCTGGAGCTGCTAGGCGACATAGAACCTATAAATTGTTGATTAGATGAAGATTTTGTCCTTTTATGACTGACTGGTACATATTCGACACTGGTGCAGTGGTTACAGTTCATATCTAAAGCTTCAGTTGATATCTGTTGATTAAAGTTTGATTCTGACTCCAGCACACTATCAGGACAAGAACATTGAAACAAATTGCAGTTTAAACATGCATGCTCAAAAACACTAAACTGGTTATAGTCATATAACTGATTTAAAATCTTATCATGTTGTTGACTGTGGGCTATTGTGCCACTATCCTTTTGTTCATACCAACACTCAGACGCAATATGCCCAGGCAGGTAACAACCATAGCAAACGCGGCTGTGTCTTCTTCGCCCGTTATTGCCCAGTTCCCTGTCATTGTGATGATATTGTCTATCAGGGTAGCTGATACCGCTGGATCCCGGTCTATTAGCATTCTGTTGAAATTTAGCTGTTCGGAATATACATTGATTGAAGTCTTTTACAATGTTCACGTGCCGATTTAGAGAGTCTAGGAGTCTTTTGGTGCCAGAATGTGACAGATGAACACCATCATGAGAATAGTAGCGATTTGATGGAAGGCCGTTTCGTCCGAAGAACAGATCATGGGAATCATGTATGCATTTTACTTGATGTCTCGCCCAGTGAGCCACGATTCGCGTAATCGAAGTGTTGAAGACTGTTACATCTACGTCGCCGCGGGGTGCTATTTTACTTAGGTATATGATGCAGTCCTTGTTAGCACTTTTTATCAAGCTAATCAGTTGATCATACTTTTCTTCAAATGCATGTGTATCCATTCTATTTGAGCAATCATTTCCTCCTATATAGATTATAACCTGCGCAAACGACTTCAAATCATAAACTGATAATTCGTCCCATAAGTCATTTACAGTCGCTCCACCTTTTGCACAGATTTTCACATCACTTGTCAGGCCTTTAGTGTTGACTCCTTTTAGGATAGAATCGCCAATAAGCAATGTTCTTTTTGGTTTGGCGAAAGACAAATTTCCGTTACTCCTTTGAGGTGCGGTATCAAAATTATTTCTCATCGGCAGGCGTTTGCTCGGTTGATTACGTTTCGTTATACGAACTGGAACTGGAACATTCTGAGGGACTGTTGTCGCTTGAACATTTTGCAAGGTTGGTACTGGAATATTCTGACGTATCGTCGCTGGAACATTGTGTTGGGCTGTAACTGGAACATTTTGTTGCGTCGGTGCTGGAACTTTCTGCTGGGTTGTCGCCGCTGTTGATCCTATCTGTGATGGCCTATTTTCACGGGTAACCACCGTTTTCAGATGTGTTTCAGACGTTGACCCCTGAATACTGGTTTTCGACTGGTCCCCGTACCCTTCGCCAATAAAGCACGAGTTTAGTGTGACTTGAGAGACTTCTGAAGAATGCTGAAATCCATTTTCAACTGTGTTTGAAGAATTGACGGCATTTCCACACGACATGTTTTGACCCAAAGTTTCTAAGATACTTACCAGTGATGCTTTTAGCTCGTTCATTTTCCATTCCATCTGCTGTAATGTGTCCTTTTTTATAATTCTAATACCGCTGTCAAGCTGATCTATTCTGTTTATGATTGAGTTGATATTCTCTCGGTTGCATGCATTTTTATCCGCAGTAACACCATCCTGTCGTTGGATAATGGGCGTGGAGGTAAAGACTGGCATAGTCATACAGCGCCGAACCTGGTCATGACCGGGAAAAACTCCATGATTTACAGTCGATGTTTGTAACCGATCATCGTTTATTTCTTGCCTACAATCTTTGTCGATTTCTGAAGAATTCGCCACTGAGTTGGCGCTCTGAAAATAAGAACAGTTTATGTTTTCAGCTATAAACTCTGGCGGAACAACAGGGTAACTTCCTTGCTGGTCGGAACTGGAGATCATCTTGCTTTCAGGATCAGACGAATTCTGCGACGCTCCATTCTGTTTGACGTTCATACGCTCGTCGGAACTTGGCGCGACTTCTGCCGGTGCGACGTCGTGTATTGGCGCGTCATTTTTCAAACATGTTGTTGTTCCGTCAATAAGATTTTCTTGCTCTAAAGAATAATCACTCTGCTCCTCCTGTATAGCTTCACTTCGACTCGAGTTCTCTGTTTGACTGTCTAGCTCATCCATTAACCGTTTGAATAAGGCTTGCGCGATTTTAGGAAAACGCTCCTCTCTCCATTTCTTGAAGCCTATTCCACTGAGTTCGACAGTTTTAAAATGGCTGTCTAGTTTTATATCACACTTTGCGCCTTTTGACGTGGGTTGTACATTTCGATATAAAGCTAGTTTCATCTATATCTACACTGCTCATGTAGTCTGAGTGTATCTTCTGCGTGAAAGTTTCAAAAAAGACATTGCACATAAATGAAATGTTCAGTTTTGACTCATAAACATGCGTTCTATAGAGGACACCTTCAAATGGATCACTAAAAGCTTGTGTGTCACAGGAAACATCTGAATCCGCGTTCTATGATGAGTATCTATCATCAGATAAAGCAGTATTGTTTGAAATGCAAGCGCTAATTTCTGATTTCAATGCACATTCGGCAAATTCCTCAATCCCGCTGTTGTTACGGACAGTTTTGCTCAATGAAGCATTATTTTCCATTTTCAGCGCTCTCAGTCAATGTCGCATATAACTATAAAAAAACCTCATGTAATAACAAAAGGTACTGTCTTACAATTCCAAATTACATAGCACAGTCAACACGAAATACGAAAAAAAAAATCACATGAGAAAACTGTACAGAAGCATCGTGTTTTGTGCGACAAAAGTTTACCTCATATTTGTGATTTCCTCCAATGAATTACGCAAAAACAACACTGAATCTATGTATCGTCTTTAAACACACTTGAAACGTCCTTGTTTCTAATTCTATACACGAGCTGTATCTTCTTTTCAATCGTTTTTCTTTTTTATATCGAGAGCGGTTTCAAAAAGCGGCCATTGTTTATCCTGACGTCATGTGTTGAACTCTTGGCTTACGTAACTAGATAAATATTTTTTATAGCTCCACAAAACAAAACATGTTGGGTACTCACTGGAAGTGTCGTTGAGAAGCTTTTCCTAATAAATACCTCACCATAATGTTCTTTTTGTTCTTTTTTTTTTTAAGATAAGTATGGCATAGAATTAAGATGTCCGAATATTTAAAGCAATGTCAGTACTTATATACCCTGACTACATCACGAAAACATGCCTATATAATTCCCCACCCCCCCTTAAACCCTACTTTTATATAGCAAAACTGGGGTTTACAGGGGTATACATTATTTTTCTTATTTCTGCTCAAAAACATAGATTGTGGGTATATGTTAGAACTGCCTCGCCGAAGCGGTTCTAATGAGTACCAACATTCTATGTTTTGAGCAGAAATATGAAAAATATCCGATTTTTTTATCTGAAAAATTTCGGGTTTTTTTTGGTGGTAAAAAATTTTCAGTATATTTGAATAGGCATTTTTCGTAATGAGTCGAACATATACGCCTGTGCAAACAGTGCCAGAAGTTCAAACACAAACGCAACAACTTTAATGTTAAGTTGTACAACCTTCATTATGTTAGCTTGAATGTGAACTTCGGAAACGCATTCAGCAGCAGTGCCATGTGGAGATATAAGTTACCGTATGTACGCTAAATATTGGAACACTTTAATTCCCGAACTATACATGCTATAGATATCCTAAAACTGGAACAAGTCTATGTCACTGCCTGTTTATGTTTCTAAACATTACGAAAACACGCCTATTCAAATATATAGAAAATTTTACCTCCAAAAACTAAAATTTTTCAGGTAAAAAACCTGATATTTTCCATATTTCTGCTTTAAAATAGATTGTGGGTACTCGTTAGAACCGCCTCACCGAGGCGGTTCTAACAAGTACCCACAATCTATGTTTTTGAGCAGACATAAGAAAAATAATGTATACCCCTGTAAACCCCAGTTTTACTATATAAAAGTGGGGTTTAAGGGGGTCAAAACTATCTAGACGTGTTTTCGTGATGAGTTCTTATCAGACGCCTCGTGTTGCTCTTATTTTCCCCCAGATAATAGACATTGACATTTCACGTAAATTGTCTGCTAAAGAAAGCATAAAATAAGAAAAAATATCATTACTTTGTCGTATGTTCATGGAGGGGTAATGATTAAGAGCAACGTTATCATTGAGTTTCGCAGTGTATTAAATGTGAAAAGCTAATACTTGTAAATAGTAGCGAAATCTAAATATAGTTCCTGACAAGTCAATAAATGTTGAATTCATTGTTAGAATGATTCATGATTCTTTTTATCAGGTATGTAGAATGACTTTCTGGAAATTTTTTTTATTAGAAGCGATGCGGGAAAAATACAAAAGCATCTGTACACAGACACTCACGCGGTTGATCAGGGTCTGCGTTTCCTTCCTCGTTATTGGCTGATATGTTATTGCGTTTCGTACCCACCTCGTTCGTATTAATACAAGTCACCCTCCCGCACCCAGCTACAACCATCGCGCACAATTCTCGTGTCACGCCTCCAGTCTCATTTCGATAATCAGATGTAGAAAGGGGTTTTGCAGAACGTCCATAGTTCCAGATAAGGCATATTTTTGAACCAAAAAAGATCTTGCGTGTACTTACGAGAAGCGCCTCACCGAGGCGATTCTAATGAGTACCCACAACATTTACTTTCATAAAAAATAAATAAAATAATAATAATACATATTTACTTAGATACTCATCTTATTTTTAGATATGGTGTCTTAAGCAGTGTTTTTGAAGTCGAAACTAGGTGAAAAAATAAGGTTTTTACCATCAAAAAAAAATTTATATTGCGTGTGGATGTTTGAAAAAAAAAATGGAGCAAATTGTTTTTCGATGGCTTGTTCTTGAACCATTCCCGGTTCCTACATATATCGCGTAAAAACGACAGATATAGCAAAATATTTAAATATCAGTAGAATTTCGCTGAAGAAAATTTCTTACTTGATACTTTGGTCAGACTGACGGGATCCTATTTTCAGTCGTTCTGCAGCGTGGGTACATGATGTATGTTATAAACACGAGCTGTAGCAAATTGGTTAGAAATATCCGAATTGGTCTAGAACTGGGTTATATATTTTCAAACAAAGATTGTGTTAAAAAAGTGAGCAGATGTATGCAGGTACAGGCACAATCACAGAACATAGCCTATAAATAATACCCCGCCCACCCCCCCCCCCCCACCCCCCCCCCCACACCCACACACACACCCACACACACACAATACAAAGAAAAGAAAAAAGAAAAAGAAAAAAAAGAAGAAATCCAAAGTAACCAGCCCTTTCTTCCCTGACGAGGTACTGAAAGGATCCACCAAACACAACAAAAAGACAAGAAAATGACAAAACAACAAATCAAGACAAACACACACACACACACACACACACACACACACACACACACACACACACAAACACACACACACACAGCGAGCAGGCACAAGACCACACAAAGAATGAACAACACCAGACCAGAATCTACGGCGCTTTCGAACGGCGAGTAGTGAAAACTTCCCGAAAGGTGGGGGTGGGAAATAAATCGATTTTACTGGTACCATATCTAAGCTGTGTCATAAGACCCTGACCGAAACAGTCTTCCTAAACAGTTTTTAAGTTATGTAAAACTTATGCTCCCGTTTAACATGAGCCGTAACATGAGTGTACATACCTTCTGACATATGCGCCCCATTACGAAAACCCGCCTATTCAAACATGTAGAAAATTTCACCTAAAAAAAACTGAAAATTTTCAGATAAAAATCTGATATGTTTCATATTTCTGTCAAAACATAGATTGTAGGTACCCGTTAGAACCGCCTTGGCGAGGCGGTTCTAACGAGTACCCACAATCTATGGTTTTGAGCAGAAATAATAAAAATAATTTATACATGTACCCCTGTAAATCCCAGTTTTACTATATAAAGTGGGGTTTTGGGAGGTCAAAATCGTATAGGCGTGTTTTCGCGATGCAACGAAGACTTAAATCAGACAGTGCATCAACAAAATGTGATCGGAGTCTTCGTTGTCGAAAACGTTTACATGTCATATCATCTCGAGAAAACGAGACGTCAACAACAACAACAATAATAATAATAATAATAATAATAATAATAATAAAACGGGCAAATATAAATTGCATTTCAAGATGCTGATAGTTCAGTTTCATTTATGTAAAATAGTATTATACCCCCCAGGCACACAACATTGAAACAACGTCGATTCAACGTTGAATCGACGTTGTCTCAACGTTGTGTGTCAGCTAGGACATTTACCATGTTTATCCTAAATATTCGGACAGATTTATGAGCAAGCATTATGTCCGAATCAAACCTATAATCCAGCAGTTTGATCACGGTCTTCGCTTTTTATCCTTCCACCAGCATTTTATACACGTCATCTGATACATAGGAGCGGATTCAGAGGAGGTTCGTGAGGGGTGGGGGAGTTGGGGACGGGGGGGGGGGGGGGGGGTGGGCGGTTCTGTCACACCCGCTTTAAATGTTCATGGAAAATTTTTAATAAATTTGGGACAATTTTCCTTATACTTTTCTTGAGCAAGTCCATTTTATTACCTGTGAAAGTGTGTAAAATCGCCGGGTGAGTCACAGTGTAAACCCTGATCAGACGCCGCGTTCTGTGGTGACTGACACGGGTCAACACTGTTCAGGCCTGTCTGTCTAAAGACATAGAGCATTATTAAAACACGCCTATTCAAATAAAGAGAAAAAAAATTCACCTCCAAAAGCTTAAAATTTTCAGATAAAAAACCCTGATTTTCATATTTCTGCTCAACACATAGATACTGTTTCAATGGTTCTAACGAGTACCCACAATCTACGTTTTGAGCAGAAATAAGAAAAATAATTTATACCCCTGTAAACCCCAGTTTTACTTAATAAAAGTGGGTTTAAGGGGGTCAAACTAATATATGCGTGTTTTCGTGATGGTAAGTACGGTAATATGATTAAATCGAGCCCCCTCAGAAATCCTCCTGGATCCGCCCCTGTATACAGGTAGTCAGGTGAAGTTATTCAAATTTTAGGTTAACTGCGGTTAGGAGTTGTAATGTCCAAATATTTATACGGTAAATATGGTTTCAGGTCATTGTTACACATGAAGTGACGATCAAAGATGGAGATAGATCAGGATCAACAAAATTCTTGGGGCACACTTTAATCACACAGATAATCTGTTAAAGAGCGAAAACACGAGAATGATCAAAACATACCTTGTAAAATGGATCTACAGGCCATCTTCAAAAATTTGGTGACTAACAAATATATGCCGGGGTTCAATTATATGAACCAAGAATTCTCATTCAGAACTGTTTTCTGTAATTCGGTATATGCGTATTGTTGTTGTCCCTGTAGCTTCGAACATGAATACATGAGTTATTATACGGAGGACGGGAAAATAGACGAAGCAGTGTATGGCAGAGTCCTAGAAAATGTTGTCAATAAGAAATGTCCACATGTGGATGACGTTTGTGACAAATATGTAACAGAGACTGGAATCTATGCTATACATATAGCAGCGGTTGTAGGTACAGATAAAGCTATAAGTGAACATCTACGTCATTGCAAAAGCTATTTTCCTCCAAGTTATAAGAATATAACTTCCCGTTTAGGAAAACTTTTTAGGCTAGGGCCTTATGATTTAGCTATGATAAAGAAAAGCAACCGAAGTTGCACTCTTTACTGTAAAACTCTTAACAGACTTGGATCTTATAGATGGGATGAAGGCGGAAGGACTTTGATATACGCCTATAAAATGCAAAATGTTCCAATGCAAATAAAATTCGATTTAATAACAGTTCTTGAGTTAATTATAAAGATGAAACATACAGCGTTGTTGAAATGTGTTGTTGGTTCTGATGGTCTGTATACGGGTGTTGATAAGATAGTGAATCTTATTTTAAGAAACAACCTGCCAGAACTGCATGACGCTTTGCTGAAATACATCAGCTGGCTTGTTGAACGCGATGAATTTGTTTCAACTCTCTTCGGTGCAGCAAACCACATACAGTTATATGTAAATAAAAATGTGCCATATGAACTGCCCGAGCTGACAAGAACACTCATAAAGTTACTCGAACAAAATGATAAAGAACGCAACAACAAAATAATGACCACACTGAAGGAAATTCCAGTTAACCATAAAACACTAATTCAAATACTTTGTACATGTAAAGATGAATTTATGGACACATTAAAAGCGAACCCAAGCATTCTTCATGCTCTCCAATTACCTGATTACGGGTTACCTCTTCTACATTTTTGTATAGACCACGTAAGCCCACAGAAATGTACTAATGTATTGAGAAGGTTGCTGGACCTTGGTGTAGATATTGATTCTGTAGACCTGAGAGACCATACACCGTTATTGTTCCTGCTTAGGAAAGGAATGGAAGTGAATGCTCATTCACAAAGTTTTCGAGAAGCAATCGAATTGTTTATTTACGAAAACTCCAATGCAGATTTAAATAAATCAGCAGTTTTCTTTGGTATAGAAGTAGACGAATATATGGAGTCTAGAACTCAGCTAGAGTCGGATATGAAAGGGGAACACTTTCTGGATGGCAAGGAACATAACATATTCGATCATTCCGAAAGTTTTGCTTTGAATTTTCTCGGACCACTTCTGATCGAGTGCGGGTTTCCTGTCTCTAGAGATCTGCTGCTGTGGACTCTGGATAGGAAATCAGTGCACCGGAAAGAATATGACTATATGCAGCAGTGCCTGGATACTCCTCGGCAGCTGGCGCTTAGATGCCGTGACGTCCTAAGAAAGCACTTTGGGGGTCGTGCATTACATAGATATCTTGAAAATGCAGATATACCACAGAAAATCAAGGATTTTATTCTCATTAAGTCAATCCTAATTAATATTTGAATGTCATTCACAGCCCTAGATAAGGCAATATTTCAACCAAAAAGTATAGATATTTTTTTATTTCTTCGTAGAACCATATGTTGTGGGTACTCATTAGAAGCGCCACGCCAAAGCGCTTCTAACGAGTACCAACAACATATGTTTTCATGGAGAAATAAAAAAATGCTATGTGGATACCCTCTCTTAGCTGGTACTGTGGTCATTGATTTTATAAATGTACCGATCCTGAAAAGTGTTGTTTCTTCTCCTATGCACGAAGTGGAACTGTTCTAACTCATGTGTATCAGAAATCAAAACCAGTATCATGTCTCTTGAAAATATCAGCACACTCTCCACATATAAGCGAATATTACTAAGAAATGGCACGTCTCCAAGGCCTTCAATTTGCACCAAGAAAGAGATTGTTCTTACTATATCACTGCTAAACTTGCACACACAAAAAATCAAAATTAGCTCATAGTTATACATTTCCAAATACTCAATTTTACAGAAGTCTATGTAGCATTGGCCTGACTTCTCTCCATACTGCAGTGTTCTGAATGTCTCTAGAATTTGTATTCTTTCTTCAATAAAATGGAACTGATTATAACCTTTTCCTACTTTTATGTTTCATTTGTACTGTGTGTGTGTGTGTGTGTGTGTGTGTGTGTGTGTGTGTGTGTGTGTGTTTTGTAGTTTTGTTATTGGTTTTTGATCTAGCTGAAGCGTTGTTCAGGTGAACTTTGATGATCACTTTCGGTCTGCCCATGCTCCTTTAACATTTTCTTAAATACTAGCATCTCCGCAACCACGGAAGCGATTTGAACCTAATGTATTCAAAATGTTGCTTGAATTAGGGTACATGTATTTATGGTTGTGTTTTACATGACGTTCGGCCTCTTTGATTGGTTTGCATGGCAACCAAAATATTCTGTACACTTATAATAGGAAAATAGTTAGATAAGTTATTGTTTTAAGTAATCAGTGTAGAGTTTGAAATGCTCGCTGAATATTTAATTCTTGGGTGAATCTCTACCAAGGTCGTGTTTGAATTCCCATCCGTTGTATTCGTTGGTTGATATGGCAACGTTCAACTTTAAAATTGGAAAACTTTAAGGGAATGGATAGACATTAAGTCATTTTTAACAAGGGAGGTAATTTGTTTTACCCCCTGTTTGCTTTCCTGTGCACCAAGACCTACTAAAAAGGAGTCTTCTATAAAAGGAAAGACTTTGCTCGCAAGGGGCGTTTTTTTTAGAATAGACTCCGTTTTCAGAAAAAAAAAACAAAAAAAAACAAAAAAAAAACAAACATTTGAGCTCGCCCACCGAAGCGTCAGATCAGCCTGGGCATTTGCCCAGGCTGATCTGAGTCTTCGCTGGGTGCACATGCCATTTTTGGGGTTTTGGCATGCGTTGGCTCAATTATTAATTCAAATAATACTGAATGCTGAGCGCATCTGGGGACCTTCGCTGTATAGGTGGTAAATAATTGAATCGTTTACTTTGGATTGATTAGTAAAGTATTCATCAAAGGCTCTGGCCCTTTTTAATGTCTAACTCTATAATAATGTTGTTGCTTCGAAAAGTGCGTTCATATTAAATTTTGTAAAACCACGAGTGTAAAACTGTTTAACATTTTGTATGTGTGACTGGGTTTATATTTTTTTAAGTCTGTTTTTTGAATGTATTCCATTTTGTATCATCATGCATATCTAGAATTGCCCTACCTGACTAAATTTGAATAGATCGTGAGGCCCCGCCCACCTGTACATTGACAAATAGTATTGAAGATGTCCAGGAAGAACCAAAATCACAGAACATACCCAGCAGGCACACCACGTTGAAGCAACGTCGATTCAACGTCCTGACGTTATTTCAATGTTGTATGCTTACTGGATAGCCTGCAAATGATACCAATAGTGTTTTATAGGTTTATGATGGTCGAACGAAATTGCTTCATGCCATTTGTTAACTTCCGTTAATGGCGACTTAAACACGAAACTGAACGCAATGATATGACCATTTCATATTTGGATATTCTGAAAAGCTCTTGGGTACACAAATTATATAGAAAAAATAAGTAATCACAATCATGCAATAAGCGCTATTTACGATAAGAGAGGTCAAGTGTATTCACGTGAAATGCCGTACAGAGCTCTGATAAGTTTCTAACCCAAATGGCTACTCCCACCCCGTGCCTTCATGGAAGACATACGTTGAAATGGTTCTCTAAGCAGTGCGATGCTGCAATTTCAATTTGAGTTTGTTGATCACCCCAAATGAAACGTCTTTAAAACAATATTATTGCATAAAAAGCAGTTTCGCACGTTATTAACAGCCGTGCATTAACCGGCGAAAAGCCGTGTATTAACAAGGCAGTTCACGCGCTGTTAATGCACGGCTACGCGACTTTCAATATGATCGTACCGAGGCCACAGAATTGCTGCCGTTACGAGATGTGTAGTGCCCGGCTTAGACCGAGCATTGTCCGTGGAAATTGCGTTCTTGAGACATCGGTGAAAAGGCGAAACAAAAAAGTGCAAGAAATAACGCGAAATGTGGCCTTCGGCCTCGGTTTTCAACACCTCCCACGAGACCTTGCGAATGTTAATGCATGAAAAACCATGTTTGATCCCTATAATATAAGTTTTATGGAGAAATAAGTAACATGTTTAACTGCATACTCTTCTTACCCGTTGCTATGTAATCCACGAAATACGGAAAAGGCAGGAATACTAAGGCATTAGGGACTAAGACGGACATTGTCGAACAAAAGAGTGACTGACAAAAACAAATTGAAATCAATGTTTAAAACAACAAAACTCTGAAAAGTGTACCTATAGTGTATATCCTTGTATACTCCTGTTTCGACCACATACTATGGGAGATAGGAAGGTACCCAATAGTCGTAGTCGTATTCGATCGGTGTTATTTTTATATATGTAAATAAGAGAACTCGAGTTCATAAGCGATCGTGAAGCACAATATATGTAGAATTTTATTTTCGAAAACTGTTGTGCAGTACGGAAAAATCAGACCAATGGTTGCGAACTTCCTCTGAAATTTGATCGGGCCATGCGAATGGCTGTTACCATCAGTTCACCCTCTCCTACGCCAAATTTTACGAAAAAGTACCTATCGAATTCTGCAATTACATAGACGTGTTAACGCAATGTGTTTCAAATGAATCGCATCGTGAGAATGTGTACCTTCAGATAGGTGCAAATCGTGACGCATGATAATCATAGTCGAATACCCATTTTTTCAACCAGAGATATTGACATTTTTGTAAATTCTCCATAAAAACATACGGTTTAGATATTTATTGGAAGCGCCTCGTAGAGGCTTTGAACTCAGATGTCAGTAGCTGTAGTGCCTCATGGTCGATACTAATTTTTGGTAACTGTCCTTCCATAAGCTTCTGTCGGGATAGTGTGTCTTTTAAACCCATTTGCTTGTACTAGTTTGCTCATTCGCACACGAGGGTTCACTCAGTACAACATCTGTGTCACCACGTGCACCTTAGTTTTAACCATGTGTACCCTATAGATTTTATCATATACTTAAGCAAACAGCGTAGACCCTGATACGGTTAGGACCTGCACTGTTTGCCATTCAGATGGTTATTTCATTTTAATCGAAGGCCTTATTTTGAACAATGTTTCTATTCACATTCCAAGATGGAAGAGTGTACTACAGAAATTCAGGGGTTAAGATTTGGTGGCAGTAAAATAGATTTTAAAATAGGGTAGAAAATGTCCAGGAATAGGCAGTCACACAACAAAGCCTACTAGTGACACCAGGGTGAAGAGCAAACAAACCACGATAGACAATACGCAAGCCACAAACCAGAACAAAGTTAAGCAACAGGCTCCAGCCTCCCCAACAAGGCGATCACAATGCATTACGAAAACACGCCTATTCAAATATATAGAAAACTTCATCTCCAAAAACTGAGAATGATTTAGCAGTAATAAGAAAAATAATATATACCCCTGTAAACCCCAGTTTTACTATATAAAAGTGGGGTTTAAGGGGGTCAATATTATATAGGTATGTTTTCCTCTGATGGCGAGATAGGATCCACCAAACACAGCAAGAAGATAACGAACAGAATAAAACATTAACAACCACCGCAGCAAGTAGCCACAAGGTCATTCAAAGAATATACATTACAAAAACTACCGCCTTAAAACGGTCAGTAGTAAAAACTACAGGAGGTTTAAGTCGATTTAACTTTTTTTTTTTTTTTTTTTTTGTTATGTAGTGTGAATCTTTCTAATGTTTTTCTTGTAACAATTATGTAAGTTTCAGATATATTCAGTTAAGCTTAGATAACAGAGTTGCCACCTTTTATTGAAAGAATTGCTAACTCTGCTTGTCATCTGTTCATTTTGTGGCGGCTTAATTAGTTTTGTCTTTCTGGGGTGTGCTGTGTCTCTGATTGTATCAGTTCATGAGTTCACTTGTTTACTTTTCATATATTTTTAATTGGATAATTGGAGCTGCATCAGGGCGAGGTTTCATGCAAATAAAATTGGTTTAAGACCCTAGTAGTATCGTACTGGCCGTTCCTATGCGATTCTTCTGTTGTCAGTTTTCTTTCTTTGTGGTTTCTGTGTGAGTTTTGTGTGGTCCTAATTTGTTCCTCATTCCTCCTTTTATTGGTGCCTCGGGAGGGCACAGATTGTGACCTAGGTTCAAGTTTAAGAAATACAAAATGGATTTTCTGCTTGCATAGATTTTGCTAATCAGAATCAGAATCAGAATATTTTACTGGTGATACATCATTAGATATTCATTCACCAGGGCCAACGATTGCAAAGACTAGTCTCTAGTTCTCACTAGTGATGTGAATCTAGCGACGGGGTTCTCAGAACTTTCAGCAGAGGAGATTATAGATTCAGGGAGTGCATTCCAATCCCTAATGGTGTCTGGGAAGAAACTGAACTTATAAATGTCAGTTCTAGCATATGGCATTTGAAATGCCATTGGATGCTGATTCCTACTGCGCCTATTTGGGGTTAAAGGTCGTTACAAGGTATACTAGCTCCACTTTTCAGACCTTTGAATAGCAATACGAGTTTACTACCTTTGCGTCTCTTGTGAAGAGACTCCCTCCCTAACTGTTCAAGAATGCTAGTCATACTTCCAGTTTCACAGTTGTAGTTTCCAGTCACAAACCTATTTAATATTGTCCACATTTTCGAGGACTGTTCCTTCTAAGAAGTAAACTGCATTGATCTTTTTGGTCCGCTTCCTAGTAAGCTGCATAATGTTACATTTTGCTGGCTGAAATCTCATACCCCATTTCCTGGCCCATTTGCCCAGTTGATCAATGGCCTTTTGGAGTTTCGATGTGTCTCCAGTGCTATCAATCTGATGATAGCAGACACAGTCATCAGCAAATAAACGAATCTCAGATTCTGTTCCAACCATAATGTCATTTGTATATAATGACGGTTATAAGGCGATGATTCTGACATCTGCTATTTGTGGATCCTTGTGTCTGCTGAATAAGGAGCTTTTTTCTTGTTTTATGCAGATAGAACTATAAGAAAGGAAGGCAATTATCAGGAATCGATACAATTACCTAACACCTTCCATACAAGACATCAAAGGGAAAGAAGGACGCACTTAAAGACTTAAAGCAACGGCACCACAATCAAAACACAACAATCAGAAAGCCAACAGGACAGTTGCTTTCTCAAAACAAATGACCAAACGGCTATCCAAAATAAAACTTTCACCAGGACATACATGCAAAGGCATACAATGACAGATATAGTAAACCACATGAGAAGCGCCGCCTTGGAACTGTCAGTAAAAACTTAAAAGTAAAAGAACCCGAATTTTATGGCGACTTAACTATAAATTCAGATGGATTGTTGGTAATATTGATTTTTTCGGAACAATTAAAAAAGATCGCCAATCGTTGCAAAACGTTTATAAAAGTAATGCTGCACGACAAACTGCATGCATGTTTTAACACAGTTATGGTTGGTACCTTTGCCCATCCCCTCCCCCACAACCCCCACCTCCAGTCTGATTGCACGACTGTGAGTCTGGCCTCAACTGAATGATAGTGCCTGACTATCGTGGTCCTGTTTTTTTTTTTGTTTTTTTTTTTTTTGTTTTGTTTTGTTTTGTTTTTATACGCCCGTTTGAAAAACGGGACGTATTATGTTACGGGATATGGCGTCCGTCCGTCCGTCCGTAAACTTTTTCGTTTCCGGCTAACTCCTCCTACAGTTTACATCCGATCAAGCTGAAACTTGGTATATAGTTAGACCATGATATGGCGCAGCGCATATTATTTCGGGGTTACAGTCCACCAAATGTTTGCAGAGTTATGCCCCTTAGAAAGTTTCTGTAAACTTTTCATTTCCGGTTAACTCCTCCTACATTTTACATCGAATCAAGCTGAAACTTCATATATAGTTAGACCATGATGTGGAGCAGCGCATATTGTTTCGAGGTTACAGTCCACCAAATATTAGCAGAGTTATGCCCCTTTGAAAATTCCAGTTGACTATTCGTTTCCGGCTAACTCCTCCTACAGTTTACATCCGATCAAGCTGAAACTTGATTTGTAGTTAGACCATGATGTGGAGCAGCGCATATATTTCAAGGTTACAGTCCACCAAATATTAGCAGAGTTATACCCCTTTGAAGATTTCTATTAATTTTTCGTTTCTTGCTAAATCCTCCTACAGTTTACATCCAATCAAGCTGAAACTTCATGTACAGTTAGACCATGATGTGGTGCAGTGCATATTGTTTCGCGGTTACAGTCCACCAATTATTAGCAGAGTTATGCCCCTTTGAAAGTTTTTGTAAACATTACGTTTCCGGCTAAATCCTCCTACAGTTTACATCTTATCAAGCTGAAATTTTATTTGTAGTTAGACCATGATGTGGAGTAGCGCATATTGTTTCAAGTTTACAGTCCACCAAATATTAGCAGAGTTAAACCCCGTTGAAAATTTCTGTTAATTTCTATTATTTTTTTTGTTTCCGGCTAAATCCTTCTATAGCTTACATCCGATCAAGCTGAAGCTTCATAAATAGTTACACGATGATGTGGAGCAGTACATATAATTTCGAGGTTACAGTGCACCAAATATTTGCAGATTTATGCCCCTTTGAAAGTTTTTGTAAACTTTTTGCAGCATATTGTTTAGAGGTAATAGTGTGCAAATTTTATTTTATAATAGGTGTATGTTTTGCAAATAACTAAAGTTTTGGTCATATGGGACAGATATTGATTATTTCTTTTTTTCTTTTTTTTTCTTTTTTTTTTTTTTTTTTTTTTTATTAGATTTGCAAGGAAAGGTTGCCATTATTAAATCTTTATGAATACATAATTCTTTTTTGATTTTTTTTTTTTTTTTTTTTTTGTTTTTTTTGTTTTTTAATACTCTTCTGATTTGGTTCCCCTTGAAGAACAAAAATAAAATCAGTATTAAACAAGTTAAAGGTTTACAATAAAATTTCTTGCAACATTTTTTTTTTCTTTTTTGTTATGTTATTGTTTGGTCCGATATTGAAGTATAGGAAAAACAAATCAGCCAAAGGCTCATATGAGCTTATAATATAGTCCTGCTCTGTGGTTTGTCCTCTGTCAGAAAGCACTTCTCCCTAGAAGCAGCAAAATTCTCCCTATTTTCCCAGGAAGGAGAAGTCACTTCTTCCTTAATTCCTGGGCCAGCTTGGTCGCTTAGGTTACAGTTCACCAAATATCAGCAGAGATATGCCCCAATGATTTTTTTTTTTTTTTTTTGTTTTTTTTTTTTGTTTTTTTTGTAATTCCACTTACAGTTTATATTCGGAGCACTGAATTATACAGGAGCCAGTTTTTGTGCTACATCTTTTTACTTGCCACGGGCGTATAATGCCCCGCTTGGCGGAGCTCTTGTTTTTTTGTTTTTTTTTGTTTTTTTGTTGTTGTTGTTGTTTCTTTTTGTTCTAGCTTCAGAACGCTATTGAGCCCTTTGCCTTATTTCATCTTAGTGTTTGCGTTTATATGTGTTTCATTGTGATGCTTTACTAATGAGGTAGAGAATCCCTCAGCGAACCGAACATATGTTTGTTGTTTGGAGTTGCATCAGAATTATGCATAAAGTTTCACACGAGTAAAACTGGTTAACGCACGCCCAGTAGTTTTTTCATGTGGTTTTAGTTTGCTCTGGTATCAGATTGCCATTGAGCCCTCTACTTTTATTTCATTGCAGTTTTGTGACTACTTTTGTTTTTACTGTAATGATCCAGTAACTGATGAGGTAGAGGACTGAACACATATTTGTAATTTTGAGCTGCAGTGCGAGGATGCGTTCTGGTACAACTTGTTGAAACCTCTAGTAGTTCTTTCTGCTGATCTTTCCAGTCTGGTTCTTCTGGTGCAGAAATATTAGTGAAGATACCCAGAAAATGCCATAATCACAGAGCAGAGCCTTCCCGTGGCATCAAAAGAAGGACCGATTAGGAACAAAGAGTGATAACATCACGAAAACACACCTATCTAATTTTGAATCCCTGAAACCCCACTTTTATATAGTAAAACTGGGGTTTACAGGGGTATACAATATTTTTATTAAATTCTGCTCAAAAAGATAGATTGTGGGTACTCGTTAGAACCGCCTCGCCGAGGCGGTTCTAACGAGTACCCACAATCTATGTTTTGAGCAGAATTAAAAATATCAATATTTTTATCTGGAATGTTTCATTTTTTTGTGTGGTAAAATTTAAAAAGTCGTGTTTTCGGAATGAAATAAACGCCACATATTAACCCTCCGACGCACAAACAAAGAAGACAACAGAGGAACTGTCTTGGAACGGTCAGTAGAAAAACTACTGGGGACGTAAATGAGTTTGATCAACCTTAATCCTGTTGCAGCTCCATGTTGCAAACATGTGTTCGGTCCGCTATACATAAATAAATAAAATACAAAAAATAAAAATGAGAAAAGAGTATATCCACTTTCTTTGGTCGAGCCCACCATGGTACTGTTTGCGGTTTTCCTATGTTCTAGCTTCAGATCCCATTTAGCCCTTTGCTTGCTTTCATTACAATGTTATTTATGTATTTATTTATTTATTTTAGGTTTTACGGCCAAGTCATCCTAATCGGGTCATGTCGATCACGGTCAGTGTAGCTGGCAGGCTTACTCTTCTAAGCGGTTAACCAGTTATTGTGCACATCCTTTCGCCAGAACCTGACTACTGTCATTCTTAAATCAGCGGAAGGGAGAGACTGACCGTAGAAAATATTTCATGCTCAAATTTTCACGAAAGAATGTTGCCAACCTGGCGGGGCTTGAACCCGCAACCTCCTAATCACATCACCAGTGGGACGCGCATCCAACTGAGCCACCGAGGCCGGCGTTATCTGTTATTGCAACTGTACCGTTATGGTATTCCTGAGTATATTCACTTATAATTTTATCATGTTTGTTCTTCATCTTGTCTTCTTGCGATACCTCTGAAAGACCGTTCTTCGTGATTGTGACCTTTCCTTGGTATCTTCATTATGCCCTCAACTTCGATGAAGTTGAGGGGCATACTGGTTTGGGCCTGTCCGTCTATCCGTCTGTCCGTCCGTTACACTTGCATACGGTTAAGAATGGTTAGAGCTAAAATCCTGAATTTTTATATATAGCATAAGCATGAAAAATAAGCGGACCCGTATTGTTTTGTTTTTACGTCGGGGTTCTACTTGCGGAGTTGTTCCCCGTTTTCGACAGGCATTTAACGACAGACGGTAGTTACCGTGTGTGCGCAGTTCCTCGTACCATTTTATAAATATCAATTTAAACGTTGCAGGCTTTTTTGTAATGGTCTGCAGATATGCATTTGATTTTGGCATTATCGACAATTTAATTTTTGTCACTTTTGTTTTTGTTTTGAACTTAGCCATTAAAGTGCATTACAGTGGGTGCATTATGTCCGCAAGTTTTCCTACATTTTTATACCGATCAATTCGAAACTTAGTAGGCGCTTTTATCATGGTCTATAGATGTTCATGTTTTTTTGGCACTAACGTCAATTTAATTTTTGCTACTTTTTTCGACTGAAACTTAGCTGTTTTTGGGGCTTCAACACTATAAAAGTGCATTACCGTGGATACCTTGTGTGCGCAACTCCTCCTACAGTTTTATACCGATCAATTTGAAACTTTGCAAGCGCTTTTGGCATGTTTTGCAGATGTGCATGTGGTTTTGGCATTATCGTCGATTAAAGTTTTGTTACTTTTTTCGGATTTTGAACTTAGCCATAGCTGGAGTTTAAGTATTACGGTCAATACGTGTTTAAGAGAAAGCATAAAGTTGGGGGCTTAGTTTTTACACATTTTCTGGTTTATATTTTTATTCTATTTGTTGTCTTATGTTTGCGGTTGGTGGGTTCTGTCTGGCATTGTGATATACTGTTAGGGGAAGAGGGGCTTAGTTTCTTTGCTTTTGTTGTTTTTTACCATGTGTGCAGCTGTCCCTCGTAGTATGTTTACTATTTCTGTTGGTGTTATTGGTAGGATATGTTGTGTTATCGTGGCTCTTCCTAGACCTCCTCTTTATGATATTAAAAGAATTACATTTCCTTTTTTCAGACACGTTCCTGTTCAGTGCATCTGTAAGTGTGCGACAGCAATTACATTGTTTCGATGTATAGTGTAACTTTTACTGGATACAAAACAATGTCCTGTTAAATGCGATAGGTTCTGTGTAATGTACTGACGGATGTTCTGGAATGGAATGTACTCCCTGTTAACCTTTCGTGTTGATAACGAACCGATATAGATTGAAGCTAAATTCTATCAGGGCTGTTGAGTATACGAGGCACGGATACGTACGGATTAATGCACTAGATATTGTGGAATGCATTTTTAAATGTACAGACACTGCGGAAGTTGACATTGGTTTGTACTGAGGAAAGTACTAAACACTGTGAAATGCACTGTAGAATGTACAGACTCTGCGGAATTTGACACTGGTTTTTACTGAGAAATGTACTAGACACTATGGAATGCATTGTAGAATACACAGACACTGCGGAATATATACACTGTAGAATGTAATGTAATAGCTGTCAGTCTGAACCTTTCTTGTTCGCACTTAGCCGCGACATTTAAAACGTTGCTTTTTGGGCCTGTGCGGACATAAAAAATCTAGATCAGTCAGCAGACCCATACAGTCAGATAAGGGCATTAGCTTTGCTGTGTACTTTACAGTATCCAGTTATCCATTAACTCATGCTAGGCAGATGGGCAGTCTGATCTGGACCATCTATGCCCCATATATACACATAACATTGCCCAGTAAGCATTCTTTATAAATCTATAGCGGGCCGTTAACGGCCCGCTATAGATTTATAAAGAATGCTAGCTGGATGTGTGACTACTTGTATTAAGGCCTTTTGTGCGTGACGCGGTCATTTGAATAAGAAAGCTGATGAACCAATAGTTCTCCCCTGTGGTGACCATATGGATCTGCCACACTTAACAATCTTTAGGAACCTGGTAACCAACAAGTATATGCCGACCCTTGATTACAACAACTATGCATTCTCCTTTCTAACTGTTTTGGGAAATGTACTGGATAACTACTGCTGCTGTTCGTGTGGTTTTGAACATGAGTTCATGATGTATTATACGGGCAATGGACAAATAGATGAAGCTATGTATCAGAAAGTAGCAAACAATATACGTTACGGTAAATGTAAACATGTCGACGAGGTATCTCAACAATATGTAAAAAATACTGAAATATTTGCCGTGCATATTGCAGTAGTTGTTGGTACAGAGAAAGTATTGCATTGCTACTTCAGAGATTTGGAAAATGAACACAAACTTAGTCATATTGCTATGAGACATGAACGATCATTTTGTAGATGGTTAAAGGCATCGTGTGCGATCACCTGTAGTACCTTATTTCTGTTGAAGCCTTACAATTTAGCCCTGATAAAGAACGGTAATCTAAGTACCGGGCGTTTTAGTAAAATCATCGCCAAACTCGAAGGTAATGATTTAGGCCAAAGAAAGTTTATATTTGCTTACCGCCCACAGAGTTACTCTCATATGATAAACATTGAATATATATCATTGCATGCACTGTGTGTAAGAAAGAATTATAGGCACCTGCTGAAAAGAGTCTGTAGATCTAATAGTCAGTATGCAGGTGTTAGCAAAATGTTGGAAGTAGGTTTTAAACATAATGTAGAAGGCTTGCAACATGTGATACTGACCTATATCAGATGGCACGGTAAAATTACTGGATTGATAAATATTTTGTTGTCTGCTGCCGAACATGAAGAACTGTGCCAAACTAAACCTCATCAATATACTTACTCTGTTTTGAAAGGACAACTCGAGGTATTATTAAAGAAATTTGAGAAAGAATGCAAAACTAAAATTGTGACTGCCATAAAAGCTAATCCAAAATGTCTTACCATGCTTAATCAGGTACTTAATAGATGCAAAAGTGATTTTTTAATGATATTCAAGGAAAATCCTCTGATACTTGACACCTTTCAGTTGCCTGGAAACAGGTGACCTCTGCTACATTTGTGCATGATATATGCACGTGACAGATTCCTTATAGCAAACAGTCTTAGGATATTAATTGATCTCGGTCTAAATGTGGACGAGACAGATACAAAGCGTCGTACACCATTGGCATATTTGCTTAGAATAGCAAGGAAACAAGAGTGGTCCTATGAAACTGTACGGGAACCTGTGGAGCTTTTACTGTTTGAAAATTCAAGCACAGATCTGAATGAATCCGCTGTTTCATATAGCATAGAATATGACGAGTGTTTGACAAGAAGAGATATGATGCAGGAAGATGATATCTCAAATGGAACTTTTCTTCTAGACGCTAAGGAGCATGCTTTCTTCGAAGATTCTGGCAGCTACGCTATGAAATTTATAAGCCCTCTTTTGATCGAAGGCGGATTTCCTTTGGAAAGACATACGTTGTTTAGTGCTCTTGAAAGATCAGCTCTGCATACTAAAGAACTTCAGTTTTTGCAGCAATGCCTGGATTTGCCAAGACGGCTGGTACTTAAGTGTCGAGATGTTCTTAGACAAAAGTTTAAAGGACGTACCTTGCACACATTTCTGAAAACTGCAAATATTCCTGAAAGAATGAAGGATTTTATTCTCATTAAAAATGTTCTAATCTACAAATGTGGGGTTGATTCCTATGATTAAACAGTGAATAAATAGCAATCTTCGAAGTAATGGGAATGAAGGTCACCTGGTTATAGGGGTCTCATTGTATACATACTTCCGTGATCCACTTTATTATGTAAAGGGGTTGATACACTTTCAAGGGAGACAATATATTTTGGCTTCCTTCTGAAAAGGGGTTTGCTCGAAAAGGAACGGGAGCAAATTCATTCCTTTTTAGAGAAGATCCTTTTTCGGAAGGACATTGGTTTACTGGAAGGCAAAGAAGATATCACAAAAGTTGTCTTCCTAGTCAAAATGGTTGGATATAACAAGTGTGTCAATCTTTCAACTCTATGCTGTATATGTTTTGGGCCCGGGTTAAGGATTTCATGTTTTTTGTTGCTTGTTTTTTTGTGTTGTATTTTTAATTAATGGGTATTTGAATGTTTTTTATCACTTTCATTACTCTTTTCCACTGCATAAATACATATTGTGATTTTCACTGATGGAATAAAGGACCCTAAGAGGACTAAACATGTATTTGTAATTTTTAGCTGCAACAGAATTAAGGACGATGTTGCGATCCTGCAGAGCTAGTTCAAGCGCCCGACCTTACTAGAAGTCGTTTCTGTTCACTATTCTAAGGTGGCTCCTGTGTTGCAGGTTAACCTTGTATGTCGGTTATTCCATCTCTGCTGTTGTACATCACGAAAACATACCTTTATAATTTTGAACCCCTTAAACCCCATTTTTGTATAGTAAAACTGGGGTTTACAGGGGTATACATTATTTTTTCTTATTTCTGCTCAAAAACATAGATTGTGGGTACTCGTAGCGGGGCGGTTCTAACGAGTACCCACAATTTATGGTTCAAGAAGAAATATGAAAAATATCAGAATTTTTATCTGAAAACTTTCAGTTTTTGGTGGTAAATTTTCAATATATTTGAATGAGCCTGTTTCCGTAATGATCTTGTCATTGTTTCTTCCTCATCTCTTCTTCGGTGTGTGTGATTGTGACATTGCCTGGGTAACTTCATTTATATTGTTGAAGTATTTGTCTAACTGTAATCCCTCAACAGTGAGCACTGAAAATAAAAGGCCACAAAGTCCATAGCTTTGTATTACAATAAGAACACAGCGCCTTATTGACGCTTTTTTTTTGTGTCAGAGGATGAAATTTACACTTTTATATAATACATGTACACTGAACATCTTTATAAAACGTTTCATTAGAAGACGGGTTTCGGATTTAAGATGGTTGAAAGGTGTACCCCAAAATTGCTGTATCTAAGCAAAACTGGTAAATTATATAGAAAATGTTTTTCTATAATCTGTATATATTGTATACAACACGGTTGTTAAATTAACGCGGGATTAGCTTTAGTGTTATGAAGAGGTTGTAGTGTACATTCAAACAAACACGAATAGCAGTAGTTAAAACTCAAATTATTATACATTATGAAAAGAAGCCTATTCAAATATACTGAAAAATTTACCACCAAACAATGAAAATTTTCAGATAAAATTTCTGATATTTTTCATATTTCTGCTCAAAACATAAATTGTGGGTACTCGTTAGAACTATCCTCGGCGAGTCGGTTCTAACGAGTACCCACAATCTATGTTTTTGAGCAGAAATAAGACCAATAATGTATACCCCTGTAAACCCCAGTTTTACTATATAAAAGTGGGGTTTAAGGGGGTCAACTTTATATAGGCATGTTTTCGTGATGGTTATCCTTTGGCAACAGAAAGAGATGAGGAACGCTAAAGTATTCCAAGGGTCGAATTACAATTCTATCAGGAGATTGGTCCCTGACTAGTCCTGCCTGTGGTCAGACCCATCGTGGTCCTACTTGTGGTTATTTTTTAGCCCATTACGAAAACATGCTTATTCAAATATATATAGAACATTTCACCTCCAAAAACGGAAAATTTTCAGATAAAAAAACTGATATTTTTCATATTTTAGCTCAAAATCTATGTTTTTTAAGCAGAAATAAGAAAAAAACTGTATACCCCTATAAACCCCAGTTTTACCATATAAAAGTGGGGTTTAAGGGGATCAAAATTATATAGGTATGTTTTCGTGATGTTACGAAAACACGCCTATTCAAATATATTGAAAATTTCACCACCAAAAAAAAATGAAAGTTTTCAGATAAAAAATTCTGATATTTTTCATATTTCTGCTCAAAATATAGATTGTGGGTACTCATTAGAACCACCTCACTGTTAATGTATACTCCAGGCGATACTGTCGATGCCTCATGAATAAATCGGAAAATAATCGAGACTCTGTTTTAAGTCGTGTTTACCAAAATGCGGATTTTGGATGGACTCGCCCGACTTTTGACACGACAGTACTTTGATTTAAAGCTATGGACACGGAATTCTTTTTATCATATCCAAAATTCGGTTCTCAGCGAGAATCATCATTAGACTGTCACCTTGACCTCGTGATGTTACGTGACCTTGACTGCTTAACACTAGACTGGTTACTAGTGGTAAATAAAGCCCTGTATGATGAAGGTTTTCGATGAGAACCGAAACTATCAGTTTTTTAGGATATTCTAAAAAGAATGCTTTGGATTAATGTGTTATTCTATCCTGATGCATATATGCCGTGTATTTATGTCTATGTTTCCTTTTTATGTTAATAAGATTATTTAACCCTTAACTGCAGCTGACTACATATTGAAATGTTTATTATTATTATTATTATTATTATCCTCACGCTTTTAAAAAAAAGCGATGGAGATATTGCGAATGCCTCCTTCCGTCTGTCCGTCCCTCATGCTATCGCCTCCTAAACCAATGGGCGCAATTCAACCAAACTCGCTACATGACTTCCCCTCATGGTAAGGATGTGCGAGAGCAACATTATTTTTCTGTCCGGCCGTCCGTCCATCTGTCCGTCACATTACCTCCTCCTACTGTATTTATTCGGTTATTAGATGGGGGCTCATTCTTCCAACATTATCGCAAATGTATAAATCAGCATTATGAGAACATGCCTATTCAAATATATTCCAAAAATTAACTCCAAAAAAATGAAAATTTTCAGATAAAAAACACTAATATTTTTCTTATTTCTGCTTAAAACATAGATTGTGGGTACTCGTTAGAACCGCCTCAGCGAGGCGGTTCTAACGATTACCCACAATCTATGTTTTTGTGCAGGAATAAGAAAATAATGTATACCCCTGTAAACCCCAGTTTTACTATATGAAAGTGGGGTTTGAGGGGGTAAAAATTATATAGGCGTGTTTTTGTGATGGTCTTGTGTAATTCAACTATAAAATGGGGTTTTCTCTTCCAAAACAATCCCATATCTGTCTAACGGATCTTGATCTTTGAGATTGTTTTGGAAGGAAAGCCCCACGTCTTATAAGCGAAGAAATACGGTAAACCACCGAGCAGAAGAATTTAACCAAACATCCGTCCGTCCGTCCGTCAGGCTACCTCCTAAACCGTTAAGCGTAATTAAACTAACTTGCTATATGACTTCCGCTTATGGTAAGGATGTATACGAGGGCAACACTTTTTTCCATCTTGCGTCCGTCCGTCCAGCGTCCGTCCATCTGTTCGTCACGCTATCTCCTCCAAAACCACTGGACGAAATTTAAGCAAACTTGCTACATGACTTGTTGCATGGTAAGTGTGTGTGAGAGCGAGTTCGTTCGTTCATCCGCCCGTCATGTTATTGGCAACATTAGCACGGATCGTGATTTGCGATGGTATGTCGTCGACTGCGCTTTCTAGTTATGTTCAAATAGATAAGTCTTGACGTGAAATGTAGCAGACGAGATTCTATTTTTTTTTTTTTTTTAAATCAATCCTGACATTTTATGTGAGCTGTCTGCTTGAAAATAGAATCTCGTCTGCTACATTTCGCTTGGCGTTTTCAGGGTTAACCACATGAAGGAGACCAGATAGGAATTGGTCTTGCAGTTGCATTCCTTGTACCATTGACCACTGATTTTTTATTTTTTTTTTTTTTTTTTTTTTTTTTTTGAGGTTGCGTTCAAGACCGCAGAACACTCGCCAGTGTTTTGAAAACTATTTAGCGTCTTCTAAACGGTTACTGTTATCTCAAGAGATCCTCAGATAAGAGTGTAGCCGTTATTCTATTCCAATTGACGAGATTTGATATCAGTTCGAATAAATTATATCAAAGATTATAAATTTTATAAGGGATTGAATATACGACATCAATACAGTAACGTTTCCTTAGTTTTCTTACAAATAAGAATATGTAACTTTTATTCTCATAGGCCGCCATTTTGACCGTGGCAGCAGACAAATCACAATTGAACGGAAAGTCTGCAATAGTCCGCGAGCGCCCGTAAACGTTTCCTTTTATTGAACGCAGCCCTTTTTAAACATATGAGCTGAATGTTCTAGCCATGACATAGCCTGAAATTCCCATGATTTCCATTAAAAGTAAATTAGTATTCCGCCAAAACATAAACGATTACATCCATTGTTATATAGCGTCTACACGCACATTCTGCGCAAGAGTTTTGTCTTAGCGTCAGGTGTCGGGACAGGCGTTGAAGGCCCAAAATTTGGGCACACAAAGTGGACCTGCGAACAACAAACTCAAGATAACATGTTCCTCCTGTCAAAACGATGTGTTAGTGTCGTGTGACAGTCGTAAAAACGTCATCCCGTACTTCACGAAATTGTAGTTTATTCTTTCTGGTCCTTTGTGATGATTCAGCCCCTACCGAATTTTTTTGAACATTTACATGAAGGTCGCCGATAAGACTCTCATGATTGTCCGAAACTTACTCGACTGGTCAAGAAAATATAAACACTTCATGAATTTTATGTTACGTACATGTATGTGTTTTCATTGATCTGAAGTGTCCTTCTGGGACTTTGGAAAAACATGTATGAGGGTCACATCACGAAAACACGCCTATATAATTTTCATCCCTCTAAATACCACTTTTTATGTAGTAAAACTGGGGTTTACAGGGGTATACATTATTTTTCTTATTTCTGCTCAAAAACATAGATTGTGGGTACTTGTGAAAACCGCCTCGCCGAGGCGGTTTTAACGAGTTCCCACAATCTATGTTTTGCGCAGAAATATGAAAAATACCAGAGTTTTTATCTGAAAATTTTCAGTTATGAAAGTGAAATTTTCTATATGTATTTTAAATAGGCGTGTTTTCGTAATGATGTATGAGGCCTATGTGACAAACAATAGCTAGTTTGATCCGGAAAGCTTGACACTTCGGCGGTTTTCAGCTTTTTGACTCATTGCTCTCAAGGGTCATTCCTTTTAGAATACTGTTCTCACACATAGCATGTTTGTTTGTGTTGAGGTTTTACGGCCCAGTCAACCCACTGGGGTCATGTCGAGCGCGGTCAGTTTATTTAACTACACTTGAGCTGGGCAGGCTTAATCCTCTAAGCGGTTAACCAGGAATGTGCACATTCTTTCGCCAGAAACTGATCTGCCCATCTTGGATCATCGGAAGGGAGAGAATGACCGTAGAAAATATTTTATGATCAGTCTCCACGAAAGAATGTTGCCGGCCCCGGCGGGGTCAAACCTGCAACCTCCTGATCACCAGTCGGACGCGCATCCAACTGAGCCACCGAGGCCAAACACACACACATGGCTTGAGCCTATCAGCAATTCCATGCGGGAATTTATATTAAGGGATGCGGGAATTTATATAAAGGTGACTTTCAGGGGAGACAACTTTGTCAAAATTGTTTTTGCTACCTTCCGAAACGCGGTCTTTTCTTAAAAAAGGGCGAGAGGGGGGGGGGGGTGTTTAAGCTTTTTAAAAGCTCCCTTTTTTAGGAGGGACTTGGGTGGAGTAAAACAAAAGAGGATATCCCTTGTATAAAATGGTGTCAACAATCCTATGTATATCTCGTCTCCTTACATGTAAGAAATACTACCAAAAAAATTCGCAAGACTGCGAATGCGCATCTCTACATGCGCATGTTGATTGTACTGACAAAAACACCTTGCCGTACGGACTAAATGTCCTGTCTAGACGGAGTGAACAGTTTTGAATATTTCTCTAATGTTTAGACTCAATTAGAAGCTATTCTGGCCATGAGAAAGAATGTCTTTAGGCCATAAGCAACCAATACAGATCCAGATCAGTTAGCGAAGTCACACAATCTGGTCAGGATCTTTGCAAAACATCTTTAATCTACAGTACTTCCTGATTCAGTAAGCGGACAGCGAGGGCCTTGATCAGACTGCGCATGCGCAGTCTGATCAAGGCCCTCATCGCATATATCCAGAAGGCATATTTTCCATGGAGCTGCTCAAAAAGCATTGTCGCCAGTTTTGAGTGCTTTCACATGATAAAGAATATCCGTCGACAATAAAGCATTCTTGCTGGGATACTTTCTAAAAGTCTGCGAAACCTAATTAGTAAATAGTTGTCACAACGTCAGAAAATGTACCTTCGGACATATGCGCCCAGCGAGGGTTCAGATTATCCTGTGCATTCAGAATCTTCATTGTGCGCATTTTTGGATAGCCAAGGGTGTCGTCATGCAAACAACGAAGACTGGTCAGACTGTGCGGATGCGCAGGCTGATTTGAATCGTCTTTGGGCGCACATGTCAGAAGGTACGTTCTCTCAAGTTGCGTCTCATATATTTCCGAAATCATTTTAAAGTCACCGACGGATATGCTAGTATTATATAAAGTCAGTACCATGTTTGGCGAGATATGAACCAACTTGAAGTATTTCAAAGACAACAGTTCTCAATAAGCTGTGAATTTAACAATTTAAAGGGGATACACTCGAGTTACTCCACCAAGGCGAAACAGAGGCTCTTATAGGAGCAACGAAAAGGACTACAATCCAGACAACTAAAGGTAGCAAATCGAGACCAAAAACCATGAATCTTATCCTGTAAATGTCGATTCTAAACAATGGACTTGATCACTGTATTAACAAACTGTCAACTTATGCGTGTAATGTATGCATAAGGTTGAGCTTTGCAGCTGATTATTATACATGTACAATAAATCGAATCCGAAACCCACAATGATGCGCAACGCGCCAAAAAGGGTACTTATGCAATTTGCGGGCAACGCAGGTCCTGACCAGGATCGGATTGTAAGTTAAACATTTCCTTTAAGGGCACAGTGAATCAACTGTGACAGGAGTGCTGATTGGTGCAAAAAAGTGTAGGGAAGGTGACCTGTGATTGGCTAATAATAAAGACGAATTAAAACTCATCATTGGTTTAAACATATTTTATTATCCAAATATTACATAACACTATACATTGTAGCACATAAGAAATAGGATCAGAACGAAAGTATGACTACTTATTTAGTTCTTCTCCTTAACAATTACAGTTGTACAAATAGTGACGGAAAAATGTTAAACAATATAGATCTCAATTTGTGGATGTGAATTAAGGATGCAGATTTGAAAGAAGAAAAAAAAAAAACAAAAAAAAAACAAAAACAAAAAAAAACACACACACAAAAAAAAAAAAAAAAAAAAAAAAAAAAACACAAACAAATATATATATATAAAAAAAAAATAAAAAAAATATATATATATATACATATATATATATATATATATATATATATATATATATATATATATATATATATATATATATATATATATATATATATATATATATATATATATATAAAGAGCAATGATAAGATAACGAAAGCAATAAAAAAAATAATAATAAAACTCATCATTCTAATTTGAAGGAAAAATATTTGTGTGTAATTTTCTGATTGTTTCAATAAAATAAATGTTTCTGTTTGCGTTTGCTGGAGCCAAAAGAATGAGTGGTGAAATTGCAAAGTTTCAATTTTTGATACCTGCCAATTGAGGGCTAGCTACATTCAGCCTCCAAAAAGTCCCTGGTGCTGGTGACAGTGGTGTTTTTCCTTATTTATTTTCATTTCCTAAGACTGGTCTTTGAATTGAAATAAAATTTGGGAGCCCAGTCATACCTTGAAATGAACTCTTAACCACCAAAAAGGTTGGAATTACTGTGAAGCTCTAAGGAAAAAATAATTAGTTCACTGTATCCTTAAGAGTACATCCCTTAGATAAGAGAAACAACTTTTAGAGTGATATCCCTTGGCGGTATGTCCGATTCACCTCGAATTATAAAAAGCAATGTTTAATTTAGCCTCTTGTAATCTAGAGAATCTAAAAGGGTAATTGGCAAACAGTGCAGATCCAGATCAGACACCGCAAAACGCGGCGTTTGATCAGGGTCTCCACTCTTTGCAAATAGTTTAGCCATTTTTCTCTAGGAATGTCTAAATCTTATAGCAGCTTCCAATATATTTCAGTCGATCATGGGTTAGGCAGTGCTTAGTTTTAGTATACGTTAAAAATAATATAGGTTTCTGTTTGGCGGTTTGTGTAAGTAAGAAATCAAACATACCAATGCATTTTATTTTCTATACTAATGTGGGCGAAGATTAGACGTCTTAGAAATAAAATGCTGTTTGATTCAGCATTGTTCGTCTGGTAATGACTGTCTATCCCAAAATATTGCAGCGCTAATGGTTTCGAGTTTTACTTAGGGTGAGTTTTCGTGCGAGTAAAACTTGTTAAACCTACCCACCTCACCCCAGTTGTTTCTTTACTGACCGTTCCAAGACGCTTCCTCTGTTACAGGTCTTCTTTTTTCGTTCGTCGGTGATTTCATTCGTGGCGATGTTTTGTCATTGTTTGTCCCTCACCACCTTCTTCTTTCGGTGCCTCGTAAAGGCTTTGCCACGTGACTGTGGCATTCCCTTGGTATCTTCACATACAGTCCACTCTCCTTGTCTCGGCTTCGCTCATCTCAAATAACTGCTTATCTCGTCGAAGTGAAAATCTGGTCCCTGCTTTAACATTGATTGATTGAGTTGGGGTTTAACGACACGACACGTCAACCCTTGTGGGTCATTTTGTGTCGTCTCCCAGAGAAAGGGAGAAAATAGACAGAAGAGATAGCAGAAGAGATGAAAGGGAGGGACAGGGAAGAAAGAGAAACAGGAATGAAAGTGAAGAAACAGAAGAAATAAAAACACCTCCCTACCCTTACCTGCTACAAGGATAGCAGGCCTTGCCCAACTATAAGCTAATATCAGCTGGACGCCCCGGGTGACAAAAGATACATGACACCTTCGCACCACCCAACCACCCACCCCTGCTTTAACAAGGAAATCTAACAACAGGTAACAAAATATTGTTGAAAAGAGGAGAAATTGCTCCTAAGGAGCATTTTCTCCTCTTTTCCACAATATTTTCTTAGGAGCAATTTCTCCTCTTTTCCACAATATTTTCAATATCTCTCTAATATCAAAAAGTTTGATTACATACTCATTTCTTAAATGTGGTTGTTCGAGTTATTATAACCTGAACTCTGCAAATCTGATATGTCGAGGTACGGATATCTCGAAGTATTTCAGAGAGTACCTTGGACTTCGAGATAACAAGAGTCGACTATATTTTACTAGATGGCAGAAGAGGCAACATTAGCTCTAAGAGTCTACCACAAGTTAAACAGGAGATAGCTGATGTTGGCAGCTGAGATGATAAGACTGTAGCTCTGCGTTTGCCTTTTATCGTTTCCGATCCGTATCGTGTTATTTCTTTTCGCCAGGGCAAATGATGAGGCTATGACATTCTGTAAGGTATTGAGCTGCATACCCCAAAGAATCGGGAAGATACAGGCATAATTGTAGACCTTAGTGCCTTCTTGGCTAATGAAGACATGAACGTTATCTGGAATATATACTGTCCTTGTATCGGTACTAATTATGCATTCACTCTTAAGTTTACCGCTCAGTGGGCAAGTTCAGCAGACGATCAGCTGATGATATGATGAAATTTAATTTTCTTATTTTTCCCAGAAAAAATAGGCTTTGACAGTTCATGTTAACTATGTCTCGCAATTTATTTAACTTCATCATCAATATGTTTGGCCACTGAAAGAGTTACTCCAATATCCGGGAATTAGGCTCAGTAGTGAGTTAACCCTTTTACCTTGCAGACAAAACTGACACATGTGCAAACAGTGTAGATCCAGATACGACGGCTCGTACATGTAACGAGCCGTCTCATCAGAATCTACACTGTTTGTCATTCGTTTTTGATTTTAGACTTAAACCCATATTTGAATAAATGGACGTGTCCAAATTCAAGCTTCAGAATTGCAGGGAAGAAAGGGTTAACAGAGTTTAACAAATCATACAATAATAGCCTAGTAAAGTCTCGCTTTCAGAAAAGATTTTATTCTCAACATAAAAGAAAAACACCGGTTGTTTATTGGCTATAAAAACAAAGTAAATATCTGTTGTTTTTTTTGTTGTTTTTTTTCTGGAAAAAAATTCTCAATTGTGTATGTAATATTCCATAGTCCATCACTTTTACATACATGTAACTAGATATTTAACTAGATTTTATAGACAACAAAATACCGACACCATGATTGCTGTATAACAACAAAGACTGGACTAACCCATTAGGGCCTAGCATTCCAAGAATGGATGCCTAGTATCCTAAAATGGACGCCTAGTACCCCCCAACTATTATAGGAACGTGGATGTTGTAGAGAGGTAAACCGTATAATAGAATAGCACTTTTGGAAATCAGAAGAGTGGACGTTACAGGGATTTACAGGCTATTGCTGGAGATGGCCGTTCTTGCAGTTGCCACTACAGTCGAGCCTCAGTGGTTCAAACATCTTTTGAACCATGGAAATTCGTTCTAAATATTGGTCGTTCGAGCCACTGAGGGTTAATCATGGCGCCAGGTTAGGAGACAAATGGGAATAATTTATGGATGTCTTTTGGATCATCTATAAAGCAATGATATGTTGAATGTACTCATTAAAATGGCCTTGCTGAGGCGATTATAATTAGAACATATAACATACATTTTCATGAGGAAATAAGAAAACACTCCTAAACATATTTGTTTCCTTGAGCTGTAGGAATAATTTCCTCGGAACTCAAAAAACGAGTTCGAATTAACCACGGTAAACAAGATATCGGTGTTCGAGTCATTGAGGTTTTACTGTGTATATATCTCAAACTTAAACTCCCATGATGGAATAATGTCTTCCAGATGGCCAGGCAATAATGGGTTATCCATTGCATTGACTCAATGATACATGCAATAAAACTTTGTACGAATAAATTACCCTTGCAAAGCGACAATCCGTCTTCGAACATATTAGAAATGTACATCATCCCGGAAATCCGCCTAGTCTCGCCGAACCTAGGGCTGCCCTTTGATATATTCTACAACATTTAATGATTCTGTAAGAGGACAACGAAGGCCCTGATTAGGCTAATTAGTGCCTTCGTTGTCCGATAGATTTTCGAAGACATAGTTTCGCTTTGCGCGGCCGAACTACAATATCAAAGGAGCCGGCATGAACAAAAACCTACAGTATGTTCACGTGCAAAGTAAAAACACCTGCGCACAGTCTCCCAGCAGGCACATCGTTGAAACAACGTTGTTTCAACGTCAAAACGTTGAATGAACTTTGGGTCGACGTTGTTTCAACGTTGTGTGCTCGCTAGGCTCGTCATAATTTGGAAGTTAGAACAAGTGAGCAATAAAACCAAGTACCCCTAACAGATTTAGGGGTTGCGCAGGTTTTCAGAACATTGTATTTTCTGTCTGCAATCAGCAATTTGTAGGTTTTGCTGCCGGCTACATGTACAAACAGACTCAGTGGCTACAACAAATTCCAACAGACTTCAGTGTATTTGTACCGTTGCAAGAAAATTAGTTGTAGAAGTTCTCCTCATCACACCATTGTAAAAATGATACTGATATAAACCAAAATGAATAAACAAATGACCTACATGTACATGGAAGTCAATGGGAAAATATTTTTGGAACTCACTTACGCCCAGAGAATGTATACTGACTTTTAGTATGTCTATCAAAAAACATAACATCACAGTTACGTCAATACAACGTCGGATAAATGACGACGTTGTAGCGACGTTATGTTTTCGTTGGAATGACATTCATTACGAAAACATGTCTATATAATGTTAACCCCCTTAAACCCGAGTTTTATATAGTAAAACTGGGATTTACAGGGGTATACATTACTTTTTCTTATTTCTGCTCAAAATTTCCAAAATAGTGGGTGGGAACTGTGCTTCGTGATTGTGGCATTTCCTGGGTATCCTCACTTATAATTCTACCAGCCATACATTACGAAAATATGCCTATTCAAATATACTGAAAATTTTACCATCAAAAAATGAAAATTTTCAGGGAAAGAAATTCTGATATTTTTCATATTTTTACTCAAAACATAAATTGTGGGTATTCGTTAGAAACCGCCTCAACGAGGCAGTTCTAACGAGTACCCACAATCTATATTTTACAGCAGAAATAAGAAAAATAATGTATACCCCTGTAAACCCCAGTCTTCACAAAAACATATGTTGTGAGCACTCATTAGAAGCGCCTCATCGAGGCGCTTCGAATGAATACCCACAACTCATGTTTTCTTGGAGAAAAAAAAATATCAATACTTTTGGATGCTACATGAAACGCATCACTCTAGATAAGGTGCTTACAAACATAATGCAATGCCATGTTCTATTTTATTTTTCCATGAAAATATGTGTTGTAGCTACTCATCACGAAACCACGACTATATAATTTTGACCCCCTTAAACCCCACTTTTACATAGTAAAACTGGGGTTTACAGGGGTATACATGTACATTATTTTTCTTATTTCTGCTCAAAAAATAGATTGTGGGTACTCATTACAACCGCCTCTGCGAGGCGGTTCTAACGAGTACCCACAATCTATGTTTTGAGCAGAAATAAGAAAAATATCAGATTTTTTTATCTGCAAATTTTCCTTTTTGGTTGTAAAATTTTCAATATATTTGAATAGGCATGTTTTCGTAATGTCATCAGAAGCGCCTTGCCCATACAGTATCGAAAGTTTAGTTACCCTCTTCTTTGCATATGTGGCTTTTGCTCTAAAGGACCTCATTGCTTTTAGAAACTATAATATTCTCTACTGACCTTATGCTCACTATATAAGCAATGTGAGAAAACATCTGCACCCAACGAAGACTCAAATCAGCCTGCACATCCTTGGCTGTTCATAAATATGCCCAGTGAAGATTCTGATCGAAATGTTTGAATGTGCAGGTGGATCTGAATCTTAGCCGGGTGCACATGTCCGAAGTTACGTTTTCCGCCATTGTGGCTCATATAATATGGGGTACTCTCAAGGTTTAAGGACTAGGAATGAGTGCTCGTAAACCCAGGGCTTTCTTGTGTTTCGCCCAGTCCGTCGTCTAATCGTTGTTTTGTGGATCCTGTCTAGCAATTTTGACCACCTTGTTACTTTGCTTTTCCTTGGTCTGTGGTTTGTGTGCTGTCTGTCATGGTTTCTTTGCTCTTCCTCTTGGTGTCATTGGTAAGCTATGGTCTGTTATTTTGGCTATTTCTGGGCCCAATTGTTCAAAACTAACGATATCGTTAGTTAACATATCGTTAAAACTTTGACCATTAAATATGGCATATACGCTAATATTTTTGCTGAAAACATGTGAATAGGTTTTGCATTTGCATTTATTCGGCAAAAGTAACTGTGAATTAGATACTGTACTTACTAGAGCAGTTAACATTTTGACCACTAACGAGCTCGTTAAGCTAACGACGCTTTGAACAACTGGGCCCTGGATTTTTTTATACTGCTATAAGTCCACAAAGAGTTTTACTGTTGACAGTTACAAGGCGATATTTCTATTGCTTACCTACATCAGTTTTGTTCCCTCTGTTTTCGTCAGAGTGCAGTTTTATAGCGTTAGTGTTGTTATTGTTATATGAGCCCATTTGGAAAACACGCCTATTCAAATATGCTGAAAATTTTACCATCAAAAAATGAAAATTTTCAGAGAAAAATTCTGATACTTTTCATATTTTTACTCAAACCATAGATTGTGGGTACTCGTTAGAACCGCCTCGACGAGGCGGTTCTAACGAGTACCCACAATCTTTGATTTGAGCAGAAATAAAAAAATAACTTATACCCCTGTAAACCAGTTTTACTATATAAAAGTGAGGTTTAAGGGGATCCAAAGTATACAGGCATGTTTTCGTGATAATTTACATTATAGTAGCGTTATCAATGTCGGTGGAAACTTTGGTTGGACCCAGCAGAACTGCGCCGGATCATGACTAAAATGAGGTTTCCGGATTTATTCATAACAATAAGGGCCCACGTCTACGCATCCGAGGTCATACAATAACTTTCACTGCCCACTGAGACATATACATTAGATATTACCCAGCTGAATTCTGTCATAAAAAAGGGAAAACGGAAATAAAAGCGCAGATTTGCCCATGCGTCCCCTAATTATAATAATCATGACATCTTCTGTATGCCAGTACATCAGCATTCACTGGTTCTTAAGCCACGAACACTCTGTGTCGATGCGTAATCAAAATAACGTAAGGGCCTTGACAATTTCTGACTCTTCCCCACCTCTAAAAGTCTTCTTATTTGTCTTCTATAAAGCCGTGAATCTGACTCTCCCCCGCCCCTAATAAACTTCCGATTTGCCTGATATAAAGCCGTGACTCACGGAATTACCCTCGATTCTGAATAAATGCAACATTTGTATAAATATAGGGACAAAATATATGGTAAATACAGAAGTGAAGATACCCAGGAAATGCCATAATCACAAAGCCCAGGCTTTCCAAGGCACCAAAAGAAAGAGAGATGAGGAACAAACATTGACAAATATGCCACAAATAAAACCACCGATGTACTCAATAAGTAGAACAGCAAGAGAGGAACCACTTTGGAAGGGTCAGAAGAAAAACTACTGGGGCCTTAAACAAATTTTAACAGAGGCGGGTCTGGTTTTCCAGCATATGCCATATGACTTCATTGTATGCGTGGTCTGACTTTGACCGTCTCTTGTTCATAAAGACCGCGGATCAATGCCTTCGTTGTATATATGGACCACGTTTTGAAGGCATTTGAGGCTACAGTTCAGATCAGCCTTCGCATCCGCGCAGTCTGACCATTATGTTAACAAGTCTATGCAATGTGTATCCTCGATCCCCTTACAATATACAGTAAAACAGGGTAATGATTCATGGATGAATTAGAAGACCTCCACACGGACCGAACACAAGACAAACATTTTTTTTCTTATTTGACTACACCGCATACACCACAACCTCTTTATAACACTATTGTTGGGGTCCATAGCATAAACCGTGTTAGTTAAACAACCAAACAAAAATGTATAGATTATATTGAAAAATGACCATTTATGGTCATTTTTCAATATAATCTATGCATTATTTGGGATCCATCTTTGAACCGTGTTATATCCAAAACCGTGTTATAATGAACCGTGTTATAAAGAGGTTGAAGTGTATATCGTGGACACTCATTAGAAGCGTCTCTGCAAGTTGCTTCTAATGATTACCAGCAACACATATTAAGTAGCGAAATAAAACCATACTACCGGTTTTGGTTAAAAGGCTGACTTATCTCATTACGAAAACATGCCTATTCAAATATATAGAAAATTTCATCCCCAAAAACTAAAAATTTTCAGATAAAAATCTCTGATATTTTTCTTATTTCTGCTTAAAACATAGATTATGGGTACTCGTTAGAACCACCTCGGCGAGGCGGTTCTAACAAGTACCCACAATCTATGTTTTTGAGCAAAAATAAGAAAAATAATGTATACCCCTGTCAACCCCAGTTTTACTAAATAAAAGTGGGGTTTAAGGGGGTCAAAGTTATATAGGCGTGCTTTCGTGATGTATAGTTCTGACTTAAAACTATACCTTTCACATAGGCGTGTTAACTTTATGTAAGGCATTCACTAACCGTATAGAGCATTCATGGACAGTGTCAAATATATAACGAGCAGCAAAGGCCCTGGTCAGAGAATGCGGATGTACAGTCTGATCAGAGCATTCGCTATCCGCAATGACCTCGATGACGCATTTTGCTCGATACGGCCTAGAAGAAGTCCTATCGAGGGTTGAGCGCAAGACTGGCATAAGTCAGATGGTTGTTTTTCCCCAAACCTAATCTCCTCACCATGAAGGCGTTATGAAGATTACAACATTTCTTTCTGTAAACAATGAAAATTTAGGTGCCATTGCTCGTATGAGCAATGGCACCTAAATTTGCATTGTTTACAAAGGGGTCCAAGTTGCCCCTAAACAAGGGTTTCAAAATATGTTTGAGTTACTATAGTCTTACGCTCAACCCTCGCTATGTTCACCGAGCCATTTTCTCCTTCACTTGGCTTATTATTAAATTCTACCACGATCTTCGCTAATCCAGCATACAACGAATTGGTGATATTGTTCATATTTCTCAAAGAAAACAGATTTGACATTTAAGGCTAACTGTCTTCATTGGAGACAATTTGCATGAAATGTCAAACCTGCTTTCGGGAAAAATAAGAAAAAATATTTCAATATGTAGTTTGCAGAAAATTTTACCCAGAGTTCAAAGCGTTACTATTTCAAAGGATTGCTTCTCCGTTGTATTTTACACCGTCATCCGACTGTGCCTTGACAGAACTGGCCCGGGTAAAGAGGACAGATTCATCGTGCTTGATTAATATGTTCGTCATCGAATTGGCATCCTTAATGGTACCGTAGTGAATCTGCGTACTAGGGTTTAAACTTCCGTTTACATATTGCTCTGTTACACAAGACACGTTTCTTGGAATATTAAAGCTACGGCTGTTTAGAATTATAGAACCGTTTGATGTTCTTCTCGCATTCTGATACAATTTGGTTGTGTTTTCTTCGGACTGAAATATATCATCACGACTGTCCTCTTCTGACGGGTATTCTGAGCCACCTCGACCTCGTCTCGAGCGAACGTGTGTGTAAAATAAAGTAAAATTGTTTGAAATGACAGGGAATGTGAGAGCTACCATTAATACACCACTGACAGCGCATGCGGTTCCAACTACGTAGCCGATGGGCGTAACCGGAAACACGTCACCATACCCGACAGTTGTCATAGTAATCAAAGCCCACCAGAAACCAATCGGAATCGTACTAAACACGTTACTCGGGTTCACAGCGTCCCGCCTTTCTGCATAATATATCATAGTGGCAAACACCAGCATTCCTATCAATAAAAATATTCCTAACATGAGCAATTCGTGCACACTTGCCTTCAGGGCATAAATTAGAATCTGAAGTGCCTGATAATGCTTTACTAAATGAAATATACGAAACATTCTTATAATTCTTAAAATAAACATAATCTCAATCATTAACCTTTCGTTCACAAAACAGAATTTAAACACTTCCATATTTAGAATAAGCTGCATGTACAGAGGCACTAATGCAAGAAGGTCAATGATGTTCATGGCTGATCGCACAAATTTCAGTTTGTTTGGAGAAAACCCAAACCTGACAACTAACTCTATCGTAAAAAAGATTGTACAGATAGTATCTACTACTTGTAAGGCAGAATTTGGCGTCATTAAATAGCTTACACCCGAACCTCCGTTACATCCCTCCGATTTGTTGATGAGACCTGTGGTGTTTATTGGCTTAAGTTCTGGTTTGAGTTGCGGAAGTGTTTCCAGGCAGAATCCACATATAGAAGTGATGACGAATAAAAGGGAGATCACTCCATAGACCTGAAATTAAACAAAACACAGTGTATATATTTTTTCACATCTGAACCACTTTCAATTCTATAGACCAAAGTAAACATTACGCTAACAAATCTATGTAATGAAAACACTACCCGCCCCAACCCCGCCACCCGCGTTGACCCATAATATAATGTGAAAACAGGCATATAACGATATATACATTATGACAATTTTCGTTTGTTAAACCTGAATTCAATTCTTTTTAGTATTTCTATCAATATTTCATATGGCACACATATGTATAAATGAGGCCTCCCCAGGGGTTTGGAGGAACAGGGGAATAAAGTCATTGATTTCAGGGGAACAAGGGAACAAATGTCTAAAACTGAAGGGAACAGGGGGACAAAGGCAATTTTGGGGAACAGGGAACATAGAAAATCAAGAGTTTGAGAAGGGAAAATGCCGATTTTTTTTCAGGGGAACAAGGGAACAGGTACCCCCATCCCTCTTGTAGGGCCTCATAAATGTACTCAGTAATCAAACATTTCTTTTTTTCTCCATAATAATTGGGTCGATCCAGAGTATTCATACTCGTACACCAAAATTTCCTTAAGGTTGTTAGCCACGTAATTATCACTGACCAATAAACTCAAACTGCGCGTTTGTACTAAACCCAGGTAATGGTTATTTATAACCGCGCTCTCGGGGAGGGGGGGGGGGGGAGGGAAAGGGGCTGGACGGTCACTTGGGGGTAATTGTGGTACGGGTGTTCGAGCCAGTATTTCGAAACCTACCCCAATCATATACCTGGCCTTTGAAAAAACGGACCTATTCATATACTAGATCATCAGAAATGTTGACCCACTCATATACTGCCTTTGATCTTTTGTACCCATTTATTGCTGGTAGTTAGACAAATATAGCAGTCAATTCATTGAATACCAAGAGAACAAGTAGCCTCGAAAAATCTCTGAACGAAAAATATATGCATGTACCAAAAGTGGGGCCTTTCATGTACTAATCCAGAAAAATGGGGACAATCATATACCTTTTGCAGAAAAAAAGGGCCAATCATATACTTGGCAGCGCTGAAAAGGGGGCTATTCGGCACGCACTTCCATACTATGCCCTATATAGGAAGTTACCCCCCAAAGTCGCGCTATTCTTGTTACTGTGACGTCAGAGTGTCGTGTAAAGAGGGTTATCTGTAAAACCTGGACTGGGACATTGGCAAACAGAACAGATCCAGATCAGACGCCGCAGAACGCAACGTCTGATCAAGGTCTGTAGTGTTTGCTCAAATTACGGGAAGTTTAGGATTAAATGAAACAGTCTTAAGCCCCCGTTCAGGACAATTTTCTCAGCCTATTTAAGAGATAATTGGCCCACCAGTGTTGACATGCTTTGATTTTTATATAGGGACATGTCATTGATTAACTATTTCCAGATAAGATGACTATCCAGGTATTCGTCTCTACTTCCTGCACAAAAACATACGTTGGGGTATTCATTAGCTTCTAATGTGTACCCACAATATATGTGTTTTTGGAGAAAACAGAAAATATAAGTATTTTGTTTACAAATAGCCAATCTAGAGCTATGGCTCAGAAATATACACTTTATAAAGGCGTATTAACGTAATGAAACTGATATTTACAAGTATGTGCGTTGTTAATCACATAAATACATGAAAAATCGGTTACCTATCACGAAAACATACCAATATAATTCTGACCCCCTGCAACCAAGGCGGTTCTAACGAGTATCCACAATCTATGTTTAGAGCAGAAATATGAACAATATCAGAATTTTCAACTGAAAACTTTCAGTTTTTGGTGGTGATTTTTTCAATATATTTGAATAGACGTATTTTCTTAATAAGTCTATCTATCACCTTATTTTATTGTGATTTTTCCACCTGTAGGTGTGTATAAACTGTTGGATGGGCGGCAAACATTATAGACCCTGATCAGACGCCGCGTTTTGTTTGCTCAGACCTGACTGTCACATTATTTAGGATTATTATAGTAATTCAACGAGAAATCTCTGTCAATGCAAGTTTGAAACTAACCCACGCCCATCTGTCTATTAACAATGACGCAAAAGGACAATGAGTGTTCCTAGTGGAATATCAATGCCAGATGCTATTCCTATTACAGAAAGAAAATAACATTTGGTTTGACAGCGAGTAATCGATGGTTATGACTTATTCAGTCCATGTGCCAGAAACAAAGGTTAGATAAATTACATTGCAAACTGACAGAAATTTTACGCAGATTATATATTTATCACCATCATGGTCGTTGACTTGAATTTGGAAGAGATCTTTTGGGCATACACATACAGTTAAATCCCCCAAGCCCAACAAAACGCAGAAATGTAGTGCAGTCCATGGTATTTGGACACTTTGACACCTTACCGCACTTGCTCTAAATTTTTATCAAGTCCATATTACTGCCAGTGGATGTGTCTAACCATACTGCTCGAGAGGTAAACAATGCAGATATCTTAAGGCGCCTGACCTGGGTCTACACTGTTTGCTCAGATCTGTCTGTCCGAATACTTAGGGTAAATATATTATCCAATCGGCTGAAGGCTGTGAAGAGTTTGATCAGTTTGCTCTTGATATTGTTTTTTTTTACATGCAGACCATATGCCAGTTGATAAGTCAAACATTACGAAAACATGCCCATTCAAATATATAGAAAATTTCACCTCCAAAAACTGAAATACTTCAGATAAAAGAACTCTGATATTTTTCATATTTCTGCTCAAAACATATGTTGTGAGTACTCGTTAGAACTGCCTCGACGAGACGGTTCTAACGAGTACCACAATCATTGTTTTTTACGAGTACCCACAAGCTATGTTTTTGAGCCAAAATAAGAAAAATAATGTATACCCCTGTGAACTCCAGTTTTACTATATAAAAGTGGGGTTTAAGGGGATCAGTATTATATTGGCATGTTTTCGTGATGGAAGCACGTTTTTGTATGTGGCACACCGCCTAAATTAAATACGCACATACATAACAATCTAATTAACGTAAACTATAAAGAACGAAACACGTGCCCCAGAAAAGGTTCGTTTCTAAAACAGTGTGCAACACAGGGATCACGGCAGCATACATGTACTTTGGTTATGCAACACAGTCAACGCACTACCTTCATTACATGAACCAGTTCAGCCAGTTTGGCCTGTTCATGGCTGGTATATGAAATATGCAAATGACAGTTTTTTAAGCATAGGCTAGAAATGGTACGGTATTTGTTATACTTTCTTAACCAGATATAGCTATTTCACTTGATTGTATCAATCGCGGTCATATAATACCGACAACATGCACCAAATAAGTCTTGAAGTATAAGGTCTGAGTTGAGTGTATAGATGACAGTGACCTAATATTTCATTAAAGATTCCATGTACGTCCAGCGAAGACCCAGATCAGCTTGCACATCGGTACAGGTTGATCAGTCTTTGTTGTCCGCCTGAAGAAGCTTTACATCCTTGACTGCACACACAGTGTCCTACCAAGATGCTGACCATACTGTGCGGATGTGCAGGTTTCGTATGCCACATTCAAAATACTAATCTGTAGATTTTCACAATGTGTCTACATTCAGCGAATCGGTATGTAAACTCATTTTAGCCTGGCATCCTATAAAAGGCACATTGGCAAACAGTGTAGACTCAGATCAGACACCGCAGAAGGCGGCATCTGATCAGGGTCTACACTGTTTGCATTAAGTATAGGATTTTTTGTAAATTAAGGTACATGTTATAATAAAAACTTACCAAACACCCCTTTTACTGGAAATGGACCGGCCCAAAGAGTTCAGGTAGAAGATTCCACTCTGTATAAATCAGGAAAGACTCAGACCAACAATAAATGATAAAAAAGTACTATACTTTAGAAGTCGCATAGTTCCGACCAATCGTTTGCTTTAAATTTAATTCAGGGTCTATATTCGAGAACAAACACAGAAACAGAACAGAGAAACGCTAACTAATAAGACGATGCCAAACATAACAAAATTATCATTTTGAATGAAACGCCATCTTTCCAAATGATGTCGAAGGTACAGAACATATCGCCTAGACCGACACACAAATGTCGCAAGTGCGACATGTGATAAGAGAGACTACTGATTTAGAAAATATGCAATGACGTTTTCCGCAGCAATAGGATGATGTCTGGCAGATGTCATATCTATGTAAATTGAATATTTCTTAATAATAACTCTAGATAAGCCATTTTTTTTTTTTTTTTTTTTTTTTTTGCCATTTCTCCACAAAAAAAAAAAAAAAAAAAAAAAAATATGCTGAGGGATGTATTCAATGCCACCTCTCCTGCACCACGAAAACATACATATATAATTTCGACCCCCTTAAACCCCACTTCTATATAGTAGAACTGGGGTTTACAGGGGTATACATTAACTTTCTTATTTCTGTTCAAACACATATATTGTGGGTACTCGCTAGAACCGCCTCGTCGAGGCGGTTCTAACGAGTACCCACAATCTATGTTTTAAGCAGAAATATGAAAAATATCAGAATTTTTTATCTGAATTTTTTTTTCATTTTTTGATGGTAAATTTTCAGTCTATTTGAATAGGCGTGTTTTTGTAATGGGGAAATGTCTGAAAATAACTAGTTTTTCAAACAATCATCGTAACTTTTATACTTTCTTGTTAGCGTGCAAGTTGAGCGGCTTTTGCTTTATTCTTTATACGGTTACCCAACGCGACTTCTGTTTGTACAACCTTTTATTTATTAGCCAGAAAACAATATTGAGCAAGACATGCAAACAGTGAAGACTCGGATCAGCCTGCAAATCTGCTTCAGATCTATAGATTTGATGGTTTGTAGATGGTTTAAGCAAAACATGATCAGACTGTGAGCATGCACAGCCTAATCTGTGTGGTCGCTGTTCGCGCATTCCAAGTCTTTATTTTTCTATGACCGGACTCAATTTTCTAAGACTGATCAGGTTACTGGATTCTTCGACGTAATCATTCTAGCAAACGACATTTTGAAATCTTTGTTCTCAGTCTGTCGAAAAAATAGGGTTTAACATTCTATGCAAACTATGTTCTTGTAACACTATTTTCTCGGAAAATTAGAAAATATCATCTGTGATCTGCTAATTTGTCAACTGAGTATTAACTCTTAAACTGTCAGTCACAACAATTGCCATCTGCTTTGTCATCTGCTTGTGATTTTAAAAGTATTTTTTGCAAACAGTGTCGACCCAGATCAGACTGCTCCTCTAGGAGCAGTCTGATCAGGGTCAACATGTTTGCCTGTATGCAAAAAAGTAGGTTTGAAAAGTTTGCAAGAATATTCAGCAGACGACATAAACAGACGACATTTTCAGATGCAGGTTTTCTTGGCATTTTAAGGGTTAAGAATTAGCGTAATAATCCTAAGTATAGGGAGATATAGACCTAAGCAAACAGTATACACCAAAATCAGACGCAACAAACCTTGGCGTCTGATCAGGATCTACACTGTTTGCCAGTCGGGCCAGTAAAATTTGGACACATCAACAGGTAGGAAAATGGACTTGTTAAAATTAGGAGACGTCCTATAAGGAGTTAACGGCTCCCAGTATTCACACTAATATGGTACATGTAAGTTTTACTGATAATTAATCTAGATTGATATAGACCGCCTTAACCCATTAAAGACTGAATAAACTCTCCCACACTATATATTAGAATAGTCTATTTTCTATTTTAGGTATGTCAGCTATATGATATAGATATGCCTAAAGAAAAAGTGATTGACCTTTTTTCAAACAATGATGACCCTGATCAGACGCCGCGTTCTGCGGCGTCTGATCTCGGTCTGCACTGTTTGCCGGTCACCCGTTTAGGGGTCTCCAGTCTTCAATGGGTTAAGCCAAAAGCTATCTTCAGACGACATTACTTTTTCTATTATCATTTTCTCAAGAAAATAAGACGACATTTCATATAAATCGTCTGCTGGCAGACTATTCATATGAAGTATCAAGCCTTATCTTCTCAGAACAATGCATAAAATGTCGTCTGCTGCAGCTGTAATTAGCATTTTAAGAATTAAGTGTACAAAGGATGATCTAATACGAAGGATGAACTAAAAGTGTGCATTTGGTATATGCTCAACAGACCTTCCTGAGTGTCGTCAGACATGGCATTTCTAAAATACCGGTATACCCTTAGTATTCGAACACGACTTACCATACTTGTTTTAAAATTTGAACAAGTACAATTAACAACCTGATGTTGTGTCTAAAATTACTGGATGAGTGGCAAACAGTGTAGACCCTGATGAGACGCCGCGTTCTGCGGCGTCTCATCTGGGTCTACACTGTTTGCTCGGACCTGCCTGTCTGAATACATACGGTTAATACGGTAGTATGTATTCCTAAACGTATTGCCCTTTCTGAATAGATGGTGCACTGAGCAACCTTCAAATAAAGGAACCAAGTCGAAAGTCAATAATCAATCAGTTACGCGACGACGGTGTCTGGATGTGACAAGGCGATTGCTGCCTCAGTGTAATATCAGAGCCTGGCACAAGAGATGTTATTACCAATCAATCAATCAATCAGATTTTTAACGTAGCCGGGCAACAGAACCACATAGGGCTATGTCATGTTATTACCGCAAGCCAATGTTCTAGAAAAGGCGATTTTCGAAATTACAATGTATATTTTTATTGATGTTTTCCTTAATTCTCCACTAAAATATGGGGTTGGTACTTACCATATTTACCTTATGTATTCGGGCAGACAGGCCTGAGCAAACAGTGCAGACCCAGATGAGACGCAGCAGAACGCGGCGTCTCATCAGTGTCTACACTGTTTGTCACTCATCCAGCATTTTTAGACACAACATCGGGTAGTAAATCGTACTTGTTCAAAGTTTACAACAAGTATGGTAAGGAGTTGAGGTGTACGAATACTTAGGGTCAATACGATATTAGAAACATTTGACACCCTTATTATACAGAGCTTTGTACGCCATGAAATGGAAAAAGAGGAAGATTTGATTGTGTTGGGGTTTAACGACACGTCAACTCTTGAGGGTCATTTTGTGTCGTCTCCCAGAGAAAGGGAGAAAAGAGACAGAAGAGAGAGTAGAGGAGATGAAAGAGAGGGACAGGGAGGAAAGAAGAACAGGAATGAAAGTGAAGAAACAGAAGAAATAAAAACATTCCCCCTCTACCCTTACCCACTACAAGGATAGCAGGCCTTGCCCAACTGTAAGCCAATATCAGTTGGACGCCCCGGTGATGTAAGATACACAGCACCTTCGCACCACCCGACCACCTCGGCAAAGGAGGGAGAGTTTGGTTATTATGCACATTAACCCATGTCATGCTGAATAAATTAAGATGCCATGCCCACTTCTAAATATCAGCCTGTCAGATGCCTTAATCAAGATTGTTGACATTAATTTTATAAACTGAATGGCAAACAGTGCAGATCCAGATCAGTTGGCTTCTTCAGAAGCCACCTGATCTGATCTACACTGTTTGCAAAGGCAGAGTATATCCGGATTCAGCAATATCCGCCAGTATGTTTTAGACACAAAATCAGGTACTTATAGTCAAATACTTACTAAAATATTAGAATAATTATAGCAAACTTAAGGGGAACGAATCCTCTTGCAGGGGAGAAAACTCTGTAAAAATCTCTATTGCCTCCTCTTTGAAAATGGGTCTACTCTAAAAGACAAGAATTTGCTCCCAGAGGGAACAAATTCTTTCCTTTTAGAGTAGATCCCTTTTCAGAAGGGACCTTTTGTGCAGCAAAGCAAACAGGGAGTCCCAAACGTTGTCTCCCTTGCCAAAATGGGCGGAAAATCTACTAAGTGTATCTAGTCCCCTAAAATAGTTCGAATATTAAGAGTAAATACAGTTGTCTGAGATCAGCTTATCATAAGAAAAAGAGTCTTATTGGTATAATATTATCATTACGAAAACACGCCTATTCAAGTAAGTACAAAATTTCATCTCCAAAACCTGAAAATTTTCAGATAAAAAATCTTTAATATTTTTCTTATTTCTGCTCAAAACATAGATTGTGGGTACTCGTTAGAACCGCCTCGGTTCTAACAAGTACCCACAATCTATGTTTTTGAGAAGAAATAAGAAAAATAAAGTATACCCCTGTAAACCCCAGTTTTACCATAAAAAAGTGGGGTTTAAAGGGGTCAAAATTATATAGGCTTGTTTTCGTGATGGAGAATAGGGAACCCTGATCAGTCAGTGCAAATTCATGTACATGTATGAAGTCTGAGCAAGTAATAATTGTGAAGAGTACTGACTGACTGCCCTTATCCGACGACGCAGCTATTTAGGATCATCTGGGGACTCGCTGTCGGCAAATGCCATGAAAATCCTCTTTTTGTGTTGACGTTTTACGGCCCAGTCAACCCAATGGGGTCATGTCGAGCGCGGTCAGTTTACCTAACCACACGTTTACTGGCCAGGCTTAGTCCTCTAAGCTGTTAACCAGTATTGTGCACATTCTTTCGCCAGAAACCGTTTTCCTCTTGGCTCTGCACTAATGCTTGTCTAGAATTATTTCCAATCCTTCTCTCAGACAACCTTTGCAAACTTAGGGCGTTGGATTATTTGCTTTCCGAATCTGATACAGAACCAGTAAATATTGTCTAATATTGGAAATATTGCCATATCTCTAACGTTACTCGAGAAAAGGGCTTCTATTGCACAACAGAGTAACTCTGGTAAGACTACTCATTCTTGACTTTAATCAGAGGTTTCGTCGACCGCCTACAGAATAATTTGATTTTGTTGTATATCGCCGCAAAGTGAAGCACCTGATTAGACAGGGCGAGTTTACTGTCCGCGCTATCCTCAAGCTGAACATCATCCGGAATAATATACAGTCACATGATCAAATCTTTCGGCGCCAAATTTTAGACTACATTTATCGTCTGCTTGGTTTTTTAACACACTATCGATTAGAAATAAGTTCATATGTTAATATGTCTATGAATGTCAAACAGCATAGATCCAGATGAGACGGCTCATTATGAGCCGTCTCATCTGGATCTACGCTGTTTGCAAAAGCATATTGCAGAGAAAGAGTTAAGTGGACTGGACACGTTTTCAGAAGAGACAACTTTGTCAAAATTGTTTTGTTTGCCATCTGAGGAGGGGTCTATCTAAAAGGAAGAATTTGCTCCCGCAGGGATTTGATTTGCAGGAAAACAAATAAGGTCACACAATTTGTTTCCCTATTAGAAATGGCTAAGTGTATGAAGTCTCCTTAATCTTACATGTAACTGAAAGTAGTTCATAGTTGTGTAAGAATGAAACCATCAGTACCCAATACTATAAGCGAATGCAATGATTAGCCTGTTAATCCACGCAATATTGCAATCTGTTAGGCGATATAATAGATTTGTTAATTTATCTGTCTAGCATGTCTTCAGTCTACAACAATGACAGAGCAGGCTTTGCGAATTAGCTTTGAGCTTTCAGTTACAAATTGTGTAGAAAATGTAAAAAGAAATGAAGACACTATTAGCATATGTCTGGCAATAGCAAAACTCGTTAAATTTGCTTCTGCCAGACGTCTGGCAATAGCAAAAACTAAGCGATAAATTTGCTTCTGCCAGACATCTGGCAATAGCAAAAACTACGCGATAAATTTGCTTCTGCCAGACGTCTGGCAATATAAAAAAAAACTCGAGGAATTTGCTGCTGCCAGACATTTTTAAATATTAAAACCTGATTCAATTTGCTGATGCCCGATTCTAATGGACTTCTGATGTTTCTGGATGGTTGTTGGTTGGGGATAATTTTTTTATTCTGTGTATCATAGACATGACGCGCCTAAGCAATAAAATGGTGCTTTATGGCTATAAAAATGTAAACTTTCAGACAAAAATTGTAATAATTTTCTTAGTTTTCTTTAAAACATAGAGTATGGGTACTCGTTAGTCGTTCCATCAAGGCGGTTCTAATGAGTACCCACAATATATGTACAAGCTTAGAAATAAGAAAAGTAGCGATTATCCCTGGAACCTAAGGTTTACTATCTAAAAGTGGGGTTTGAGTAGGTCTTCAGCAAACAAGTTTGTAAACATGATCGCATTTGTACAGTCGAACTTCAATATCTCGAATACCTTTGGAACCATGAACATTTGTTCGAGACAGGGATAGTTCGAATTACTGTGGTTAATCATAGCGCCAGGCCATGAGGCACACAAGGGGTGAATTAAAGATTTTTTTAATCTTTTATAAAATAAAGGAACGTTTTGTGTACTCATTAGAATCGCCTCAGTGAGTACAGACAACATTCGTTTTTTATGATAAAATTCTCAATATAAGGAGCGATGAAAAGAATTCTTTAGGAATTCCCTTGAGCGATGAAAAGAATTCTCTAGGGACTCCACAATGAGTTTGAATTAGTCATGGTAAACGAGCCATTCGTGTTCGAGTTATCGAACTTCCACTGTATGTCTTAATTGTGTTTCTTCTACAATCAAACATGTAAGGTAACTGGTTCTCGAATAGCACGATTAGCCCACGCGTGTCATTGCACTAAGGCAATCTGTTAGGCTACATACATGTAAGTTATGAAGTTATGAATTATATATATTTTTTTCTCTCTTTCTAACATGTCTGTTGTCAACAATAATGACACGACAGACTTTGCGAATTAACATTGGCCTCCCACCGTAGTACTCAGTACAAATGAAAACTTTACATGGTATTATACCGATTTATACATGTTTGCCTTTATAATAGAAACTCTTAAGTACATTAAATCATAAGCCGATCAATACATAAGAGAATGGCAATAGTCTTGCTCTGGTGAATTGCGCACGAGGAACCCGAGCTTTGGTTTAATTTTTTTACTTCTCCCCACGCTGTGGTAAATTTCCATTCACTTCATGTACACATTCTTACAGATAAACACTTACTGTGCAGATGTGATAAGAAAAACAAATTTGTTTCATTTATCGACGTCAACGTCGTGTGACGTCACAACAGGACGACCGCTATATTACGCTGACGCATTTGCGTAACGTATTTTTACCAGCAATGGCAACTGCTCGGCAACTTAGAGTAAACGCCCAAACCATCTGAAACCGTCTTAGGCAAAACAACATTCCTATTCGCGCTCGTAGACTGTATACTGGTCCGATTCTCACTGCCCGCCACAGGGCTGCTAGGCTGTTATGGGCTCAATGTCGCTGCAATGGACCCGTCGACAGTGGCATAACGTGATTTTCAGTGATAAATCGCGGTTCAGCGTAAGCCATGCTGACGGCAGGGTCCGTGTGTATCGACACAGAAATGAAAGATATTCTCAATGCTGCATCAGGTAACGGGATAAATTCGGGAGCGGGAGTGTTATGGTATAGGGAGGTATCATGGGCAACGTCAAAACAGATCTTGTGATTGTACAGGGTAATCTCAATGCTCAACGCTATGTTAACCTCCTGAATAATAATCTCCTTCCATTCATGCAGAATTTTGGACCTGGCTTAACTTTTCAACACGACAACACCAGACCCCATACTGCCCTCGTAACTGCAAACTTTCTGGCACAAAACAACGTAAACGTTTTACCCTGGCCGGCTTTATCCCCGGATATGAATCCTACCAAGCACATTTGGGATGAGCTTGGTCGAAGAGCTAGGACCAATCACCTGATAAACAATGTGCAAGACTTAACACTGGCTCTTCAGCCGGAATAGCGGGCACTTCCTAACGTTTTGATTAGATGTTACGTTAACTCCATGAGGCGGAGAATCCGAGCATGCATTGCTGGCAATGGCGGCCACACACGCTACTGATAAATTGTTGCCAGGGAAAGCATAATTTCTTAAGAAAAAATGAAATCCAAATGTTGAAAATGATTTCTAAACTCTTGTTTTTTTTTTTGTTTTTTTTTTTTTTCATTTGACCACTGTGCCATATTTCGCCAAATACAAGCATGATTTTCAAAGCAAAATAAAAAAATAAAAAATGCAATACAAAGTGATTGAGCTTAAGAATTCCATATCACCATAGATATCACTTATCGCTTCCTAAATAATGAAATATCTCCCTTTGAAGACCATGTAAAGTTTTCAATTTCACTCAGTATATTTATTTTTTTAATCCTAAAACCTGTTGATGACAGATAATGTGAGCCACAACGTCAGAAAACGTACTTTCGGGCATGTGCGCCCAGCAAAGATTCAGATCAGCCTGCGCATTTGCGCAATCAAATCAGCGTCGTCTGACTGGGCGATAAAATGCAAAAATATTTCATGCGGACAACGAAAACTCTGATCAGACTGCGCGTATGTGCAGAAAGATTTTAGCATTTGTTAGACGCACATTTCAGAAAGTACACCCCCATCAGGTGCACAACGTCGATTCAATGTTGATTCAACGTTTGAATCGACGTTATTTCAACGTTGTGTGTTCGCTGGGTTTGCTCAGGAGGCGGCTCATTCATTTTCTAGTTTTGTTTCCACGTAAGGATATAAAAACAAACGTCCAGTGCTTCAATAACTATACTACAGCTAAAATACCACCGTCACCATGTAACACAACAAATACAGTCAACCCTTTTTATATCGACACTCGATACACGACAAAATTCGTTACAATGACAATTTGAATGTCATGAACCCTTCGCTCAAGAGGTGACAACTGATGAAAAGTTATGCAAGAATATTGCATTAAACTTTAAGCAACATATATTCTATGTGTAAACAAGAACAAAACAAGGTCTTTCTTACATATCATTGTGTCACTTAAGGATTCTTTACAACAGGAAATTCAGTTTAATGGCAACATTTTTGGGAACAAATGCCGGGCTCAACGAAACGGCTTTACACAAAGTTCAAATGTAATACATGGCTTATTCATATGACAATGTCAGAAGCAAGCGTTCACGTCAGTTTGCTTTGGCCTATCTCGAAGGACCGGTCACAAACAAAGGGTATTTGATGTAACAAGTTTTTAGCTTTTCACAAAAGCCTGCCATCTTTTCAGCTCTATTTCAAAAAAGTGTTGTTGATTTTTGCTTGAAGCACTTTAATATGTTAAGCCTCTGCCTGCGGGGGGGGGGGGGGGGGGGGGGGAGAGGGGGGGGGGGGGTGCCGCTGGAACTTTGAATACATCCCCTATTGATATAATTTCCAGACTGACAAAACATACCTATTCATATAATTTGCATGTAAAAAGATACTCTATTCATATAAAAAAGAATATTAGTTAACACTAGTAGAACCAAAACAGACAACTTACTTAGGAATTATATGCAAAACATATGTACATTTTGCCTCTTGTTTTGATTATGTATATAGTCAGGTAAGTTGTCTGCCAAAATTGGAAATTAATGGGTTATTGATGTAATGCTGATTTAGAAATGGGGGCTATTGATATAATTTGGTGCTAAAATTGATACCTTATCATATAATCTCAGGCTTGAAAAGTATACCTATTCCAGCGGCACATCCCTGAACTGCTCCACATAGGAAGCGACCCTGCAAAACCCATCAAATTTAGTAAAATAGTATCTGATCTTCATTCCCGTCTCTGATATAGGGATTTGAGGCTCAAGGTTGCCATTCAAGAATTTTAGAAAGTGATCTAGTCCATACTGTCTACTAAAGAGTCATTATATCCATGACAAATGGTGCTAAATGGAAAATAAATTGAAAATAAACCATACCAAGTACATGTAAATGAAACATTTCTCAATAAACTTATACAAACAAACAAAAACAAGAGGCCCACGACCCACGATTCGCTCACCTGAGTGACATAGCCACTGCAGACATGCAGATGTTATGCAACATTTTTCCAATCCTATCATCGCAACTAATGAAAATATCATCATTTGAGCAGTTCTTAGTTTTGAAGAAGAATATATGGGCCTGACAGTCAATGGAGCATGATCATTTGAATAAACTATCAATCACATTTCAACAGAAGGATCAATGTGAAATTTGGTGGAAATTGGCTAAGTGGTTTCTGAAGAATCGTGATTTTATACATGTAAACAGCACAGTGGCAGGGACATATTATAAATATAAACCAGATGATGGCCATCTTAGATTTCCAATCAGAACAATTTTAACTACTGTTGATCTACAAGTCACTTCGATACTTTCAAT